>JAUTXW010000697.1:0-243900 GCA_030620095.1 Kuschelorhynchus macadamiae
CTTAAAATAAAGTTTCATAGTCTTAAGCAAGCGTGAAAAGTAAAATTTGTGTTCGCAAAAAATTTTATGCGGTTTTATTTGTTGTAGTAGTTGTCAGTTTCCACCTATAAAGTGTGCCAGTTAAGCGGTACGGAAAATTAATCGAGGATTTAGTAAATTTCGCACTGGTTCACTTGTAACTGGGATGTGCCTAGAGTTCCATGCACTTGCCGCTAGAAGGTTTTAGCTATTTCCAGTGGCGCCTATACATTTCGGGCATTTGTTTTCATTTCATATAAATGGTTGCGTTGAATTTGAATTATTATTTGGAAGTAACGATGGCGAGCAAAAGAGGAAAAACAATTCGAAGCGGTATACGTGAAGTTATTGCGAGCGTTATAGAGGCCTGTACTAGAGAAGCTGAAAATAATAGTTTGACTATTCCAATGCAAAATCGAACAGAACGCGCCGCATTTACACTGGTATCTCGGAAAGTAGTGTGGCAAAAAATTCAAAGAGAACATAATGATCGCTCATGTTCTACTTCACTTCTACTACTTTCAGAGGATTGAGTATAAACTTGAAGAAGGTTCCGACCTGCAAACTTCTACTTCGTGCTGTAATCTAAAATAGATTTTCAATGGGTATAAAAACCTAAATCGGCTTTTACGATCAAATGCTTTTGTTTGGCGCAAGTGCCAAAATAAACGAAAATTGCTCATTAAGAGACCAAAATTTTTCACTGGCGGGTGAAATATCTATCAACTGTAAGGCAATATAGGCAAGAAGGACGCAATATTGTATGTTTAGACGAAACCTGGGTAGATAATGATATGACAGTGAACAAATGCTGGCAAAATGAAAGTGTTACAGGTGTTGTTCAGGGAATCCGCTCTAGTAGTCGTTTTATTATAGTTCATACTGGTTCAGAAGCCCGATTTGCTCCAGAGGCTGCTTTAGTTTTTCGCTCGCCCACAACCGGAGACTATCATGGACAGATGATAGAGATAATTTTGAAAAGTGGTTTCTCGAGAAGCTTCTACCAAATCAGTCGTGGTAATGGATAATGCGTCTTATCATTCTCACGTAAAAGATAAAGTGCAAACTAAATACTCTACAAAAGCTCATATGATATCGTGGCTTAAATTGAACAATCTCGTATGTGATCCAACATGGAGAAAATATCAATTATATGAAGTAATATCAACCAACACGCCTAGAGAAAAAAGTATAAAATTGACGGTCTTTTACGTAACCTCGGTCATACACCTTTAAGGCTGCCTCCATACACGTGCGACCTCAACCCTATTGAACTTGCATTAGAGGCGATTGACTCAATATCGGCGGAAAATTGGAAATCGTATGCTAAACATGTTCTATTGAAGATAAATACTGGGAAGTAGATGGCAAAATTGAAACGGTTATTGATGATTTAGTTATCACACTGGGATCTTCAAGTAGTGACGACGAAACCTCATCATTTTCAGAGGAAGACAATGATTTAGAAGGAATCGAACCATTAGAATCACAGCCGTCAACCTCAAAAATTGGTTTAGTTTTTTCTCATATATTTTGCAAAATTGTTCATAAAAGTAGCTGTCAATAAACTGCTTCAAAATAATTAATTTTCTGTTCCATACCGGGTGTCAAAAAATATCTAATATTGCATTTAATATTTGAAAAACTACAGAACTCATATTTTTCCAAAATTACACACATCAATGTAGTTATAGTAGGGAGCCAGCACTGATTCCAGTGAACAAGATTTATCAAAATTTTAACTTATGCAGACTTTTTTTAATATTTGGCGCAAAGTGACCGTTTGTCTCGGTCTGTTCGTCATATTATTTGTACAGGGGGCGTCACTGTGAAGTACTATACAGGGCGTTTCCTAATTGCATGCTAATGTTAAAGGGGAGTGATTCTTGAGCTTTTAAGAAAAAAGTTGATATGAACCTAAAAGTCTTAACTTTGGAGATACAGGGTTTTAAAAAAACATTTTTTTTAAATCCTAATTCTGATGCTATTATAGATAAATAACTGTGTGAAATTTGATAGACGTCTTTTATGCATAAAAGGGCATTTTTTTATTGACAATCAATTTTGAAATTTCTACCAGTGGCGTGCATATGTAATTAACCTGGGTAAATCTGTATGCTCCTTACTGCATAGAAGAGTGTATCAAATTTCATGCAGTTATCTACAATAGCATCAGAATTGGGATGAAAAAAATGTTTTCTTTTTGAACTTGACCATCCTGTATCTCAAAAGTTAAGACTTTTAGGACACAAAAACACCCCCTTTAACATCAGCGCCCAATTAGGAAATGCCCTGTATAGTAATTCACAATGACGGCCCCTGTATAAAGTAATATGACAAACGGAGACAGACGGCCACTTTTGGCATACCCAAGTAGCCCAAAGTCGAACTGCATAAATTAAAATTTTGATAAATCTGGTTCACTGGATCTGATGCTGGCTGCCCTTGTAAAATCTGGACTTGTAAATCCTGTATCACTATATTGGGTGGTCGAATAATAGTGGACGTAGGCAGTAGCCCGGGAACCGTTAATGACAGAACTCAAGAAAAAATATATTTATATGTAAATCGATCAAGAAAAATCAAAATTAAATCATTTTAAAATTCGAAAGTTCGCCGTTATAGAAGTGCGGTACACGAAAGAAAAAAGATAAATATAGATAAAGGTTCATTAAGCATAGTTACATTTTTTAATTATCTGAAGTGCGTATAGTCAAAAAGGAGTGCCATATTATTTAAAGACCAACGGGACACCACTGGTTTAAAGAGATTTCTCGGTCGACCTTCCTAAACCGATTGACTCCGCCCAATTTTCTTTCGTGTCCCGTACCTTAAGTAAAGGTTGCCCATACCTGCATTAAATCATAAAAAGAAATTAGACTTGCTTGTAGTTTTTGCCGAATCTAGTTATCGTGGTCCTTTTCACCACTAATCTAATTGATGTATTCCATCCTCGCCGTTACGCATAGCTTCTACCATGGCGCGGGACGTTCGCGACGACGCGCGACATGATCTTTGAATTTGGGTATATGAAGAATATTAATACTTTTTTATCTGGCAGATGTAATCTGTGGCTATCTAGCAGGTTAAATTTTATAAATTATTATTATTTTAATAAACTAAATAATTATACTGAAATATGCTCGATAGTGAAATTATAAATTCTGTGTTGAGTGTTTGAGTACTATAAAATATTAACTTTAATCGGGTACAATCGAGTTAAAATACACGATACCGTTGGTCACCCGGTATTTGACAATAGCGGCTTGAATTCCTACTTTCCCTACATAATAATATTTATTCTCAGCGATACCACCACAATAACAAGACAATCAAACATTTTGCCAATATTTAGCGACAAACAATTTTTCTTACCGATAGTTTGACTTCCACAAACAATCTCACATGTATTTATTCACTGAGAACTACACGAGGCAAATCTGTTTACTGGAAATGAAAATATTTCGTTTGTATCTACATATATCCTCGACAATAAAAATACTTCTTGGCAACATTATCTATATCCAACCACGCAGATAATAGATATAAAAGTTTATTTATTTTAAAACATATTTAGGAAAACAACTACATACGATTTTTAATAGATATAGATAACCCGGTTTATAATATTATGTGTTAAAGATTAAAGGAGTTGACACCGCCAAAATCTTATTTATTTTTAGTTATCTATTCATCTACTACCGTCTACATCGTAAACCATTTACAGATAAAGACCTGTAATAAATTCAAAGATTGTTAAAAACTAAATACTACATTAAGTAATCTTAATTATAAGCTAAGGGAAAGGATATTTTTAATATGAGCTTTACTGCTTTACTTGGTGACAGGATCATTTCACAGCTTGTATTAACATAGTTCCACATCGTAGGTATAGTAAATTGTGTATAGCAAATGACTGTAATAAAACTTAATGTGTTGATCCCATTGTGTAGGCTATTGTAATAATTTCTAAGTACAAATAAATCTAAAATGTGTTCTGTTGCAGATATAAAAAACCTTCCTTTACCCGGAACTTCCCTCGTTATGAATCTTTCCTTTTGTTATGAATAATGAAGTGTGATCCAATTTAGTTCAGTAGGGTGTCCCATTTTCGTAGGTTTTACGGGGTTTCCAGCTTATGAGTAGAGATAGAGAGATGCGGTTTTCGCGACACCGTGCTACTTTTCGATGAAACTAAAGAGGCCGCAAACAGATAACCTAACCTAACCATTTTAGTTTCCGTGCTACAGGGTGATTTTGAAAATTTGTCATTTTCGGACACCCCCTGTAACTCAGCTATCCTAAAATATATTTAAAATGTTTTAACTGGTATTTATAGATTTTTTCACGTAGAATTCAGTGGCGTACTCAGATTTTTGCTGAGAGTCATAGTTTTTGACATATTGGCATAACCTACTATTTTTTAAATGGGAGACCCTATATATTATTTTTTCATCTTATTCTTCGTGTCGAGAGCTTTTCAAAAACATACCATAAGTCATATTTATTTTCATAAATAACATGAAAAAATGCATTTTTCTTTAAACGGATTTATGGCATAGCAGACCAATCGAAATAAGAGAAGGTGTCTGTGGTAGCCATGGCAACGCCAACAAAAATATGATCAGGCAGCCATTACTGCTGTCATTTTTGGCATTATTGCGTTTAAATTTTTCTTGACGTCTATTATAATTATTGTTTTTAATATGGCTCAGAATCAAAAATTTGAATATTTTGAGAAATATGATATGAACGCGTGTTTTATATTGTCTAATGAAGATGCAGATCAGGCGGCAGAGCTTTATCTGAACAGGTTAGTTCTTTTTTATCTTCCTGCATTTTGACTTTATTGGTTCGCTTTATTTTATCTTCGATATCCCGAGAGAAGACAACCAGAAAAAAGAATTTTTCAAAAAATTAAAAATAATCTTTGCCAATATGGATCTTTTAACAAGCCTCGACCGCGAACTTACAATAAAGGCAACGAAGAATCTGAGGTCAACGTTTTAGCCCTCGTTCAGACAGCTCCTGAAACATCTTGCAGGAAAATAGACGAAGAGGCGGGTGTACCGAAAACCAAAGTGCAGAAAATTTTGAAAAAGCACAAATTCAAACCCTATAAATACAAACTTGTGCATCATCTGCATCCTGGTGATGCAGAGCGCAGATTGGAGTTCTGCAATTGGTTTATAAATATGAAGGCAGAAGATATCGATTTTGAAAAAAAGATTATTTGGTCAGACGAGGCACATTTTACTAGTTCAGGGATTTTAAATAGACACAACACGCGATTTTGGAGTCAAGAAAACAACCATGTTATTTTTCCTAGGGAGCGTCAGGGCAGATTTGGATTCAATGTCTCCTGTTTTATTTTCAACCGAAAAATAGTTTACCAAATATATGAAGGAAATCTGAATTCGATTGGTTACGTGCGAATCCTAGAAGACGCATTAGGAATTTTGGATGATGTTCCCTTGGCTCAACTAAATAGGATTTATTTCCAGCAAAACGGAGCTCCAGCCCACAATGCCAGAATAAGTCAAAACTGGCTTAACGACCATTTTCCTGGAAGATGGATAGGAACACACGGACCTGTTCGATGGCCACCACGATCCCCTGACCTCTCAGTTTTAGATTTCTTTTTGTGGGGTTATTTAGAAAACAAGGTTTATGTAAGGCGATACGAAAACTTAGAACAACTAAGAATGGCCACCGAAAACGCTTTTGCAGAGTTACAAAGACAGTCATTTACAATAGAAAATGCATTAAAAAGAATTTTTAAAGTTTGTCACACTTGTAGTACACATAATGGTCTACAATTTGAACAATATTTGTAGTTTTAATGAAATTATAATTATTACCTTTTACCTACTTCCTAATTTTTTCTGATGCTGTTACTTTGTTATTTCGTTAATAAATATGTGTTAACTTTTTCCATGGCTCCCCAGCCACCTTCTCTTATTTCGATTGATCTGCTATGCCATAAATCCGTTTAAAGAAAAATGCATTTTTTCATGTTATTTATGAAAATAAATATGACTTATGGTATGTTTTTGAAAAGCTCTCGACACGAAGAATAAGATGAAAAAATAATATATAGGGTGTCCCATTTAAAAAATAGTAGGTTATGCCAATATGTCAAAAACTATGACTCTCAGCAAAAATCTGAGTACGCCACTGAATTCTACGTGAAAAAATCTATAAATACCAGTTGAAACATTTTAAATATATTTTACGATAGCTGAGTTACAGGGGGTGTCCGAAAATGACAAATTTTCAAAATCACCCTGTAGCACGGAAACTAAAATGGTTAGGGCAAATCTGTTTGCGGCCTCTTTAGTTTCATCGAAAAGTAGCACGGTGTCGCGAAAACCGCATCTCTCTATCTCTGCTCATAAGCTGGAAACCCCGTAAAACCTACGAAAATGGGACACCCTATGTAATTACATAGACATTTAGTAACATACCTATATGCTGTTTTTAAACATTTCAATTAGGCGCCATTTTGTTCCATCATATTGGATTCCTACCAATAATTTAATAGTTTTTATCTATGCCACATTTGATTTTTGAGCATAATTTAAAATAAATTCAATAAGTAGTTTTTACATTTAAAAACACCGCCATTTTATTAAGTCATGTTGAATTCGTACCAGTTTATCCGTATATATATTTAATTTTTCTGAAAAACTTAGAGACAATTGAATAAGATTTTTGTACGTTGATTTTTTTTAAAAATACTTGGCCCCCATCTTGAATTCGTACCTCAACTTAACCACTTTATCTCTATATCCCACTTAACGCTTTTTTAAATATATTATTAGGCTGCCATTTTATTTTACTATTTTATATTCATACCAAAATGTTCCCATCTAACACTTGATGTTTGTGTAAAATTTAAGGTAAATTGGATAATTACTTTTTTTTTAGTAATAATATTTTTAACGGTTTACTAACCATCTTGTTCCGGCATATTAGATTTTCACCAAAATTTTACCAAGTCATCCCCATATGACCCTTAATTTTTGACTAAAATTTAAAGTCAATCTGATAAGTAGTTTTTAAGCTATGTCGATTGACTTGAAATTTTGGTCAAAAATTGAGGGTCATATGGGGATGACCTGGTAGCATTTGGGTAAAAATCCAATATTGTCGAAACAAAATGGCGTCCTAATGAAATCTTTAAAGAATTATTACTTAAAAACTGCTTAACTAATTTTCCTCACATGTTGTACAAAAATGAAATATTATGTAGGAATCAACTGGTAAAATTTTGAAACAAATCCAAGGCGACCGGAGCAAAATGGCGGCTAAATAAAATATTTAAAAATTGAGCCTGAAAACTACTTAATGGATTGATTTCAAATTCTATGTCATAACTAATTATGGTATAGAAATAAACTAGTAAAATTGTGGTACTAATTCAAACTCAGGGCCAAATAAAATGTTTGTAATCTTGAAACAAAAATCACTCTGTCAAGTTTTACATATCTTCACGTTTTAGCGTCCCTAGATGCCAAAAAATATGTTTTATTAATTTCGTCGGTCCGTCTGTCAGTCTGTCTCTCTGTCTGTCAGTTCGCGGTATACCTTACAAACTACTTACCATATTTCAAATTTTAGTCAAAAATTAGAGGTCATATGAGGATGACCTGGTAATATTTTGGTAAAAATCCAATATGCCGGTACAAAATGGCGGCCTAATGAATCGTTAAAAAATGATTACTAAAAAGCTAATCATCTAATATACCTCAAATTTTACACAGAAATCAAGTGTTCCAAAGGAACTGCTAACGTTTTGGTATGAATCCCATATAGAAAAACAAAATGGTGGCCTAATAAAATATTTAAAAAATCTGCTTACAAAAACTTATTATTAGATTAACTTCAAATCGTGTGCAAGCATTAAGTGTAATACCTATAGAGATAATCTGGCATTTTTTTAAAATAAAATTTAAAAAAATCAACGAGATTTTTTATCTCAGCTTTTAATTTTGCAAAAAAAATAAACATTATATAAGAATAAAGTGCGGGACACGAAAGAAAACCGGGCGATCCTTAAAATAAAGGTTCATAGTCTTAAGCAAGCGGAAAAGCAAAATTTGTGTAGGCAAATAAATTTTATGTTATTTTATTTGTTGTAATAGTTTGCCGCTTCACCTATAAAGTGAGCCAGCTAAGCAGTACTGAAAATTAATCGATGCTTTAGCAAATTTCGCACTGGTCCACTTGTAATTGGGATGTGCCTAGAGTCTCCATGCACTTGCCGCTAGAAGGTTCGAGCTATTTCCAGTGGCGCCTATACATTTCGTGCATTCGTTTTCATTTTTATATAAATGCGTTGTGTTGAATTTGAATTATTATTTCGAAGTAACGATGGCGAGCAAAAGAAGAAAAACAATTCGAAGGAGTGCACGTGAAGTTATTGCGAGCGTTATAGAGGCCTATACTAGAGAAGCTGAAAATAATAGTTTGACTATTCCAATTCAAAATCGAACAGAACGCGCTGCATTTTACACTGGTGTTTCGGAAAGTAGTGTAAGAAAAATTCAAAGAGAACATAATGATCGCTCATGTTCTACTTCACCTTTAAAATCTCCTGGTAAAAAAAGACCCCGATTATCATACAAAGATAAAATTGACGATGGTGATTTTCAAGTAACTCGACGAACAATAGAAGATTTTTATGTAAACTTGAAGAAGGTTCCGACCTGCAAGCCCCTACTTCGTGCTGTAAAGAACAAAATAGATTTTCCGTATATAAAAGTATAAAACCTTAAATCGGCTATTACGATCAAATGGTTTTGTTTGGCGCAAGTGCCAAAATAAACGAAAATTGCTCCTTGGGAGACCAAATATTTTTCACTGGCGGGTGAAATATCTATCAACTTAAGGCAAGAAGGACGCAATATTGTGAATCTAGACGAAACCTGGGTAGATAATGATATGACAGTGAACAAATGCTGAAATTGTTACAGGTGTTGTTCAGGGAATCCGCTCTAGTAGCATCAATGCATAAAAGGGCATTTTTTATTAGCAATCAATTTTTGAAATTTCTACCAATGGCGTGCATATGTAATTAACCTGGGTAAAACCGTATGCATAATGCATAATGCATGTGTGTATCAAATTTCATGCAGTTATCTACAATAGCATCAGAAGTGGGATGAAAAAAATGTTTTCTTTTTAAACTTTACCATCCTGTATCTCAAAGGTTAAGACTTTTAGGACATAAAAACACTCCCTTTAATATCAGTACGCAATTAGGATTTGAGATGTTTTCTTTTTAAACTTTACCATCCTGTATCTCAAAGGTTAAGACTTTTAGGACATAAAAACACTCCCTTTAATATCAGCACGCAATTAGGAAACGCCCTGTATAGTACTTCACAATGACGGCCCCTGCATAAAGTAATATGACAAACGGCCACTTTTGGCATACCCGAGTAGCCCAAAGTCGAACTGCAAAAATTAAAATTTTGATAAATCTCGGTCAATGGATCTGATGCTGGCTGCCCTTGTAAAATCTGGACTTGTAAATCGTGAATCACTATACTGGGTGGTCCAATAATAGTGGATGTAGGCAGTAGCCCGGGAACCGTTACTGACAGAACTCAAGAAAAAATATATTTATAGGTAAATCGATCAAGAAAAATCAAAATTAAATAATTTTAAAATTCGAAAGTTCGCCGTTTTTGCAACACAAAAGAGATATAGAAGTGCGATACACGAAAGAAAACAGACAAATATAGATAAAGGTTCATTAAGCATAGTAACATTTTCTAATTATCTGAAGTGCGTATAGTCAAAAAGGAGTGCCATATTATTTAAAGAACGACGGGACACCACTGGTTTAAAGAGATTTCTTGGCCGACCTTCCTAAACTGATTGACTCCGCCCCGTTTTCTTTCGTGTCCCGCACTATAAACTGGTATGAATTCAACATAGCGGAAGGTATTGTTAAGTTAATGTTATAGGTAGAAACTGGTAATCCATAATAAAATAAAATGTTTGAAGAACATATGATAATATATGTGTTACTAAATGGCTGTGTAGTGAACTATACTGAATCACACTTCACTATTCCTTGGAAAGATTCATAACCACGGAAGTTCCGGGTAAAGGAGATTTACCGATTTCTTTAATATAGGTATGTATGGTTTATAAATATAAAATACTAGTACCGTACACATACAGGATATCTTTAGTTTTTTTTTGCTTTTTACTTATTAAATTTTCAAATAACTAAGAAGGTACATTTATAAAATTTCTTAATCTCTTACCTTCTTCTATAAATCTGTTATTCCATTGGGGTGAACGTTTTGGACTTTTTTTGCTCTGTAACCTTCCGATTTTCGTTTTAAAAATGCACTTAATTTATGATAGATTTCAATACTAATATTTTCTTTAATATCAAGCGTACTCTAAGATGCAGTAATGTGCCCATAATAAGTAAAATTTATACTTTTCTGACAACTTTCCAAAATAGGCAAGAAAAACATTTTCCGAACATTTTGACTTCGTCACTCCATAAATAATTTATACACAATTTCATACTTTTTTCTTAAAATTTCTGGTAATTCGTCGAAGTAGTTTTGGCTGCTTCAATAATATTGGGCGGTGTACTATCAATCTCACTTTGATCGCTTAGATAGATAGATAGATAGATAGATAGATAGATAGATAGATAGATATATATTACCAAAAGTACAGATAGTACATAGGGTCGTCAAAACTTAAGTTACTAATACAAAAATTTTAAAAATTTACTAAATCAAGAATAGTAAGAATTAAAACTAAACAGTATAGAGTAATAAAACAAATAAACTAAAATATAAATTGAAAATAAGAACATAAATAAAATAAGAACCTAAAGTAAAATATAAACAAAATAAAACGGTCTGTAAAGCAAGATCTAAATGCTACAGCCAATATTTGAATTATTTTTCCAAATAAAGTAGCAGGTTGTGATATAGAAAATACATAAAACAAGACAGGTAAAACGTAAAATGTATCGGAATAGTAGACAAAAAAAAACAAAGGTATAATAAACAAAAAACAAAAAGTATAAAAAACAAAACAACTTGTAGACCAACTGAACCAACAAAAACATAGTCAAACATTCAAAGTCAATTTGTCCGTTCCAGATATTCTCTTGTTGAATAGAAAGCTGTTTCTGCAAAAATACTTTGAATCGTTTATTAAATTCATTGCCATTTAATGCACGTATTTCGCGAGGTAAAGAACTGAAAAAAGTTACACAATTGTACATTGGTGAACTCTTATATACGGTTGTCTTGTGTCTAGGTACTTCCAATAGGAAATTTCCCCTGGTTCTATGAGTACCCAAACCTAACCCTGAAAACAGAGCTTTATTGCTATTTACATATACGACACATTTATACAGATAGAGGGAAGGAAAAGTTAGAACATTTTTGCAAAGAAAGGTATTTCGACAACTTTCTCGTGGATGTAAGTTAAAAATTAGTCGTATAATTCTGTTTTGACCCAAAAAAACATGCTCGCTTGTATTTCCCGCTTCCCAAGAAATAACATTATTAGACATAAAACTATATGCTAAGGGATAATAAATTGTTAATAGACTGTTTTGCTAAGGGATAATAAATTGTTAATAGACTGTTTTGCTCAGGAACATGGTCTATGTGATCCGAAAATGACAAAGAAGAATCCAATGTAGTCTCCAAAAACTTAGTATTTTTTACAAATGTCAAGTCGTTTTGAAACGTAAAGCATACAGGTATCGGTTTTCTATTATAGAAATTCATACACACTGTTTTTTGCTCATTTAGTATTAATTCATTTGCTCTACACCACTTCTCCATATCGCTTCTGATAGCACGTATTTTTTTCACCCAACTACATATTATCAGCACTTACCACCACTGTGGTATCATCGGCATACATAGCTATGTGATTGCCTCTCACATGCTCTGGCAAGTCGTTTGTATACAAAATAAACAATAATGGTCCGAGAACGGAGCCCTGCGGGACACCCGTTCTAGTCGACCTCGGTTCAGAAAAATAACCACCGTATTTTATCACCAAATCTCTCGCAGTCATGTAGGAATCAATCCATTCAATAATAAACCCCGAATGCCCATGTTATACAGGTTGGAAAGCAGAAATCGCCTATTCACTGTATCAAACGCCATTGATAAATCGAAAAACAGAGACACCACATAGGTGCCCCGATCCATACTGTTGAAACTATAATTAAGAAAACTGAAAATTGCCGTCTCTAATGATCTTCCTGGAAAAAATCCGTGTTGGCATGCATTAAGCACTTTTAGCGAACCTGCGAAATCAACCAATTTATTACAAACATCCTTTTCCAACACCTTTGAAAACACACTCAAGAGCGATATCTACCTATAGTTTTCGATATTATTAGGATCATTTTTTTTATGAACGGGAACAACATTAGAAGTTTTCAATATCTTTGGGAATGTTCCTTTTTTAAGGCTATGATTTATAAGATCTGTTAGCGGTTCTAATATCAAAAATTGTATAGCTTTTAACAATTTTAAATTAATTTCGTCAAACGCAGAAGACTTAGTGGCAGTTAAATTATTTATAATACCATTTACCTGATGCTTTGTCACCTCGTCAACTCTTATTGATCCTAAAGAATAAAATGGCGATGTACAATTTTGACTGACCATACCACATTTATCTGTAAGTTTCGTAGTGGGTACATTACTAAAATACCTAGCAAATTCTTCAGCAATATGCTTAGGTTCTGTTATGATTTTCCCATCAATGTTAAGTTGTATGTCTTTCTTTGTTTTTGCACCTCTATACAGACTACAATTTACAATATTCTATATGGTTTTGCTTTTATTAATGGAATTGTTTGAAAAAAACTGTTTTTTGTTTGTCTTTATTTGGTTTTTATTTAACTCATGTTGAGGGAAATTAACTAGCATTTAAGGAAGAAATTTAGGAAAAACAATTTATTAACGTGCCAATTATGATCTTTTGTTTTTTCATGCCATTCGCGATGAATTGTTTTAACCGCGGTACTGGACACTGCATTGGGCAATATAAATAGTTAAACGATGGATGTGTTTTGTGAATTGAAAATCGCTATTGCAATAACGAAATTATTTGATAGTTGTAGAAAAAAAATATATCTGATCCTAGGGGAATTGTAAAAACTGTATATAGTTCTTTACTTGGCTTCGCATAATTTCTAATGAATATTTTTAGAGATATAAAAATAAGCCTGCCTTGATATCAAATATTTTGAGCTGAGAACAAAAATAGTAGACGTAAATCTTTAGAAGCTATTAAATTGTGAAAGTTATTTTCGCAGATATTTCTGTTCTATGAGGGACATGAACTTTGGAATTAAATAAAGTTTGAAAAACTATGACTTGAGAAAAAAACAATTTTTGGAGAATATTTTATATTAGAAGTCTAACACTAAAGGCAATACAAGTGAAGCACTAAATTTACAAAAAATAATTTTCTCAACATTTTCAAATGAAAAAGAAATATGGTTTAAGATTTTTACACTTTTTTAACTTTTAATATGAGGGTTATGAGATATAGGTATATTTAGCGAGTCAATTAATTCAGTATTTAGTGATATCCCTGGCCTAAAACGCTTCGCTCCAAATTAAAATTTCATATAGGTATTTAAAATACTAAGCCAGATTTTTGAGCAAATTCGCGAGAGAGTTGTACTGCATCAATTTATCTGGTTACCGAGACCTTTCAATACCATTTTTTATGCGTGTTTTTTCTATAAAACGAATATTTTTTTCTTCAATAACATTTCTGAACGATATGGTGAATGCACCCTATATTATTATAATTCCACTGGAAACTTATCGCGCCATCTAACGGAAAAGGCAGAACAAGGTCGGCCGGGCCAGCTAGTTAGATATAAATTTAATATAATAGTAGGGGTTTGGAGCCTATTAATTTTAAACACCTTCTACTGTCAAAAATGACCACAATGACATTAGAACTAAATAAAATTTGCCCTAGTAAACCAAATTAACGGCCGTCTGGATCATTAAACACTGATGATTGAAGGATCACAATTTAAAAATACTGTAGAATTGTCAGCGTTTTATTTGAAACTTGATATCTCCTAAAAAAGAGAGATATTCGGATGACTTGAAAAACAAGTCACGAATAAATGAGCCTAGTTGTTAGAATGTAGCGCAACATAACTCTACTCTCCAATTATTATGCAGGGTGTTTTGAAATAATTACTTAGTTTTAAACTGTCTTATTCCAAACCGACTTTACGTTTATTACATGGAGTGTAACGTATAACAATAAAAAATAATAATAATTATAATAATGAAGTTGGAATAAAAAAAAAATGTTATAATTTAATGTAATTTAAAACTAGGTTGAAATAAATATTTAAAAAAATCTATTTATTTTTATTTTTGAAAAAATGCATTTTTAATTGTTTTTTAAATATTGACAATTTTGTTGTCTTATACTCTCTGGTAATTTATTGTATATTTTTAAACTATCGTGCGGAACTGATTTTTTTCCGAAATTTCTTTTTAATGTAATGGTCTGTAATTGTAGGCAATGGCATTTAATGCCAATGTTGTAAGCAATGCCTTGTATCATGATTATTTAAAGTATTAGATTTTTTAAATAAAATATCTGATTTTTTTCCATAATTAATAATAGAGTGTATTGTAAGTTTAAAAATCCCTTAGATTTATATAAGCTAATAGAAGGTTCTAAATATTGTGGTTTATAGACACATTTTAGAATTTTATTTTGCAAATTTTTTAAAGGTTTTTAAATCCCCAAATTGAAATTAAATATTAAAATTTAGAATATATTAAAGAATAATATATGTGTTTTAAGAATTTTAATGGTGATATATCTTGCTTTGTATAATTCTCCTATTAATAGAGTTATAGCGGTTCTTATACTCTGAATAAGATTTTTCCAACTTAAGTTTTCATCTATAATTAATCCTAAACATTTTGTTGTGTTTGAATATTTAATTTTGTTATTATTTATTACTGGTGGGGAAATAACAGAATGTATCTTCGTATTACTTATTAACATAAAAGAAGATCTACTAAAAATTTAATAAAAGTTTTTGAGATTTAAGCCAGGAACAAATTAATTGTAGATCATATTTTATATCAAAAAATAATTTATTTAAATTATCAGCAAAATAAATAATTGTTGTGTCATCCGCAAACAACTGAATATTGCCTTTTAAATTTAATCTGGAAGCTGAATTTATATAAACTAAAAATAAAATTGGCCCCAATATTGATCCCTGTGGTACTCCACTCCACAAATTGTCTGCGTTTATTTAGATAATTTTTAAGCAAATTATACATATTGCCCCTTATTACAATATTATATATTTTTTTAAAATAACATGATGATTTACTGTATCAAATGCCTTAAACAGATCCAAGGATAGTAAACAACATTTTTTAATATTAACAACTTTAATTTGAATATCTGTTATGACATCCAACAGCTGCTTCCGTATCTCTGAATCTGCGAAAGCCATATTGTTTATTAAACAGTAAATTTTTAGTTTCCAAATATTGACTTAATCTATTATTAATAATTTTTTCTGTTATTTTAGAAGACACATATTGGAATTATCTTAGCAATTTTAATTTTTTCTGGAAAAATACCTTTATGAATAGAAATTTTTGTTAAAAGAAGTAATATAGGAATTAATTCTTTTTTTTAATATTTAATAATTTTAATTAGGAATGTTGTCATAACCAGTAGCTTTTATATTATTATATATTATAAAAGAAGTCTTTTCCTCTATATTTCTCCTCGTATATCATAGCATAGTAGGACATGTTCTTCAAAATGCGAAAATGTGTGTTAAGTCTAATAATGTTCCTAAATTATAACGGAAACATCATTAATATTGGTAGAAAAATAAAAAACTTGCAACGTCAAATCGAACCCAAATTTCGGTCGTTCAGAATTTTTTGCCCATATATATATGTATATATATATATATATATATATATATATATATATATATATATATATATATATATATATATAGTGTATCTCACTTAACCATCAAGAGATTATTGCGAGGCTGTTAATTTTACTTCTTTCCATTGGCGTTCGTCAGTGTGACGAATAATGATAATATATATATCGATATATAGAAAAACATAGGCAACAATTTAATATATATATATATATAAAAAAAAACCTGGAACACCTAGTTATAAATTTTGTCTTATACAATATTTAACGTAATATTCCCTACAAACCGGATTCATTTCATTATTAATTTCTCTGCATATTGCATTCTTCATAAAAATTTGATTGTTTGGTGCTTAGTATTAAAATTAAAATCAAGTAACACCTGTTAAAAAAATTAAAAAATGTAGGTTTAAATTTTCTTCACTTACTCAAAATTTTAAATTTCAAAACGAACTTTTGTAATTTTTTGAACACCCAGATTACTTTACATAGAACGGAAGCTTTCACTGCTTTGTTCAATTAAGAAATCATGTTTTTCGGGATTAGACCGTGTCAAATTGGAATTATTATCCAACGTTTCGCTTTCGATTGTACGAGGCAGGTATTTTTACTCTACGATATCTGAACACTGAATAAACTCGCGCGCGAAGGGCTCAATGGCCCAGAGGACCCACCATCCACCCGACCTCCCTCCTGGGAAGCCGCCTCTCGATGATGATCCGGATGTGTGTACTCACATCGCACCTCTTCTATATTGTCGCGGTCAATATAGGAGAGTTGTCTGAAAACAGAGAAATGTGTGTATTGTCAGTGTAATGGTGTGTGATCGCGGGGCCTACGGTAGTAGACCCGGTGTACCCGCCACTCCTCCTGAGGGTCGTAGTCCACTAGCATCCTGAGTTCTTCAAATGGGTGTGCTGCTGCCCGCTCTATGCCTTTCATGGCTTTCTTCCTGATTGTTGTCTGGAGAGGCTCCCACTCCAGGTCCCGTTGGATCTGGGCATTTCTTACGTACCAAGGTGCGTTTACCGCAGTCCTTAAGTACTTATTTTCTGTAGCTGCCAGTTGGTCTATGTAGGTGGGCGCTGCATATGCCCACGCTACTGCTCCATATGTCAATTGTGATCTTGCGATCATTTTTATCATGGTCAGCTTTGTACGAAGAGCCATGGGGCTTCTTCGGTTCAGAAGAGGGTATAGCCTAGCCATAGTCTTATTTGTCTTTGCTCTTGTTGCCTCAATATGGGGTTTCCATGTTAACCCCTTATCCATTATCAGCCCTAGATATTTTATCGAGTTTGTTCATGGGATGTCATCTCCATCAATGCTTATAGCCTCTGGGGGTATCATCCTCCACTTTTGGATGATGATGGCCTGGCTTTTTTGTGCATTTATTTTGATCTTCCAAGTGATACACCAGTCACTTATCAGATCCATTTCTTCTTGTAGTCTCCTACAAATGATACCTGCATTTCTATGCTTTGCCGCTATAGCACACTCATCGGCGTATAGGGCTATGGAAGTGGTGTGTGTCTTGGGGATGTCATGTGTATACACGTTATATAAGTGCGGTCCTAACACAGATCCCTGAGGCACTCCTGCTTCTAGTCTTCTAGGTATCGATTTGGAGAGTATGACTCTGACGCTTGCCGATCTATCATCCAGATAGTGGACAATCAATTTGCATGTCTTTGCAGCAAAACCTGCATTCTGCATTTTATACACGAGTCCTTTGTGCCATACTCTGTCAAAAGCTCTGGCTACGTCTAGGAAGACCGTCCCAGTAGCTTCTTTCAAGTTAAAACCGCTGGTGACAGTTTCAACTATTCTCAGAGCCTGCAATTCTGTTGAGTGGCCGCTTCTGAAGCCAAATTGCTCCTTAGGGATAATATCTAGGGCGTCTGTTTCGTCTTTGAGCCTGATGTTTAGGACTCTTTCGACGATTTTACTGAGTGTGGGCAGCAGACTTATCGGTCGATAGTTCTGAGGGAAAGTTAGGTCTTTCCCTGGTTTACCAATCATCACTACTTCACCATGCTTCCACCTGTTGGGAAAGTAATCGAGTCTCATTACTGCATTTGTTATGCTGGTTAGTGCAGCAATTCCTTCTCTAGGAAGTTGCTTTATCATTTGATTGTTTATGCCAGCTTTGCCTGGAGCTTTACGCTTCTTTAGACATTTTATGACATTTTCAACCTCCTGTGGTGTAGCCGGGTGCTCCACCGTGGCAGGGGTTTCCGTGTTGTTTAGTCTTCTGCAGCCATTAATTACTTCTATCTCATGTTGATCATCTTCGAGCGGATGTTGGTTTAGTCGACACTCTCGTTCAAGAGTGTCCGCTAAGGCCTCTGCTTTCTCCTGGTCCCCCCGTGCAGGGGAGGCATTGGTTTGTTCTCAGACCTTAGCCTTTTCTGCATTTACCATGCAGTGTTGTCCTTTGTGTCTAATTCTCGTAGTTTATTAGATCACATTTTGTCTCTGTGTACCCTTAGTGCATCTCTCAACCTAGTTGAGTGCCTGTTTAGGGCTATTCTATCGTGCAAATAAACTAGGCGTGCTTTTATACCCGACTTGTGCCCGCCGAACCGTGACCCTGTGTTAATATCGGTTTCCTCGTATAATGTAGACCGTAACCGAATTGAAATTTTTCGTATGTTTAAAAATCCTGGAACCGATGCTCAAACCTTGGTTTCATTTACATTTATAATATGGCCAGTGGTATGCTGTATTCAGCTACAGCGGAATGAAAAATTTGTTTCCTTTTAATACATCGTTCATGTTTCTTAAGTATAATTGATACTGAGCGTGCCGTTTCTCCCAAATACACTTCTCCATAGGAGCAAAGGAATTTTATATACTACTTCTGTTTGAAAAGGTACAATATCTTTCGGGGATCGCTAGATGTAGAATCACTATACACAAATGTGTCAACGACTCAATTTCCATTATATCCGACATATTAGATCATAACAATCTTGATAAGAACTTAATAGACCTAATGGAAGCTCTTCTTACATCTTCTGATTCCATTTTTCAAGGAACTTTTTATGAACAAACTTTAGGGGCAGCTATGGGATCTCCTCTATCACCTGTGGTAGCGAATATCTTTATGGAAGCTTTTGAGGATATTATTCTAACATCCGCTCCACTAAAACCAAGGTCAGATATGTAGATGATACTTTTATTGTTTGGCTTCATGGATAGAATAATCTCCTTATAGTCTGGACCACCTTAATCAACAACATCATAACACCAATTCGCAATCGAAACTGAATCTAATGGAACGATTCCCTTTCTAGATGTTTGTGTTCAAAGGAAGGAAAATGGTACATAAGGATATTCTGTGTATGGAAAATCGACTCATACAAATAGATTCTTAAATGCAAATTCCAACAACCATCCAGCACAAAAGAAATCGGTTATTAACTCACTAGTATTTAAAGCCATTTCGATTTCTGATCAAGGTTCTCTAACATCGGAACCATCGAGACTGACCGAAGCTCTGAGAGGGAATGGCGGTTGCCCTGGAGATATTACTCCGCCAAAGGAGAATGATAAAGAGCCACCATGAGGTAGTGTTGTTCTTCTCTACATGAAAAAACCGATCTTAACACAGGGTTAAGGTTCAAAGAACACAAGTTAGGAATAAAAGCCTCCCTGAATCTCTCCATGCTCATTCAGTGTTCAGATCACGTGAAGATGCCTCGTGCAATTGAAGGTGAAACGTCGGATAGTAATTCCAGTTTGACACGGTCTAAGTCCAAGAACCATGATTTCTTAACCCAAATTAGTTCAATTTACGTTTGAAACTTAAAAGTAATTTCTAAACACCCAACAAGCCAACTTTTATCAAGAATAGAATTATCTGAGAAATCAATAATAAAAAATCCGATTTGTAGGGAATATTACGTTCCATACTGTATAAAACAAATATTTAAAACTAGATGTTCTGGAAGTTTTTGACGTTGCCAAATAAGAATATGCAAATTGTTGCCTAATAAGTTTTTCTCAAAAATTGATCATTTTACTGTCCTAGCGTCGAACGAATCTGAAGGTTAAGTACCTTCATTCCAAATTTGGTTTTAATCACGTGACGAATAACTGAGCTATCATAGAGCAATCACCTCCCCGGGATGCAAGTGATTATACAGGGTGACTATTTTAGGGTATACCACTATTGATATCTCATAAACGGTAAAAGATAGGATGTGAGTTAAATTAGAGAAAAAGTGACCTTTATGGATGACGTTAATAATTCGTTTACAGATTTTTAATTTTTCTCTTTGTTCTTGAAATACCGGGGATTTTGCAAAAATTACCCAAAATCATTTTATTAAATATCTTAATTATTAATTATCTAAATAGTTTGTACTTTAGAAAAAAGTTTTATACAACACTTACTTACTTTAATGTTTTCTACAAAGTGGTGCCCTCAGATTTTCAATCCGACGTTTCGTATAGCGGCGACCACTATCAATTCTTTTTAAATACGGACCTGCATTTTTTATTTCATTTTCTTGAAGAACAATTTACAGTTAATAGATCAATACACCAAGAACATTTTCATCGACGTTTCGTACTGTTATATTCATCTTAATGTTTCCTTTTTCTAGTACGACTGAATTTTCACTGAAAGAATGGGCTTCTTCATAAATATCTTTATTTAATAATGTGGATCCCGGAAAATACAATTAAATTTTTTTACAGTTCATCACAAACGAAACTACAATTAAATACCTACTAATATGAAAACGGTTTAAGTTTTAAAATGAATTACTTACAGTATAAAATAACAAGTAACGATTAGAAATGTTGGAAATGTCGGCCGTTATTTCTTAAACACTTTCTAGCATTTTTGATAACACTTTTCTAAATATTTTTAAGCACTCTTTTGGTGTTATTCTATCATGTGCCAACTGAATTATTTGCTTAAGATCACCCAAATTTGCAGGAGTCGTTAAAGATACCAAGTCCTTTATGTATCCCCATATGGAAAAATCCATTGGAGTTAGGTCTGGGGAACGAGGTGGCCAATTAATAGGACCGTTATTACCAATCCAGTAGTTAGGTTTAAATTCATTAATGGAGCACCATCTTGTTGAAAAAACTCAAAATTTCGATGCACAGCCAAGGGCTGGTTATCTAACATTTCTTGGAAGTCATTTGTCAAAAAATTCAAGTACATGTCACCAGTTAAATGATCCTCAAAGAAGTAGGGACCCACAACTTTAGAATCTAAAATTCCCAACCATACGTTAATCCCGAACCTTTCTTGAAACGCCGTCTCTCTAAAAAAATGTTAGTTTCCTTGTATCCAGTGGTAATGTATATCACGGTTAAACAACCCATTATTACAAAATCGGCTCTCGTCTGACCACAATATTTTCCTGCAAACATCAGAATCAAGCCTATGTTTTCAGAGAATCTATCTACAAAAAATTCGCCTTTTACGGAAATCTGTTAGCCTTAGATGTTGCACTTTTCGGCAACGATAGTTTCTAAATATGTTTCGACTTAAAATCTTTTTGGACGAATCTTTGTTCACACCGGTTTCTTTCTCAATTTCTCCCAGGGATACCTCTTGATTATCATGATTTTTATAATTAACGAAGGCTGAAACAATATTTAAATTAAAAGGCGACAATTTAGGACTTACCTAATACATTTACTCTTATTTTATTCATAAAAATATTTATATAAAATAAATCATTTTGCTGCTTATTGTTAATCACGAAATCCACTATATGTTAAACAATTCATTCGATAAGTTATTTCAATCAATTATATTAAATCGATAATGTGCTCAGCTGCTTAGGTGGAATCGACCGCCTCGTCGCGCCTCCGTAGTCTCTTTGCATCGGCAACATAGCGTTTTATTGATTTTGTGTACCGTGTGTGTATTTCTGGGAATCACCGTCTGTCTAACTTCAATGGTTTAGGAGATATTGACATTTGAAAATCGAGCTATTTTGCATCTTTGGCGTGCTACAAAATTTAAACGGTCACTTTCCTATCTTTCTTCTATTAGCTATCGCCAGGCGATTGGCGAGGGCCAACCAAAACACTTAAACTCAATTTTGTTTGTAAAAATGGGTAAGGAGGTATTTTTCCGTAGCATAGTTTATTTTTCTCTTGCATCTTCCTTTTTTTAGTTAAGAAATAAACATAGGTTTTTTTCTAATTTAGCATCTTGTATACTTTTGACCAATTTAATTAGACACTATCTGGGCTTACAAAAACGTAAGGGCGCGCTTATTTTGAAGTTATGGATCATAAAAGTTTGAGAAATAGTGAAAAGTGTAAGCGATATTTTTTTAGGGGTTTAAAAGAGTAAAAAAATCATATTTTGTTTACTCAAAACCGATAATAGTCAAACTGAAAACAGAAATAGGTGGGGAATATGTTCTAACATTGAAAAAGCATAGAAGTCATTGATATAGATACTTAAACTTTCTCGACTATACATATTTAAAATAAAATTAAGGTGATATTCCAAAAAACGACGAAACTTCTGTTATTTAACTTTTTGTATCAAAACCATGTTCGTCTTCCAAGTAGCACAAATTAGCTGATGAGCTTTTTTGCCTAACAGTTATCCATAAAAAACACATAAAAACCAGAGATTTGTCAAATTTTTGCAAATGATTCTTGGTTTGTTTTCTAGCCCTGAAAGCTCGCTTCAAATTGGTTTTTTGGCTCCAAAAGTAGCTGTTTTTAATGTAGATTAGGCTATAGCATAATTACTTGGCCAAAAAATATCTTTTATAGGTTAATTAAACCTCCAACTTTTTTTTGTAATATTGGATGGCCAAAAAGTAGAAATATCTGTCAATTTTGTTGCCACAATATAACCACATATATTCTAGTAAGTATTGAAGTTACATTATCATAAGCATAGCTGTTTAAGATGCCAGAATATGGCATTTGTAATCAGTAGAAATCTAGGTCAGAATATAATCAATAAGTAGACATTTTTCCCAAATATTGCCAAATAATGCCACATTTTCAAATTTACGTTTATAACCTATAAAACTATACTTAACCAAACTGAAGATTAATTTAGAAAAACGAAATTATTATAAATTATTTACCATACACCATGTCTAATAAAAAGATTAAATATTTCACCACATATTATAGAAAAACGCCGACTTGGAATAATCGTCGTTTAATTTTGTTAGGCTGGCTCCTGGGTCTTAAATTAGTAGGCATTTTTATTGGCAAAATTTTAGTAAATGTTGCTACATTTGAAAACTATTGCCATTTGATAAATATTTGCTTACAAGGTGGCCAATTTCAAGGAATATTTGCTTAAACAATAACCCAAAGCTTTTTATGATCCGCCATGATTGAAGTTAAAATTAAACTAATTTCCTAACAACAATTACTTGACTACTTTAAACAAAGATATTCTTTCTACCTATAAAAACGTATTTTCATGCCTGTTTTTTTACTTTAGGGACTCTAATGAATTTTCTTAGTAAATTACATCTGCAAAAAAAAATTGTGGAAAACGAAATTTTTAGTTTCAAGAAGGGGCGCGTGTTTTATGTGCCTATCTTAGATTATTTTAACAGTAAAAGTTCCTACGCAAGTATTTTTTGTCCCCACCAAACGTCAAATGAATATTTTACACAATAAGTCATGGTGTATGTATTTCTACGAAACCATGATTTCTTATGTTTGCGTTTTCTCTTGGCTCATAAATTCTTACACTGATCGGCTCTGTTAATACTATTTCTACATAATTTGAAACAATTGATGATTTATCATATAAATGAAGAAAAGGTAATGAGAAATTATTTAGGTAAATTTCGGAAAAAATGTTACTCAAATTTCGGCTAAAAAACAAATCAGAATTCAGTTAAAAACGCTCGATTTTAAAGTCAAAAAGTAGCTAATAAACCCAACCATAAAATCAAAAGAGTGTGTCGTCCAATTGGCCATTTTTACCCCATTATGGCCAAATTATTATTGCCCACTTTAGCCATATTTCCGTCTTTATACTATAATAGAACTGTTATTTTGGCTAGCAATTTTAGCTAATTTGCCAGAGATATTAGCAAGTATCACAGCATTTTAGCCCATATAGGATTATATGTGCTACTTGGGCTGGTATACAGCAGGAGAAAAGATAACTTTGAAGTCCTTAAAATGTTTATATACGAGTTTCATCGTTCAATGTAACTTCAAGTGTCCTAATTTATTAAAAAAATTATTTTTTTTGACAGCTGTCATAGATATTAATCAAATCGTATATATAGTTGGCGCATTACCTTTCTGGAATGACGTCATTTTTGGTTATTTTTGTTTGATTTATGTTAACTGACAGTGACAAAAACATTTTGAAAAAACTCATTGTCGTTTCTTTACAACAGTCAATGCCGGTTTTGGTTATGTGTCTTTCAGAATATATTCGTCAAAATTGACATTGATTTGTTGTGATTCTTTTTAAACTTTTGCAAGATGCCGCGAAGATATAATCAGCAATCACAGCTAATAGTTTTGAATATCTTGGCTTTTTTTCAATTGGAAAAAGAGCAAGCTAAAAATGGAATCCTTCCGCAAACTGATAATATAATTGAACGAGCTTCAAAGGCAACAAAACTTAGCCGTACAACAATCATAAATATTAAGAAAAGAGGAATAACGAGCGATGAATCCTTTACCTCCAGAATGTCTCAAAAGCAAAAAGAGGTAAAAAAAAAATTACAGATTACTTAAAGAACAAAATAAGAGATACGATCTACTGCATGTATGCGAAAAATGAATATGTTACAATGCAGACTTTGCTTAAAAAACTAAAAGAGATAAATGAATATTTTAATTTTTCCATCACCTCGCTAAGAAAATACGTAAAAAGTATTGGTTTTAAGTGGAAGAAATCAAATAATAGAAAATACCTGATAGATTTGCCCCACATCGTCCACAAGAGAATCAATTTCTTGAGGGAATATGTCAAAAATCAAAATCTAGGACAAGATGCTTATACCACCGTATTTATTGATGAGACTTGGATTTTTAGTAAAGGTTCGTTTAGAAACAGCTGGCAGGATAACACTATGTCTACAAGTTCTAAAAAAGCTAGTGAAGGTCATCGATATATTGTAGTTCACGCTGGATCAAAGGAAGGATTTATTAAGGGGGCCAGTTTAATATTTAAAAGTGGACTAAAAAGCGGAGTTTATCATGACAATATGAACAAGCAAAATTTTGAAAATTGGTTTAAAAATCAGCTGGTACCAAATCTTCCTCCAAAAAGTTTAATAGTGATGGACAACGCAAGCTATCATTCCGGCCTTTTAGAGGATATTCCAAGAAAATCATGGACAAAGCAGAGATTGATTGGATGGTTAAAAGAAAAGAATATTGACTTCCCAGAGAGGGCCATGAAGGATGAAATATGGAGCATTGTAGAAAAAAATTGTAACATTGAAAAAACATTCTACCTTGACGAATATGTGAAACCTTTGGGCCACAAAATACTAAGACTTCCTCCATACCATTGTCAATTTAATGCTATTGAAATGGTATGGTCTGAGTGTAAGAGGAAATACGACCAATACATTGCTAGTCTGAAGGGGACACCATCGGAAGTTTTGGCCATGTGGGAAAAAGCGATAAATGAAGTATCTTCAGAGCATTGGAAAAATTATGTCAGCCACACAGAAAGGGTAATCCAAGAAGCTTGGAAGACAATACAGATATGTGATGCTTCAGACATTGCGCCACTTGTAATTAGTACCGACGAAGACAGCAGTGACGATGAAGAATTTAGTTCTGATTCTGAAGACAGTGAAGGGGAGTAGTTTTTATTTTTAAAGTTAGTTAGTTATACATTAATTTCTCTCTTTTAGTTTTTAAAGCAAAGTCTGCATTGTAACATATTCATTTTTAGCATACACGCAATAGATCATATCTCTTATTTTGTTCTTTAAGTAATCTGTGATTTTTGTTTTTACCTCTTTTTGTTTTTGAAACATTCTGGAGGTAAAGGATTCATCGTTAGTTATTCCCCTTTTCTTAATATTTTTTCAGTATTGTCTGTAATTGAGAATTAAAATAATTTTGATGAAAATGGGTAACTGGCGTCAATTTATTACATTGCAAACAAAGAATAAGACTAAGATGAAAGAATTTATATTAGTAAAGTCTTATTTGCAAAATAATTTTAATTTTTGAAGTTATAATAGTTATTTTTGTATTAAGTGTGCAAAATGAGGGTTTTTTATGGCAATGAGAGTGTTAATTTTTTGCCAGCCATTTTCGACAAGTTGCAGCGCTTTCTGTACAGAAAATGCCAATTTTAAATTCGCTTTAGCCAGTTCTGAACGCACCCCTCCTATCTACATCACTGCATACGTTTAGGTTAGGAATCATCGCTGAAATATAAATAATATAAGAATTACGTTATTTGAAACCAGCGTGACGTCATTCCAGAAAGGTAATGCGCCAACTATAGCCGAAACATAAAATCTTAAATTATCAATATTATCTTATAAGTGTCAGGGCTTGAGCCCCCCCCAAAAGTCGATGTCTAGTTGCGCCACTGACGGAGCGGCAAATATGTAGGGGAAATATAATGGTTTTGAAACTAAGCTGTTCGTTGTTCAACCCATAAGAGAATGGATATTTGGTCTTCGACTTCTCATGACCAGAAACATCAAAAATTGGGGGTTATTGAACAAACAAGGTGGAGGTCAAAGGAACACGAGTTAGAAAAAGGCTTTGAAGATTGTCCGTTGTACTTAGAAATTCTGGAAGCCTTGTCCAGTATTTAAAAAAAAACTTGGATTTAAATCCTGACATTCGTTCTACTGCTGAAAATTTAAAATTTCAATTTCTTATGTATGAAATTATTTTCCATTTTCGAGTATTTTTGAAAATATTTACAATTACTGGCCCGCCCTCAAGGTACCTACAAACTTAAGGCTTAGATTTATTAAAATCAAATTCTATGATCAATACTTCAATTATTGAATTAAAAAAGATTCAACGTGACTTTGAAACAATCGAACCTTCTTCGAAATTTTTTTTATCTTAAGCATATGATGAAATGGAAAAACAAGGTATCGATTTTGATATTGAAGATGATCTCCCGGTTAATAGAATCAGAGAAGTAAAAAAGCGTTTCAATGAAAAGTATTCGGATGAGGCTGTTCGTAATACAAAAGAAAAATTCAAAATCGATGTACTTTATGTTATAATGGACAATGCTATTACAACAATTGAAAAACGGTATCAGAAATCTCAAACAACCGTTGAACGAGCTAGGTTGAATTATATTAATTAGTTGTGGTGTTTAATTCTATTGTGGTAACCCATGTATGTGATTTGCACTTTGTTTACCTACGTGTTCGTGTATTTTTTTATATGACTATAAAAGTCAAATCCTTAAAATTGTCCTGAAGATGCAATAATAAATTGCGAAACTTAGACCTTTTTGAATATTTGACTTTTCTTTTTGGATCCCTACCCAAAATTAAAAAACACAGCGAAGTAGTTTTTCAATTTTAAAATATATCAAACACAGACTTCGAAATTATTTAGGTGATAAACACTTGGAAGCGTTCATAATTATGAACATAGAAAGAGAGATCCTTACCAAAATTGATAATGAGGATATTATTAACGAACTAGCTGGATCAAGTAGTCTATTGGGCAGGTTGTTAAGTTACTACCTGTTATCGTAACAAACAGAAGACGGGGATTAGGTTTGTTATACATCGAAACTTTTTATTATTACCCCTTATAATAGGTGGTAATTTATTTATTAGGTTTCGTAGTTTTGTTTAGTATAATGAGTTACGACGCGACGTGGTTCCAAAGATTTTTTCACAGTAGAAATTTATTGTTTGATATTATTTTTATTTTGTGTTCCTACGACTGATATGTTTTTACATTTGATAGATGCATTATGAAGTTTTATTCTTAAATTTATACTGTTCAACTTATCATACTTATCACGATGTTTTTTGTAGTATATTGAAATGTAGTTTTCTTGTCACTAGTATAGGCAATATATTTCCTACATGAATTTGGATACTTAAAAGATATTTTCTTTCTTATCCATTTTTTCCACGAAGTGCCTAGAAAAACTTAATTTTTTCTCCTATAGGCCGGTTGCCTGGTACTATTGCCCGAGCCGGTCTGAAAGAGCCCATCCGCCTCTGCATTTACTTCACCAACCCCTCCTTGGGCTGTTACAGTTGGAGTATGGCTTTGCTTTTTCTGAAAAGATCCATGTTGTAAATTTCTTTCTCGTCTACGCACAATGCGAACACTGGGAACGGCTCTTTCGGGATACATATGATGGTACAGTCATTGGCTTTATACTATTTAAAGCCAACGGTACAGTTGAGCTGCATTATCTGCGTTACGCATGGATCTCGCATAAACAAACAGCAATGTACTTTCTCGTCATTTGAGTAATTCATATTATTTCAATTATTCAACAACAGACCAATAATTATCACCAAATTAAAATAATTTGACAAGTGTATTATTTGACGGTTGCTCAGTTATAACAATGCGCATTATCAATTCAACTGTTTTTCCACAGCCGCCTTACTGTAAGTAATTAGTTTTAAAACTCAAACCATTTAATATTAGCAGGTATTTAATTGTAATTTCGTTTGTGATGAACCGTAAAAAAATTTAATTGTATTTTCCGGGATCCACATTCTTAAACAAATATATTTATGGAGAAGCCCATTGTTTCAGTGAAAATCCAGAGCCGTACTAGAAAAAGGAAACATGAAGATGGATATAACAGTACGAAACGTCGGTAAAAATGTTCTTGGTGTATGTTGATGTATTAATTGTAAATCGTTCTTCAACAAAATGAAATAACAAATGCAGGTCCGTATTTTAAAAAAAAATTGATGGTGGTGGCCGCTAGACGAAACGTCGGATTGAAAATCTGAGGGCGATATTTTGTAGAGAACATTAAAGTAAGTAAGTGTTGTATAAAACTTTTTTCTAAAGTACAAACTTTTTAAGATATTTAATAAAATAATTTTGGGCAATTTTTGCGGTATTTCAGGAACAAAGAAAAAAATTAAAAATCTGTAAACGGAATCAAAAAGGACACTTTTTCTCTAATTTAACCAACATCGTATCTCTTGCCGTTTAAGAGATAGCAATATTGGTATACCCTAAAATAGACAGCCTGTATATGTTTGCCTCCCCAGGAAGAAATTCTAAGTACGCCTATGTATTACCCTCGGTATTACCCTAATCCAAACTAATTAAGCTAAAATATTCAACATAATCTAGAATGTAATAGTGACACAAATTCCACATATTTCAATACACTATTACGAACGGCTTAAGTGAAATTTTTTAAGCTAAATTACATAATTCCTGTTACTAGTAGGTACACGACTTATCTGCTGATACACTTTCTCGACACCGACGTTATGTTACGTCAAATTACGGTGGAATTTTCATTTATTGTCTAATGTTGCGGTCAAGGAATACTACAAAAGGCAAATATATTATCAGCTCGATTTACCATGAATCCTCCGGAATGTACTTTTCTGAAAGGCTAAGCCTATTAGATTACACTTAGCGTGACAGTACTAGAATCTTCTTAGGTAAACTCGTTTTGTGAGATTTTTATTTACTTTGATATAATAAGTCGGTTAACAACTGTTTCCAATCGTTTTCTGCCATATACAAAAAAGTAATCCATGTGATCCTAACAGAGGTATGTTTTATACAAGTATATCCTCAAAGGTCATATTATATGTCGTAGGGTTATTGCAAAATCAGTCTTTTTATAAAAGACCTAGGCTTTTTTTGAACGACTGCGACTGGGCAAATTGAAAAATCATTATAAAATTTCGTACTTTTTTAATATGACTGAATATACACCCAGTTCCAAAAAAAGTGACGCACTTGATTTTTGACCCAAGTTCATGTCTTATATCTTCTAAACCAATGGATCGATTTTGACCAATTTTTTTGTCGTAGGTAGGTAATACCTTTGTTTTCCAGCAAAAATGAAACAAATGAAAAATTTTACAAAGATGCTTGGATGATAATGTAAAAACTAGTACTATGCTTTTTTGGCATTTTTTGACTTGCCCTGTGTATTAGTTGAAGATTCGTATATAAACTGTTTACATCCTATATGAAAGACCCTTTTTTTGTGAGCATTGTGTTTTTTATTCACTGACTTATCTCTATAATTGACCGAATTACAGCTTTTTGGTAAAACCTTACCAAGCTTCATAGTAAACTTAGACAATGTTTTTCCTTTTTTAAAAAACAATAACTGGACAAGAATTTGAAAAATGTGCTTAGTACCGAATATTGGCTTCTCTATAGTAACTCTGAGAGCTTCTTATCTTGTAGCACACTCGAAATTAAGTTTCTTATTCTTTCCATTATTACCATTCATTTGATGTTGTATCTGCCAATTCTGCTAGGCTCTCCAGAGACCGTTCGCGAGAACGCACCCTTCCTAATTTATTCGACAAATGTTTTACTGCTTTCAAATCGGAGCTTTTAGCAGGCCCTATACTGTCATTTTTTATACGAAAAAAAGATTTTAGTGATAAAATGCCCCAAATTACACCCGAACAAATGGCAAGATTAGTTGCTTTAGTGAATGATGGTCGTATTAAATGCTACGCCGCTCGTGCTGTGGGGGTCTCTTAGGAACAGCTGATAGAGCGATTTTGAAATATGAACAAACAGGAATCGTTGCTTGGAAGGTGGGTTGTGGTCGCCCTCGAAAAACCTCCCTTTTGAGACTGCGGATTTTACCGAATCGATCGAATAAGCCTGTGAAGTTCAAGAAGATCTTTGCCAAATTCGAGATATTGTAGTGAGTAAGAAGACGGCTTGTAGACGTCTAGCCGAAATGAACTTAAAGGCTACTTCATACAAAATTATAGAGAATGGACTAATCGCGAATGGTCAACCAAATGTCAAATATGGTGGATTTGGAGAAAAACAGTATGAAGAAGAACTGGCAAAAGATTCAATCAATCTTTGTTAACAGAATGCGATAATTTTAGTGGTGCTTCAGTTATGGCTCTAGGGTGGAATTTCCATGAATAGACATACACCCCTGCATACGTCAGCAATAGTACAGAACTTCCTAGAAACTGCGGGTATAGCCATATTACAGTGGTCTGCGAGAAGAACCGATATGAATGCAATAGAATATTTGTGCGATGAATTAGGAAGAAGGGTGCGTTCACGCGAGAGGCCTCTTGAAAGCCTAGCAGAATTGGCAGATGCGTGATCAGAAGAATGGGACCGTATACCAGTAGAAAGAATAAGAAATCTAATTTCAAGCATGCCATGCGGATTAGAAGCTCCCAGAGTTGCTATTTTGCTATTGCTTATTTTGCGTTAATAAAAAAGTTTTATAAAATTCATATCATTTTTATATTAGTAGAATATCATTTCTGAAAAATCAAGTACGTACAGTTGGCGACAGATAAATCAGTACGGCTGAATTGCTTCATTGTAAATTGTACAGGGTGATCCACTTAAGATGCTTTTTATATATATTTTTTATGTATACAGGGTGTTCCATTGTGCCAGGACAATAACCAACTTTTTTCTTTTTAATGAAATGGTATGAATATTTTTAGAAATTCTAATTCAACGCTTGATTTTGAGTATTAATTAATTAAAAATTAACTTTTCTAATTTTTTTCGGAAATCCAAATGTCATTTTTTCACACCTAAAGACTAAAATTGTGAATTTTGGTTATGGATCCATGGGAGTGCTTAATATTTAATACTCTGACCTATCAAGAGCGAAAATCTATTATACAGGGTGGTCACAAATGACCATCAAAAAAAATGTTTTTGTAACTAAAAAAACTTAATTTTTTTAAATAGAACACCCTGTATTTAGCACTTTTATTGTGTTTAGGATTTAATTCTGCATCATTCTATATATATAGTTTATATTCCAAAAATTAGTAGTTTAGAAGTTATGACCAATTTTCTATAATAATTCGGGTATTTTTGTTAAAAATCTAACTAAACCTAAATAATATACTATTTTAAGCTTTTTTAACATTATAATTAAATTTAACATTAAGTCAACAAGTAATGCAAGAAAGAAAGTAACTAATTACTTATTACAAAACGTTTTCGACATAACCCCCGTCTTTGGCAATACAAGTAGTATACATGGTTTCAATTCTCGCAATAGCACTAACCTCGTCTGTTGCATTAAGTCTTTCTACCTCTTGCCTAATTCTCCTTTTTAAATCTTGAACAGTATTACACCTATTTTTATACACCTCGTTTTTTAGGTTGCCCCATAAAAAAATCCAGGGGTGATAAGTCGGGGCTTCCATTCTATGATCCCGTACCGACCAATCCAAAATGGAAACCGTTGATTCCAACAATTTCTAACAGGCACTACAGTGTGATATGGAGCACAAGTCCTTCTTTAATATCGTTCGGCAGATTGTCAATTAACGGAAATATTTCGTTCTCCAACAAATTTAAATATTTCTCACCATTCAGAACAACGTCATAAAATACTGGACCTATTATTCGATCACGGATAATTCCACACCACACAAACACTTCTCCGACCCTGTTTTTTCATTTCTTTTACACGATGTTGATTTGAGTTACACCAGTAATGAGTATTTTTTCGGTTGAACATGCCGGCCGTATTGAAAATTGCCTCATCGGTAAATAAAATATTTTCAAAAATGTCAGTTTCAAAATGGTGGTCCATCATGAGAGAACAATAAAAAAGCCTTGTTTGAAAGTCCTGTTGGAATAATTCCTAAACTGGTAAAAATTTGAACGGATGGTAGTTATTATCAGTTAAAGTCCTTTGAACACTAGTCTTACTAATTCCCGGTATATCTCGGGATGCATCTCTTTGCGAATTTTCGTTGTATTCTTCAAAATACAGGAGAATTTCTAATTGCTTTTCTTCTGTTAGGACAATTTTTGGGCGCCGTTTTTGTTTATTGATTACCACTCCACGTTCAAGATCACGAACAATTCGTGAAAAAATATGTTTCGTGGGTACCCGTCTTGCAGGATACAACAACCGATACTCCCGCAGGGCTAATGCTGGACTCTTATATTTCTTATGTAACATTCATGAAGATTTAAACGCTCTTGGACACTGAATAAAGCCATTTTTCCTTTAAAAAGAGTTACAGGCAACTAAATGTCATATAAAAACTGTGTATTTATTGGTCTCCAGGCAACAATTTTACTAGTTTTGTTTTTCCATGGATATCTTGTAAAATTAAGACGCGTTTAGAAATGCTATTATTGCGAAAATTAAAACCGTAATCGTAATATTATACTACTTGTATTGCCAAAGACGGGGGTTATGTCGAAAATGTTTTGTAATAAGTAATTAGTTACTTTCTTTCTTGCATTACTTGTTGATTTAATGTTAAATTTAATTATAATGTTAAAAAAAAACTTAGGATAGGATATTATTTAGGTTTAGTTAGAATTTTAACAAAAATACCTGAATTATTATAGAAAATTGGTCATAACTTCTAAACTACTAATTTTTGGAATATAAACTCTATATATATAAATGGAATGATGCAGAATTAAATTCTAAACACAATAAAAGTGCTAAATACGGGGTGTTCCATTTAAAAAAATGAAGTTTTTTTAGTTACAAAAAAATTTTTTATGGTCATTTGTGACCACCCTGTATACTGGATTTTCGCTCTTGATAGGTCAGAGTATTAAATATTAACCACTCCCATGGATCTATTACCAGAATTCACAAATTTAATCTTCAAGTGTGAAAAAATCACATTTTTTTAAAAACCTGTTTTTCCGAAAAAAATTAGAAAAACTATTCAAAATTTCGTATACTATGATGACAAAAAATACTCAAAATCAAGGGTAGAACTAGAATTTCTAAAAATATTCATACCATTTCATTAAAAAGAAAAAGTTGGTTACGGTCCTGGTCCAATGGAACACCCTGTATACATAAAAATATTATAAATAAAAAATATACTTAGGGTCAAATACTTTTTGTATTTAACTTTTTTTCTCAGTCTCTTATTTATTGAGATAAAGTATAGGAGCATCTTAAGTGGACCACCCTGTACTTCGTGTTCCTTTATTTACCTGGATTACCTTTCTCATTTGACAGTTATAACAGCACACGATGACATGATTAATTATTGACGTTTATTGATATTTGATGCCAGTCTTGCTTTTTCAAGGGTAAAATAATAGCACAAAATATGCCACGTTTAAGTATTGCTACAAAAAACGCCATAATTAAATTACACTAATAAAATAAGGCTGGTGTCGAATTATTTTGGTATAGCTAAAATCACTATTCAGGCAATCATATGAATCGTAAAGAAGTGACGTGAGGAACATACCTTGGAAAGATCTGCGAAAGACAAAATCCATTTAAAACGGCTGTCTCGACGTGTATATATAATACAATGTTCTACAGAAGAAATAGACAGCTGCCCCAGAACTTTTCTCAAAGTCCGGTGATAAAGAACAAAGGGGCCAGGTTTGCTTTAGAATATTTGCGGCAAAATGCAGATTTTGGGAAAAGGTGATATTTTTTGACGAAAAACTATTTCAGTCTACTTGTAATTGGTAAATTCGCGTGTTCCGACCTTCAAATTCTCGGTATAATCCAAATTACACTCAAAACAAGCAAATTAGCGGCTGTTTTTCAGTCAGAGTTTCAGATTAGATAAGCGCACAGGGCCCAGGTTTCTTTTTATTAGTTTGTTTTATTATTTCGGTTTTAGTGAATTTAATATGTCTTTGAAAGTAACCTAATATAGAACAATTCCTTCAGTTACGTAAAATACCTTAATATACCTTTAAAACCACTCAATCCGTATGATTGTAACCTAGGTAACAATTAAAAATAAAAGTCCGTATTACCAAAATATCATAAAACGAGGTTATACTCATTTGACACCCTACAGATTTATCTGACGCTAACTGTTTCTTGGCAAAATGCAAAGTTACAATAAAAAAGCTGTAATTCAGTCATTTTCAAGACAAATTAATGAACAGAATAACAAATTTGCCTTAGAAGAAGTGTCTTTCATCTAGAGTGTAAGAATGTTCTATACAAATGCTCGAATAATATACAGGATGATTCAAAAAACAGGAAAAAAAGCAATGTTTAAGTTTTTCCATTAACATTCATGTAGCTTGGCAAAGTTTCAGCAAAAAAGCTGTAATTCGGAATAAAAAAACAAAATGCTCACAAAAAAAGGGTCTTTCATATAGGGTGTAAAAAGTTTCTATACGAATCCTCAACTAATACACAGGGCAAGTCAGCAAAAAGGCATGGTTCGAGCTTTTTCATTATTATCCACGAATCTTTGAGAACATTTTGATTTGTTTCATTTCTACTGGAAGACAAAGGTATTATCTAACTACGAAAAAAAAATTCTTCAAAATCGGTAGACTGGTTTAAAGATATAAGACAATGAACTTGGGCCAAAAATAAGTGCATCACTTTTTTTGGAACTGAGTGTAGCATATATTATATGCATTGTTTTGATCTTGTGCACTGAAAATCCCTGAAGATGCCTTGTGCGAAACGTCGGAAACGAATTCCAATTTGATACGATCTAAATCCAAGAATCATGATTTTTTAAATGATTATATATTTTAGGAATTATATAAATGCCGGTGATTTTTTGGTCTTATCGTAAAATAAACAAAATTTTAAGCATTTTTGGCAAATGCCGAGTTTCAATTGGGCATTTTATAAATCGCCTGGTCTTATTTTAGGCAAATAATTAGATTCAAATCCTAAGGTTTTATTTTAAAAAAAATATTAATAGAACTATGCGGTTTAGTGAAAATTAAATATTGTTTTTATTTATTAAAACATGGTGTACTCAAGTTTCACTTGCTGGTACATTTCGCGTAAGCTCTAAAGCAACATCCAAGTTTTTTGATCGGTCATCCAAAGTTAGAAAACATTCCAGCAGCTTCTAATGCAATACTTTTTTTTAAAGGAATTTCAGTGGCCACGCTGTTGTCTATGCTGGATATTTCATCTCGTGAAGTGATTCAATACACCATGTTTACTTCCAATTCAACACACACATTTTTGAAACCCAAAATAGCTCCCAATATATTTTTAGCATCCAAATACCCTCTGTCTGCTTTAGGAACTTCTATGGCTTCATTTTGGCCAACATTTAAAGGTTTACTTTTTTTATTGGTTGTTTCTAGCCTAAGTTTCTAGCATTTTCTCAGCTGTCTGTTGTTGCCAACTAGGTACAGATCCTGTTTTTTGTGATTCTATTTTTTCTTGATTTTCACGCAATCTGCATTTCCATTCTGAGCCAGTTATTCTGTGACTGGAATTAGAAGAACATGGTGCCACACACTTTAAATTATGAATATTATTAGAATTTTGAAAACTTTTTTTGCTAGTAGCATATTACCAACCTAAGGAGAAGTTTGGTCTAATTATTAAATCACTGCAATGTCATGAATATTTCCTATAAGCAACTAAGAAATTATACTACCATTGCCATCAGATACGAAAAAAAAGCTTATTTAAACAAAGAATTTCAAAACTGTAGTTATAGGGAAAAATGGTTAGAACTAAAAAATTTTAATCTTGGGAAAAGTAAATGCCGCTGAGTCTTAAGTGATCCCGATAATCTAAATAATTTTTTCATTAATATTCGGTTGCAAATAACAATAATCCGAGTCAGGATATTTAAAATTATTATAGTAATAATTTCTTTACAAATTTTAACGAATTATTTAATTTTAGATTATCTACCGAAAATGAAATTTGTCCAATTATTAATAAAATTAAATCAAAAGCTACCGGATCTGATAAAATCAACATAACTGTGATTCGTCTTTGTTGTCTGTTTATTCTTCCCTGGATTACACATGAACGTATTCTTTTATCATATTTTCCTGGTGTATGGAAACCGACTGACGTACTTCCTTTTTCAAAAGTTCGTAATCCCATATGAGCATTTACACTCTATAAGCATATTACCAGCTTTCTCTAAGATTCTACACAACGTTTCACCTGATAACCAATAAAGTTTTAGAGCAACCATAGCTGCGAGAGTGCCCTGTAGTGTGTTACTGATGATATTTTAAAGCGGTTGATGAGAATAAGGTCGAAATTTTAATATAACTCGACTTTAGCAAAGCATTTGGCATGCTAAATCATTTTTTTATTCAATTTTTTATTTTATAGGCTTAACTAGTAATGCGTGCAATATAATTAAATTCTACGTTTTAGACCAAACTCAGAAGGTTGTTTATGATCATATACATTTACACCCCTTACCTGTTGCGATTGGTATTCAACAAGGTAGCATTTTGGGTCCGCTTTTATACACACTTGCAATTTTTATAAATGTTTAGAAAACTGCCCTGCTCGTTTTTATGCAGATGACAAGCAACTCTACTTTTCTTTCCCAACAGATCAGATTCCTGACGCTCAAATTATAATTAATAATGATATTAGTTAATTTTACAATACGGCTACTGAACATCTTTTATTGCTTAATCCCAGGAAATCATCAATAGTTGCGGAAGTCAAATTCAGATTGCTAGCGTTGCAAATAACATGCAAATATTTCTTAGTAGTATTTTATTACCTTTCTCTAACACCTATAAAAGTTTGGGACTAATTTTAGACAGTAAATTGCACTTTAAACATCATATCAATTCAAAATTGCGTCTAGCCTATGGCAGCTTGAAATTGGTTTACTCCAATAGACACTGGCTTTCTATAGAAACTAAAAAACTTCTCTATGATTCTCTGGTTTTATCACAATTTAAACATTGTTTTGTTGTTTATTATCCTTGCCTTGATACCAATATAGGATACAAAAAGACCAAAACACGTGTTTGAGACTAATTTATAGTGTTAGTAGAAAAACTCACATAACTCCATACATTCTAAATTCTAAATGACTAAATATGTTCAACAGGTTCAGGTTACGTATTTTGGATTTAAAATTATTAAATATAAAATACCTCTGTATGTATACAACAAACTTTCATTTAGAACGAATACACATAACATTAACTTACGAAAAGATCAGCTTCATACAGTAGTAAAAAGTTGTTTAAAAGAATTTTTTCGTACAACGTTGACGTTAGAATTAATAGATTTTCAAACATAAATATTCAAACTTCTTTACTGTCATTTAAAAGGCTAGTTAAGAATAATTTACTACGGTTACAGTTGTCTGTTTAACATATTTTCTCACACTTAGAGGAAATAATATCTTGGGTTTGAATGAAGAGAGCTTACTACAGCTGTGTTTTTGTGACTTTTCTAAAGCATTTGATTATATCAATTATAAATTACTTTTTAAAAATTGGCACCCTATAATTTTAGAGGAACCTCAATGGTCTCAGTCATACCTAATTAGGAAGAAGACAGTTTGTTAAGACTCCAGAAGGAAAATCAAATAAGCTACTTATCAGTAATGTTGTTCCACAAAGCTCTCCCAATTCTATTTTTGTTTGATTGATTAATTAAGTTTTAACTGTGATATTCTATTCTAAATTTTAAGTTTACATTTAATAATATAGATCTAAATAGTATTCATTTAAAAAAACCAATCTCATTACTGCCTACTTTATCCAAAGTAATCGAAAAGCTTGTCAAAAAAAGAGTCTGGAACTATCTTCAGTCATTTAACCTTATAACTGTTAAACAATTTGGATTTCAGTCGGCGAAGGGAACTCATGATGACATCTACAGCTTTCTTGAGGGGGCCTATTTCGGGGTGAATCGGGGCAACGCATAGGCGGCGGTATTCTGTAATCTATCCAAGGATTTTGATTGCGTGGATCATGGAATACTGCTGTCTGAGCTCGAGAGTTATGGATTCCGAGGCGTGGCTCACTCCTGGTTTAGATCCTATCTTAAGGGTCGTTCTCAGTCTGTGGTGCACTCAGGAACAAGGTCCTCTGCTTTACAAAATAACTGCGGAGTTCCACAAGGCTCAGTTTTAAGACCTATTCCTTTCCTTTCTATATTAATGACCTTATTACCCTAAACAACTCTGGCAATTTCACTCTTTTCGTTGATGACACATCTATATTGTGGAAAGACAAGGAGATTATGCGGATAAGGCAGACCATAGTAAGTGACCTGAAAATCATTAAAGAGTGGTTCAACTCCAATCGCCTTTGTCTGAACTTGAGTAAAACTCATATTGTTGGGTTCAGGTGTGACGTGGAGGAATTAGTTTTGGTTGGGGATCCGCTTCTGGAGATGTCTGTAACTAAGTTTCTTGGCATTTTTATTGATGGTGGGTGGCATTTTGGGGAACACATTAACTCTCATCAGGATGTTTTGCTGTGAGAGCAGTTAAAGAAGAGCTGGGTCTGCAACTGGCACGAACAATATATTTCGCCGTATTTGAATCGCATCTGAGATATGGTATACCATTCTGGAGTGTGACCAGTCAGGGTCTCCAGAATGTGCTTTTCATCCTTCAGAAAAAGGCAATTCCATTTATTGTCGGTATTACTCAGAGAGAATCTTGTAGACCGCACTTTGTGGCGCAGAGAATTTTAACTCTCACGTCTATCTTTATCTTGGAGACATCATATCATCTGATATTTAAAATCCGTGTTGGGCTCCAGGGTCCCACTCCCCAACATGAGACGCGTCATGCTTTCAATTTACCTCTGCCATTGCCAAAGAGTACCCTTGTAAAAAGGTCATTGATTTATGAGGGTTGAAAGATTTTTATTCATTTACCAGCTACTTTTGTATTGTTGTTTGTTTGTTTTAATTTTGCAACTCTTGCTACCATTTGTTTTTTGTGTTTTAATTCAAATATTATATTGGTAAGAGTGTTGCCTATTAGAATATATATGTACATACTATATGCTTTGTCAACAAGAATTTTATTTTTTTGACTAATAAATTACTTTTTGAATTTGAATTTGAATTGAATTTGAATGTCACAAAATTTTGGGGTATTTATATCGATAATAAATGAAAATTATCTATTTACGTAACTCTACTTAGTAAAAAGGTTGCTTCTGGGTGACTTGCTGTGAGAGTAGTTGAGCCTAATTCTAACGAATTAGAGTCATCTGCTACTAAGATAACATTATTATTTAATTGAAAGTCACACAAGATATGGGATCGCTTTTTGAGGATTTTGTAACCATCAATTGCTTAATTTTATCTTTGCTCCCTAAAAAGGCCACTGCGCTACATATGTAAAACAAAGTGTAGGGAACACTGCAAAACTCTTTTTGTACGGGAAGAAACTTTGACTGGTATTTCCAATTTTTATCTTTGAGACTTGATACACAGAAAATGTACATTTTTTTAGAAACAGTGCTTGTACTACTCGAAACAGTAGCAGCGTTCCTCCCCCAAAATCTAAATTTGCCTTAACTAACACCTTCTTATTATAACCATTCTTAAGCTAAAGGCATATTACTCTCTATGACAGTAAGTGTAATATTTTAAGTATTTGGGACTTGACATTAGGGACACATTTGTTTTATATAGATGTATGGTTTTTATTGTCTATCTTTTATTTTGTTATTATGTGGGTTTTATTTGTTTTATACGTATGTTTTTTGAGCCTTCTCATATATATTTTACTTTTTTTTATCATAGTACAATATATTTCATAAGGTATCGTCGAACATTCCTATTTTTAAGGTTACTTTGTCACCAAGGCTTGTATCTCTTATGATGTTTGTTTGTTTATGTAAATGGTAAACTAATTATTTTCATTTCATTTACAGACTATTTCTTGACTTCCCTTGATATAACTTATAACGAATTACTAGATGCCTTATTGTAAATTTTGAGCAATGATATGTTAACTTGAAAACATGAAATTTTATTCGTATGTAGTGAATACCACAATTGGATCACCCTGGAAACTGAACTGAGTTTTGAACCCTGAAGGTAGCACGTTTTCTTGACAGACCTAGCTAAAGAACGTACCTATAATAGATATTATTTCATCAGAGCAAAAAACCTTATTAAAATGTGACAAAAAGAACAAATTGCCCAAAATCCAACGATACTTGAGCCAAGGAAGGAACAATTTTAAATAAAGTTATTGTAATTGTACATTATCCTAAGGACTATCCCTGAAGCTAGCGATCGTAGGCCAGCGCTGTCATATAATGCATCGCTTGATTAAGACAACGGGACGTTCATAGAGTAAATACGTTAGTGCTTGGATTTTGAACAATGTACAGCAATCGCTAAACTTACATACTAAACACATTACCACAGTATCTGAACATCCCCCCCCCCCGTCCTCCCTCCAGGTAAAGTTGTTCATTGACGCAGAGCCGTAGATAAAGGGGGGTTTTGTGGGTTCAACCCACCTTTCCCTATTATTCAAGCAAAAATTGAAATAACCAATGTTTTCTCAAATTGTGCTGCATAGAACATGTAAAAATCTTATATTGGCAAAGTTTATTAGACAGGGTGTTAAAGGATGTTAAATGTTTGATTGTTTCTCTATATAATTAAAACGGATTATTAGATTGCGGAAATAAATTTTTTTTCGTTATACACTCTTGTCAGTATTACCGCCCAGTGGCGTACAAACGAGTAAGATTTTTAGTATTGGCATTTTGATAGTTTGATATAATATAATTAAAGACGTATAGATAAAGAACCTGCATAGGCCAGAATATTTTAATTTAGCGATTTTCGGCCACCTGGTACTTAAATGATTTTATTAAAATTTGCAATATTCAAACAGGTGAAAAACAGGCAACTCTCTCATTTCCGCAATCAATTAAAAACCGCAGTCAAAGAACTTACCGCTTAAAATATATAATAATTTTAAGCAAAAATAAAATAAACGTATTTTTCGGCAGTTGGTTCAGGTATTATGCAGTTCACGTTTTTTATCATTTTAATGCAAACTTTCTTTGTTGAATTTTTATTTTAATAAAATGTTATTACTTTCCGTTTTGAGACCTTATATACAATGTGTCCGAAATTCGGTATGACAGTATTGGGATATCGGAAACCGTAAGAGACACAAGAAAGTTTAAATGGGGAATGTTTTAGACAATTATATTTGTAAATGAATGCCGTTTTGCTCACGATTTTGTCTTTTTGGTTTTTAGGATATTTTGAAAAAATAAAAAAACTGCATTTTCGAAAACCCTTATAATTTCTTTATTTCAGTATTAAAGCAACTTTTTAAGTAGAATACGCCTGTTTGGACAGATTTTATTTGCAAGGTTTCGGTTTTTTAGAACCATCATCACCTTCGTATTTTCTTATGGCCAGTATATTCGATTTTAACAGTTTCTAAAAAAGTATTTGTTTAGGTTTTCAGCGATGTTTCACATTTTATAACTAAGATGTTATCAAGATGTAAAAAGTGTAATTTTTGTAATTTTTTCCATGATTACCCTGCGATCAAAAGTATAGATTTTTAACAAATTATTGGTAGATTTTAGACCCAATTACCTGCTGTCTTGGTTACCACGCACACAACTTTAAAATTTAGTTTTAATTTGCTTTTTTTAATCTATTAGTATAAAAAATTATTGTTTGAAAAAAAAAACATAAATTATTTCAGTTGTTTACAAAATGAATAATCCGATTTAAGTATGTCATGGATACTGAAATATTAATCAATACGTTATTGCACGTTATTTTTGACATGGATAGATTTTATAGATAAGGTAAAAAAAACCTAAGTAATATTTTTCTCACGCAGTTTTTTTATTAGATTTTTTTAAGTACTGTTATTTTAAATGTCTTCAGTTTCAGGGACGCAAATCCGTAAGTTTGGAAAAACAAACCTAAGTAGGCAAAAACAAAATATGAATAATTTTTTGGTTGAGCTGGCAAATGATCCTCTTTTTGTTTTTTGTTGTCAGTGATACTTGCTAGCGACGTAAAAGTGAGGACCTTTTTTTTTTGTTCTCTGTTGGGTTTTTCGTATTTACTTCCCCCCTAATTATTTCCTCTTCTGCGCGTCTCTGTTTAAAATGAAATTAAATAGTCTATATCTGTCCGAGTATTTGTCCAAATACAAGTTTACAAAACCCAGTGTGTCAGGAAGATAACTACTTATCTGAAACTAACAACTAACCTAACATTTAACAATGAGATAAAACAGTTAAAATGTAAAGTACATATTTAAAATAACTGTAAAAAACGAAAACAGAACTGGGCAACACAATACAGAAACATAAATTTTAAAACATAAATAAGGATAAAATAAAGTACAAAATAATAATTTAGAGATCATCTTGTATAAACTCCTCTAAGGTATAGTAGGCCTTTGACACTAGAAGTTTCTTAAGGTAAGTACCTCTTTAGTTGTTTTAAGTGTTGATTTCTAACTTCGAGACAGGGATTTTGTTATAAATTTTGATAATTGACGCTTAAACATTTTTTGAAGATTTTAATAATTGCATTTTATGTTTTTGAGATTTTCTTTGAACCTAGTTTCATAGTTATGGTCCCTATCACAGCTATATAAATAATTAATTAATAAATATTTAAAAAAATGATGCCTTGGATCTTTTTAGAAAAAAAGTTTATATAAATACGTATCCGCAAAAGCTCTATTTTTGGAGATGCGGGTGTTAAAGTTTTAAAAAATGATTTTTTTTAGTAATTCCGAAACGGTAACAGCTATTTGAGTAAGATTTGGTCCAATAACGCATAGATATTTAAAGTCCATATTTTGACACTATTCAACAGTTTTTTTTAACCATAGGCGTAAGTATGGGTAACCAACCCTGACTTTCTTAATAAAAAAATAGTTCGTCACTATTTTTTTTAATTACTAGCTTCATCGTATAAGGCAAGTAAAGATACACAAAAAATGCCGTTCAGTATTTTTTGATACGACAAGTCGTTTTCGAGAAAAAAACAAATTCTAGTTTGATACACGCCTCTGACCTAGTTTTAGTTGAAGTAAAAACTGCTCAAAACACTGCAAGAGTGATGATTCCTTAGATCATTTAAAAAAAAAGTTTTATTAATATATGTCCACATATTACTTATTTTGCAGATTCAGGATGTTAAAGTTAAAAAAAGTTTTTTATTTAACACCCTGTATTTCAAAAATAGGGCATTTGCGGACATACATTTATAAAAACTTGTTTTCTTAAAATGATCCAAGGAATCAATTTTGTGGCTTCGAGCAATTCTGACTCCGGCTAAAACTGGACCAAAGGTGCCAGAGGCGTAAAAATTAGACATGTTTTATCGTTTTTTTTTAAGCTAAGAATTATGGGAATCAAAAATATTTTTGTTTTCAGAGGCTATTTTATCCTCCTAGGTCTTCTCAGTTTAATGAAAAAATAAAAAAGTTTTTATATACAAGGAGATAAGATATGTAACATGTTTTACCCTTTTTTAATTAATAGGAGAAGTAATAGATTTCAAATAAAAACATGATTTCCTTTTTTGGAAGTTGTTTCATATCTCTAGGGCAATCCTGTATAGTGGAAAAAAATATATTTATATGCAAAAAAATAAAATAAATTTGTCGTGAGTTTCACCGTCTGAAATAGAACTTTTACAGTCTTTTTCACTTATAGGGGCTATTTCATCCCCCCTAGAGGAAAAGAAATATTTTATATACAAAAGAAAAAAATAATTGAACGTATTTCATCGTTTATCGAAATATTATATTATTATTCTTGATATCTAAAAAAAAGTATCTACGCCAATGGCTTCTACAATTTTTTGATGTAAAACAAAACATTTACCCCAGTAAAAATGAGCAATTGACATATTGTGTTTTAGAAAAGAAGTTATGGCATAATAAGAATTACCAATATTTACTTATTAATTTTAAAAAAAATACTTGATTATGATTGCAGTACTTAAACATCGGCTAAATACTTTAGATATAGATATTTTAAGTATTTAATAAATACTGAATGCCTAAAAGTACTTAAGTATTTAGATATATTCGAGGATATATTTTAAGTACTTAGGAAATGTACTTAAAACTAAATGGAACATGTACTTAATATTTATTCTTAAATTTTCAGGTTTAAGTAAACTGCTAAATATTTTCAGTACTTTTACAAAATACTGGTACTTAATGCCGCAAGTAGATTTTTAAAATCAAGTATTTAATACTGGTTACTTTGAGTACTATGACTGAGTACTTATCACAGCTCTGTTGCCATTTTATCCCATCTAAATAAATAAAAAAAGGCCAACAATTTTTGCAAAACCTGATAACAGATACTTGAATTTATTGGTGGTATCTACAAAACGAAAACAAACTTAACAATACCAACGTGAACGGTTTCAAAATAGAAAATTCCATATCTCACCTTGATAAATACTTTTAGCCGTCCTGTTTATCTTGACAAAAATTATGTTAATAGTTTCTTCAGCGCGTTATAATCAGCTGCATACAAGTAAACATAAGTTTATTTAAATCCATGAATATTGTCTTGACTACACAATGGCATTATTAGTTAATTTAAGAAATCTTGGCACCCGGTGCATTGTATCCACAAAAAAAATAAATCCACCGAACGGCAATAACTAATTCGTCGAGCACATGCTATTTCGAGTCCAGTTCACACAAACATATCTCTCACTTCCAACCGACATTCGATTACTGAATTGTTTATAAACGATTCTCGCGGTTTTGTTTGTCAGTTTCTTGACGCGTTGTCCGAGTTCGTGTACGCTTCTTTGGGTGTCGCATAAAAATCGTACACCAATAAAAATTATCTTATTCTGTGTCTGTGGTGAGTTGTTGAATGATACGTTGACATCGAGTCCCGAATTTGCTGACCCATAAGCCTATAAGATATCGGTAATATTTTGCCCACCTTGGAATTTCAATGACCCATAATAATGGCGATAGTTCTGATGCTAATTAACATTATTTTCATTTTTGCATTTTTTTACAGCCCCTCTTTCTCTCCTGGACTAATCACTTTCACTGTGGTCAGAACCTGCTGACCCGTTAGAAATTGTGCTAACCCTTAATAGAGGTGATAGTTCTGATGCTACTTAACATTATTTCATTTTTGAAATTTTTTTACAGTCCCTTTTCTTTCCAAGGCTTATAATCACTTTCAATGTAGTCAAAACCTGCTGACCCATTAGACATTTTGCTGACCTTTAATAATATGATACTTCTGATTCTATTTAACATTAACAAATTATCACATATAAGTCCTGAAAAGAAAGCGGGCCTGCAAAAAATTGCAAAAAATGAAAATAATGTTAAGTAGCATGGGAACTATCACCCCTATTAAGGGTCAGCAGGCTTTGACCCCATTGAAAGTGATTGTATTCCTGGAAAGAAAAGGAGGCTGTAAAAAAATGCAAAAAAATGAAAATAATGTTCAGTAGCATCAGAACTATCACCCATATTAAGGATCAGCAACATTTCTAACGGGTCAGCAAATTTTGATTACATTCAAAGTGATTATAAGTCCTGGAAAGGAATTGGAGCTGTAAAAAAATAAAAATAATGTGAAGTAGCATCAGAACTATCACCCCTATTAAGGGTCAGCAAAATTTCTAACGGATCAACAGGTTTGGAACACACTGAAAGTGATTAAGTCATGGAAAAAAAAGGGGGGACTATAAAAAAATTACAAAAAATGAAAATAATTTTAATAGGAAGTTTTAACCACATTGAAAGCAGAACTGTGAGTAACTTGATGAAAAAGATACTTTTCGGTAGTAACTAGTTACCTTGTAACTAAGTTACTTTTAAGATTGGGTAAAAAGTAACTATAATATAGAGTAGCAAGTTACTTTTAAAAGTTACTAGACACATGAAGTAACTAGTTAATTTCAAAGAAGCTATTATTAAGTACAGGTTAGATTACACGTATCCGAGAAAAAAATGGTCACAAAAAATAAATAGAAAAATTGAAAACTCGGATATCACTGGAAGTTTTCCAAATAATATAAACATTCATTTAACGATATCTCATTGAACCCAAATATGCGTAACTTTTTGGTATATTCTGCTCGATGTTATATCTCTTACGGGTCGTAATAGTTCTGGAGTGTGTCTCCTTCTCTGGGACGAGCTATATATATATATATATATATATATATATATATATATATATATATATATATATATATATATATATGAGTGAGGCGAGAAAAGGTTTGTTACCTATAATAAGTAGATGGCGCCGCAGGCAGCCCTGCAGGCTAAAAATTTTTGGGCTGCCACGCCCAAATTGACTCATTTTTATGATTTGTTTTTGTCTTTTACATACCAATAATAAGATATATGCCCAATTTTTCATTAAGTAATTTTTAAAATAAAAATTATTACATAGATGTAAAAATAAAATAATAATCTTTAAGATATTCACTCAATTTTCATGTAGTTCGTTTTATCCTCAGATATATGTACATATATACTCTTCTCAAAGATATATAATATACACATTTTTCATCATTGGATTTTTTTATAAAAAATATTTAAAATAATTAATAAAAATAGTCAGAATCGAGTTTAAAGTGTAATAAACCTGTAATAATCTAATATGGTGTGGACAGTAATTTTTTTATAAAAAACCAAAAGTGTTTAGGCAAATAGGTATGTGGATGGTGCAGTTAAGTCACTTTTTGTAAATTAAATTAATGCGCCTGTCTTTTAAAGAAGCAAATTTCTCAATGATTTTGTCTTAAAAGTCACCATTACATTCAGAAAGTTTAACTAATAACTCTTTTTCTATTGCCATGATCGACAGGGCTGAGAGCCTATCTTGAGATATACTATTTCGTAAGTAGGTATTTATTCGCTTTAAGCACGAAAAATCTCTTTCGGCCTGTACACTTGTTAAGGGGATTGTCAGAATTGTCGCAAGTCGATATACTTCACAAAATACTGAAATTAATTCTAAACTATTAATTTGTTTAAGGAGTTCTTGAATATTGACTTTATAAAATTGTTCATCTCGGTAAATTATGCTTAGCTCATTTCTGAGGCGGTCTTTGTCAAACATTTTTGGATACGTTTTTTCTAACGAATTTAATAGACTAATAGGGAATTCTGTGGAAAAGTTTTTGTATTTTGATGTATTAAGAAGTTTCACAAATTCCAATTTGTGTAAATCTTCAAACCTGATGTTAATTTGAAAACTTATACAGTCTAAAATTTCATAAAACAGATTTTTATATTTTGCCATTAAATCTGATCCGCTCATGCTACGGGTTTGTCTACTACATGGCAATCCGGTAAGTGATTTTGCTTTTTCAAAAATGGATTTAAGGAAATTTTCGGCGCGCAGCTCATTTATTCGTTTGACGGCAATGTTCAATTGTGAAATGCAGACATCAATTTCTAGGTTACTTAACTGAAAAACTTGAAACAGGATATCAGTAACAAAAAAAATTTCTTTAAATGCAAAAGTTAAAAAAGCAAATTCAAAATCGGAAGGGTCTTTTAGATACCCCTTGGCCATGTGTATAGTATCTGAGTCTAATTCTGGATTTTCAATCATGTTCTGAAAAACTAAGGTTAGTCCTTCCCAATTATTTGCAACAAAAATTAGAATTTTTGATCGAGAATACCACCTTGTATCACTTGCTTGCGGAACTCGTTTTTTTATTATTTTGTCCAATATAGATGTGCGTTTGTACGATTTATGGAAAAAAGCCGGCAAACTTTTTAAAGTTGCGAAAAAGATTCTGCTTTCCTTAATATAATTTGAACCCTATTGTAAATTTAAATTGAGACGATGAGCAGCACAACGAGTGTACATTGCTTGTGGGGCATCTGATCTTATTCGTGTTTATAGACCGCTCAATTCTCCAGCCATAACCGCAGCTCCATCATAACATTGTGCTACTAATTTCCGTTTAAAATTTAAAGGTTCCAAGATTCTTACAATTAAGTTATAGAGTGCATTAGCTCTAGAATCCTCACTTATATCAAAAAAGCCTAAAAAACGTTCTTTTATTTCGGCTAATTTATTTACATACCTAACAGTTACACAACATTGGGCTTTTGCAACTATATCCGTCGTATCATCTACAATTAATGAGAAAAATGTTGCCTCCGATATTTCTTGTTTAATAAAGTCTCTCATATGTTCGTCAATACAAAATATTAATTCATTTTGAATAGTTCTCGATTGTCCCGTAAATACACTTTTCTCTTCTAAATGCTTTACAAGTTCGGTGTTACGTTTAATTAAACAATTAAAAACTTCCTTAAAATTCCCTCTGTTAAAAGAAGATTCGGATTCGTCATGCCCCCTAAAAGCCAGTTCTTGTTTTCCCAGTAATATAGCCGTATCTATAAGGTATGTCAAAAGCAAGCGGTTTTTCCTAACATCTTCATTGTACAATAATTTAGATAAACGAGCATTTTCGATTAGTGCATCTTTAATTATAGTCATATTTTGAGACAAACGTACAAAGCCTAAGGTATTTTGAATATAGTCTTTAGACCCTTCATGTATTTTAACCGCTCTAGAAAAATTTTTAAAATCAACGTATCCATCACAAGTCCTTACTGTTTTTGTTTTTCCCAGTATTAAGCAAGGCCAACAATATAAACGCTGCTTAAAAACACTTCCACAAATCCAAGTGTGTGTTTGATACCATGACGTTTGAAATGATCGTTTATATTGTCGACCGTCTTTTTTATCACTACTTAAGGTACTTATCTTCGGCATGGGTCTATCTCCGCGAAGAATTTCTTTTTTCTCATCCTCGGGACGCCTGGAAAATGCCGTTGTCAATAGTGACATAACGATATCGTGGACTGGATTCATAGTTCACACGTTTCGTTTATTTTAAATTTTAATCACTAATTCATATAAACCACTCTATCAGTCTATCTACTCAATAAATAATAATAATCTCAATATCCATCCACTTCCCGCTCAATCTCAAACCGTTACTGGTAACAGTCAAATACGAATACCCCACACGCCCACGCAAATATCAACAAAAACAAAAAAGGCTTGCATTTGGCAGCCGGATGCGCGATTGTCATTTACCGATAAATAATAATTATTTCTATTTATATTCAATCTGTGCTAACATTAAATGGCAACGTCTCAATCATTAAGCGAAGTTTTCATCCCTTCAAATGTAATAAAAAGAGATGGAATGAATCTACATATGCAACACGACCCTTTTCCCTCTTTCTTAGACTTATTATAAATCCAAATACCATTCAAGTGTCCGAGGCGCAATAGGCATCGCCGCGTATAGTCGAATAAAAAAGAAATGATATTGCAGTTATTGAACACTGTACTGTTGGTTAGTAAAATAAAGTGTTTATTTATGATTTACGCATATTTGATGAAATTTTCATAGTGTTTGAGACAATTTTCAGAGAATAATGTATCAACTAGGAAAGAATTAATTTTGAAAATAAAAATGTATATTTATAGGAAAGCGAGTGAGGCGGCGCCTCAGTTGCCTCCTCTGACGAGCCGCCGCTGATATATATATATATATATATATATATATATATATATATATATATATATATATATATATATATATATATATATGACCGGAGCAACCATTTACTCCTACAACAGAGGTAAAATGAAAAACTAGTTGCTTCCGAAGTGAGGGAGTCATTCCAAAGGAACTTGACATTGAACAAGATATTTTAACCACGTTACCTTGAAAATAATTTGATACTCTTAAAATGTAACTAGTTACTTCTTAAGTAACTAGTTACTTTAAAAGTAAATAGTTACTAGTAACTAGTTATTTTTCAAAAGAAATTAGTTACTTTTAAAGTAACTAGTTACTCTCAAAGTAACTTAGTTGAAATATTTAGTTGCTTTTAGAAAGTAACGAAGAACTAGATACTATTTTTCATAAAATGACTTGTATCTTCGAGTATCTAATTACATTTTTCAGAATGTAACTAGATACTTTTTTGAAGTAACTTTCACAGCTCTGATTAAAAGTGTTTATAAGTCCTGGAACGAGAGGGGAGGTTGAAAAAAAATGCAAAAAATAAAAATAATGTTTAATAGCATGGGAACTATCACCGCTATTATGGGTCAGCAAAATTTCTACCGGCTCAGCAGGTTTTGTCCATATTGAAAATAATTACTAGTCCTGGAAGGAAACGGGGGCCAAATTAATATACTGTTAAGTAGCATCAGAACTATAAATTCTTTTTAAGGGTGAACAAAATTTTTAACGGGTCAGCAGGTTTTGACCACATTCAAAGTGATTAAAAGTACTGGAAAGAATTAATATAATATCCTGCAATGCCGGAAGGTTCAATAATCCAATTCAGTCAAACGACGATCGCGATTTCGCTCTTTTTTGAGCCCATCAGGCCGTCATAGACCCGCAAGCCCCGTGTAGGGCAAAAGCACACAATGGAATCACAGATTCCGCTGGCTAAAACCACTGGCATTCATTTACACTGTTGAATAATGGTTATACATTTTTATTTCAGGTTACATCAATGTCACAACAAGGATATCGTAATTCCTCACTGGAACATATCCCACAATGCCGCAGGCTCAGTAGTGGCGTATATAATGGGGGAGGTTTGGGGGGTTAATCTATCATTTTATCTTAAATAAAGGGCCCTCTTTATTTAAGATAAAATGATAGAAATAGTATAAAGTAAGGACCTTTTTTCGAGACTGGCGGGTAAAACCCCCACCAGAAACAGTTTGGTTGTTAAACCCCCCCCCCTTACCCAAAAGCAATGTCTATACACTCCACTGGACAAGGGGAAAACCGAACAGTAGAAGAAAAAGAATATAAACCAAGGCTTTGTACCATACCATAAATTATGCCTAAATGTTATAATTGTGTTTCACTTATAATAAGGAATATAAAAAACAGAAAGCGTTTTAATATACAGTTTATAAATTCTTTATTCTCAAACATGAACATTTTTTTGTACTATTTTTGATTAATGTTTTATCTTTATGGATTGTTTATGTGAAGTTTGTAAACATCATTGCATTCATTGCCGACAACTTGATATTGTGGTTGTCGTTATTGTCACTGTATCTGCAACTCTAACGGCCGGTTGCAGAAAGCTCAATTAAAGTTTAGAATGTTTAACGGAATGTCAAATTTGACAGCGAGTTCCTAGATTTTTATAAGCACCTTGTCAAATCCGAAAGCTCGGTTAGACATTCTAAACATCAATTAAGTTTTGTGCAACCGGCTGTAAGTCTTGTAATATGCAAGTGGCTATAATAATAATTTACATTTCATAAGTTGATATAACAGTACTTTTAAGTGTTTGTATCTATAGTTATACTTTTTAAATGAATATGAATAAACAAACATAAGAACTATCGGTGTTCTATAAAAAAGGGACCCGGGCTTTTTAGTGCATGATCTTAAAATCACGTCAGTCAAGGAAAGCGGTAAGTTCGACGTTCGTTTGTTCGTAGGCAGAAAATTATTATTACACATGGCCTAAAAACACCATAAATACCCTTCCATGCTCTGGATTTTTACTTCCCACAGAAAAACTACAGAACAATTCATATTGTTCGGTGAAAAAACTACGTAATTTGAAGTAGATTTGAAAAATCAGAGGGCATTTTGAATATCCAAATAAGCCAAACAAAGATAAAGATGTATTCAGGGCGTACGAAAAAGTCCGTGAGTTAATGTACCCTGGAGACGGCTGTGGCACATACATTAATTTAATTTAATTAATTAATATTTAAATAATGTCTACTAAAAAACAAAACGCCAATCTGGAGAAAAAGAAAGAAACAAAACAAGCTAGAGCTCTAGAAAAAAATTTACTAACCAAGATACCACTGAAGATATTTCGCAGCGAATTCTCCCATCTACATCTACGATTACCGGCATAGAGGAGGAGGAGGCAAATAAAAATGAAGATACGGATGGATGCAAGTGATAAGGACATAGAGGAAGTTTTTAATAAATGGAGAAAGAATTAAACGAACTTGGTTATACTATTCCTGCAAATTCAATACTATTTTTTGTTTTCCGTGTAACTTATTTGGCAAAGATCGTGCACTATCTAACTCGCCATAAAAATAGTTTGCAACATACCGGTCAATCGTGTTGCTAACTAAATCAACCACTTGCGAAATTGCACTATTGGAAAAGGTCAACAAATGCTTTATTTTCGGGAAAGATAGCGATCGCTTGCTATTATTGAACGGATGATCACATTGGTACAATTTTTGGCCAGTCAGAATCAGGCTTTTGGGTCAAGTTTGGAACCATATTCACGAGAGCTGTTGAAATGATGACCAACTTGGACCCAGTTGAAAAATTTCAAATCAACCGAAAATCGAATCCCTCATTACTTAGGAATTCATTTCCAAAATGAAATTATTGTTTTTCTGACAGGGGCTATAAAAAGGGAAATTAAATGCATTATAAAAATTCTAAGTATTCCTCGATAATAGTTAACTCTACCCCGGATATCAGCAGTAGTAAACACCACAGGTGAAGGACTATGTACATTTTTCTTAGAGCAATTACTCACTTGGAAACGTAAGTGATATTCGAAGCCAGTGATACGGAAATGGATCCAATATAAAAGAAAATAATGTAGGTCTTTAAAAGCGGATATTGAATATCAATCCAAGAGCGTTATATTTTCCTTGTGCTGCACACACTTTAAGTTTAATTGCGAAAACGGTAGTTTGCCTTATAGGTGGAATATTTTCAAAATGCATATATATAAAAACTTGACATTAAAACCATTAAGTGAAACAAGGTGGGGGAGTCATACTACATAGACTCTTAAAACTAAATTTAGAAAATATTTCCATTGCCCTAACGGAGTTAGTAGAAGATCTTATCAGAAACTCAAAAACTAAAAAATTCGCTACTGGAAAAAATCAGTCTTTCAAATTCATTTGTTAAGTAATTATTTAGCACGACTTGTTAACCAAAATAGACATTGTAAGTAAAATGCTCAAAAATCTTAAACTTAATTATTAAAGTTAGAAAAATAATAAAGAAACGTCTTTTGAATATGAAGCAAGCCGGGACTCTATTTCGGAGACAAAGAAACAATTCAAAACAAGTTTTTACCTGCCTCTTCTAAGCGCACTAAGCGCAGTAGATGAGATTTAACTTGTTAAAAGAATGCAATATGCTATTTAGCTTTTTATAGCAGTTTTATAAACTTCCCGACTACTCTTAAAGAAGCATGTATGGATCTGGATGTAAAATTTCAAACATGTGAAGGTGGTAAAAATCTTAGGGATCTTGATGGATTTCTATTATTTAATGAAATGATATCATTCATAGAAATAGTCTCACTCCAAAAGTATCATTTGATGTATTAAATTTTGCTCTGTACTCAGAATTTTTTTAACGTCCTCGGTTTCAGTTACGTCTGGGTAAAAAAGTTTCTCCAAATTAAAGATTAATAACATTTTTCTTAAATCAAATATGTCTCAAGATCGTTTTACAGTTAGTTGGAAGTGAAATGTCTGAAAATTTAAACTTTTCAGTTATAATAAATCAATTTGCCCCAAAAAAAGCCAGACAAATTCTATTATAAATCAAAGTGTAATTTACAATCTTTTTAACCTAAGTTCCATACTATAACCATTAAGTTTGATTTAAATGTTACTTTATTTATATTATGTTGCTTTATTTATGCTATGTTGTCTAATACTAAATATAAAATTGGATTTAAAAGATGTTTTCTTTTGAAGTAAGGGGTCGGTAAAATTAGTTTCAGCACGCGGGCGGCCGACAGCCTAGGAACGGCCCTGCATATAGGTTAATTAACATCACACCACTATATATCTAGTTGAAAATAAACCCTGCTTACCATTAGGCCTCTTTTCCCAAGACGATAAAAGTAGAATTTTTTTTATTCCCTTATGCAGTATGATAAACCAATTAATATTAACATCGGAACGATTTTGCCTATGCTATTCACCAATCTTAAATAAATTTTACTGTCAAACTTCCTGTTTGTTTGCTCAGTTTAAAGACAAATGACTAGTTTACTATCTATGTATGACTTAGTATCAAGGAATTTATTATATAAAAAATACATATACTTCAAACTTCAAGCATTTTTAGGTCGGTAGTCTTGAATGGAAACAATTAAACAGTATAATTTGTTTAATGGTTAGATTTGGGGGCACTGACAAAACATATAAAAAATTCTACCACTTCCGATGAAAGTGCGGCCCTCTAAATTTGAAAATCAGGTAGCTGTTTTTTGTACAACTGGCTTTCACATTGTCATAGGATAAATATGGTAGTATTATACAAAATTAAACATTCTATACACTTTTTACGTTACTACCGCCGTATTAGCTACTTTAAACTGACTGATATCCGTTTTTAATTACAGTTTTTATTCACTGGCATATTAGTTTAGTAGATTTAGTCAGAATATCGGGAAGAAAAAAATACAATTGTGCTAAAAATTGGTACATATGCTCCACGAAGAGTGCTGAACACAATAAACTGTAAACTAACGTAACTGGAACGGCCCTGTAAGTTGACAAATCGATCGAAAACGGAGGCTAGGGCAACAGAGTGCGAAAGAGCGATAGTGTGGTATACCTGTCCTCGTTTCACTCATAAGAACAAACCGAGATTGTTATAAAAATTTTGTTTGAGGTAACAACTTTATGAGTTTTGACCTTCCTTTCGCCACTATTTCCACGTAAATTGTTGGTATATCATTTATTTGTTGTGCGTGTGCTTATTTATTTTCGTCAAAATCTTTATTATTTGTGTACAAGTACAAGTATTTTTAAAATATAAAATAAATCATCACTCAAAATTTATAAATTTGAAACCTCATGGTAATGCTGCTATAGTGAGACAAAAAATGAGTAAATTAATTTTACTTAAAAATTGTTAGAATAGTTTAATTTATAATGTTTTTTGTTGCCTAATAATAAACGATGTATTTTAAAAAGAGTTACAAAAGACTTTGTATTTAAAAATATACCGTATATCAATGGTCATTATTCGAAAATATTTTGAAATATACAGGGTGTTCCAGAATTTCATGACAAACCAAACATGACGTTTGAAATTTGACATTTTCACCACTTTGACAGCCTGTAAAAACTAAACGGTTTAACTTAGAGCAAAATTATTTCCACTTTAGTGTCTTAATTTTTTAATATCTAGAAGATAGCATTAACTCCCGGTTAAACTGGTAAGTTGAAAATGTACACTTTTGGTTTAACCAGAAATTGGTGCCATTATATTCCAATAATATTTCATACAGCATATAGAATATATGTTTCGTAAAATATTTTTGGAAATCGTTGTAGAATCCAAAAATATAAATATATACAGGGTGTTCTATTAAAAAAAAACATGTTTTGCCACGGATTTCTGGAACACCCTGTATATTTTAAAATACTTTCAAACAATAAACATTGCTATTGTACATTTTTTTATATTCAAAGCTTTTTGTAATTATCATAATAACGAAGATATTTAATATGATATTGAGTCTGGGACACCCTGTATAGGTATTGTCGCATTTTTCAACAAGTAATGCTAAGTATTGTAAAATTACATTTGCAAAAAATAAAAATTTTAATAAGTGCCAGAAGGTCGTTCATAATATATTAATTTTTTTTTTGCAAATTGAAAAATATTATGTTTCTATTTTTTATTTTAAATACGCTGAATAATAAACAAAAAAAACATGTTTATTGTTTTAGTAAAATAGCATACCTAGAATACCTGTTATTTGATTAATACACTTGAGCTGGCATAAAAATAGAAATAATAAACAAAAATAGTAAAAACTTTCCAGCGCGATTAGTTTCACCACTTTAATTTTCGGTAAACCAAATGCTAAAGTTAATATTTTCATTGACAATTTGTAAAAAACTGCAACTCCTTATTTAGTACAGAAAACATGATCATTATTGCACCCTTTTAAATACAAAATAAACTCTAAAAGCATAAATAATTAAGTAAATGTATTTGTCTAGTCATTTAATACAATATGCTAGAGAGAGAGAGAGATACTGCGGGTTGCCTAAAAATGGGTTGGCCTCAGTTTTCAAACATTAAGAATCCAAGATTATATTAATCCCTTCCAGTTACGATAGTACAGTTCATTGGCTGAACAACATATCAAAGGTCTAGAAGCTATTAGGCGGTCTAACAAAAAAGCTGACTGCTATCAATATGGCTGCCGTAGGACAACCATTGTTTTCTTTCATATGAGTTCGTGATAATTTATAGGAAAATTTCAAGAATCTTTATATATGTTTACTGTATTTTTTGTACAGGACTATTTCTTTATAATTGTGTGTTCGCTTTAAACTTAGTTATAACAAGTGAGTACTTTCTGAAGCTTCGAAGTGTGAACGCCGAAGTCGCAGAGCGGTGGAAACAAAAGATTTTTATAATTAAAAATTAGAGCCTCTTGTAGTGTAGATCCAAAAGACTTTCCCCCAGTGACAAATGTGCACATTGTTAGTTACCTAGTTGTTCAATTAAATTATGTTTATCCAAGTTAAACTTAGTTCAATCTGTGTTTTTGTGTTTAATGTACTGCACCCAGTACATACATAGACTCGAACACATGTACATTGTATATCAAGAGTCGAGAAACCTACCACTGAGCCAGGACAGTGGTACAGTGATAAATAAATGTTATAATTAGAGGAAGTCGTATAGGATTCTGTAGGATGTCTTGTAGACTATACAGATACGAAGTAGCTTAAATTAAGACAATTTAAAGGGTATTACTATACCATCGAGAATTTAAAAAAAATCTAACATTTTCAACAACACAAACTTGCTATTTGGTTATTTGTGGACATATTGGAAAAACTAAATTCACTTTCTAGAAGCATCAAAAGTTTGAAGGATCCTGAAAAAAGTAGTTTTTTGAAACTGATTTCCAGAGACGCTTAATAGATTCATTTGACGCTAAAATCCAGAAAATCATATTAGATGGGATTTTAAACATACTTTTGGTTTCTACAAAAATTATATTTAATATAAATATAACGAAAGCTATTTAAACTTGCTTTTAAAGTAGTAGTTTTTTCAGTACTCAGTTTGAATCATTGTTTGATACATTCAAACAACGCTTCTAATAGAAGAGTTATTAAAAACAGGCTCTGTGGGTTCAGGAAAATTTAACGATTTAAAAAAACTCGTCGGCGATGTAGTAGTCACTGCCAGATTTTGACGTTTAACATAACCTCAAGTACCTTCATCATAATATTTATAGACACTGACAAAAGATGTTTTGATAAAAAGATTTTTACCTTGTAGGACTTAAATTAAAATTAGTGAGCTAATAATGCCTCCTGGCAAAACACAGTACGCTCTTATATACAATGAATATGAATACCGCCCAAACTTGCGCGTCTCTTTCACAAAAGTCATTGTGTTGGTGATGTGTTTTCCCTTGTTAGCATTCGTCTTTTGTATAATCTATTCTGTGATTTTTAACTTTGAAAACGCCACATATACCCACTGCCAAGTTTACAATATGTTGCCATCTATATCTGCAGCTATAGGAAATTTTTCTCCACAACGCGAGATCTGGCAGACAGCTATGACTTTACAGCTGTTTCCTCGGATCTTGGTGGCCCGAGAGTATTTGATCCATCACCATAAAATGCTGCATGCTGAGAACATGTGGATGGGGTACACTGCTTTTTTCCTAAACATTGTTGAAAATATTGCCTTGATAACATTATCATTTTTTACTTCATCAAAATTTTATGGTGAGTTTATACTACTTTTGTACTAATATTTTAATAATTAAAAAATTTGGACAATAAAATGATATTTCCCAAGATTACTTGACCCGTTTTAAGAGATTAGTTTAGGTATATTACACTTCTTCTGTAAGTTCATTCTTATTTTTATTATGTTATGTTGGAGGACGGTTCACTCTCTTTGTGGATGATATCTCGATTTTTTGGCATGAATCTGGGGTGTAATGTTAACATTAGAGAACCATGCAGACCACTATTTAAATAAAAAAAAAATTAACTTTGTTTGTCTTGGAAATGGTTTGGCACCCACCAGTCTCATCTCCGCTTGCCAATCCCATCTTCGACTCACTTGAAAAGTTTTCTGATTTATGAGAGCAGGAAGATGTTTAACCGTCTTCCTGCAATTGATAAGGGTTGTGCTCCTTTGAGGTCCTTCAGAATTTCTATGAAGAGAATGTTGATTGAGAAAGCTTATTATGAGTTGGGGGAATTCTACCATGATACTTTTTAATATTGCACATACCTAATCTTTGTTATTTTATTCTAATTTTATTTTAATGTTCATTATTATATTTTTATGGATTATTTTTAATAATTCTTATATATTCATTTTTGTTTTGTTTTGTAAAAATGAACTGTTCATTTTATATGTGGTACTACAATGTTATTTTTTTGTACGTTTGACTAATGCTTTATTTGCTATTAGGTATTACCAATTTGACCCTTGTACATTGTTTTCTCTTTTATGTTTGATAACCCATTTTTTTCTCAACTTTTTATAGGTATTAAATATTTTTTGTAATTTTATTTTGTAATTGGCTTTATCAATAAGATAATGATCTTTGACAATAAATCATATTTTGATTTGATTTGACTAATACTGAATATTAACTATCGGAAAAGAATTTAATACATGCGAATATACTTGTGTATGTTAATAATGATCTCAGAAATATAGATACCAATTTTCAAACAGAAATAATTTTTCTGATGATAATCCCCAGGATAATACAGTAAACCAAATGGAAATAAATGAGTTAATCCCCGAGTTAATCACATAATAAATATTTTTTAATGCAACAATTAAACATGGTTTTCATTCATTTTCTTAAATAGTCACAAACCACCTTATTCACTAAAAAAGTTTAAGAGTTAGACCAGGTCTAGTTTTCATGGCAGTTAAAACTCTTAGTTCACCAGCTACATTTTGCATATGTCTCTGTCATGTTTTTAGTTGTGATATTTAGAAAAATTACTTGTTTCAATGTTGCATATGTCATCCTAAACCTATATCTGTCAAGTTAGATCTGGTCTACATTTAAACCTCTTTAGTAAATATGGCTGAAAGTGTTAATTAAATTAAATAGTTACAGCCCAGAGTAAGTAGATAATTTTGAGACTCAAATAGTCTAAATTCATGTTATATTTTTGTATAATAATGATGTTCGTGATTGAAATCATATTTATCTAGGTTTTTCTTAATATAAGGGGGTAGAGTTAGTATAGTTTTCATAAGCTGTATAAGGTTCTATTTGCTTGTGGGCTATGACATCAAGCCAGTACAGTTTGATTGAAAAAGGGCATTGTAAGCCATTATTGTTTACTTTTACTCACAGTGTTTGTAATATTATTTGATAGATACATTAAAATTGTTAACTTCTTACATGATCTATAAAGGTGCTCAAAAAAAAATAAGTAATCAAGTTTTGCCCCTAAAAGTTTGACGGAACCATTGAAGGAAGCATCACCATCATTGACAGACAACATCATATTTTATATGTTTGAGATTAAATAAAATATGTTCTTTTTTACTGACGTTAGGTTTAAAGATACTTTTTTGAGTTAAAGCATCTTCGTAATTTTTCCAACTACTTAATGATATAGTTTAGATGTTTATTTATTGTTAGTGTAGTTTCATTGTCATCTGCAAAATAACTCATTTGGCATATGTTGATGTTTAGACGTCATTCATGTAGATTAAGCAGAAAAGTGGGTGTAGAATGAATTCCTGTTATCCTTCATGTTGCATACTCGCAAATTGAGAAAACTTTTCTTTAGAGAAAGATTGCTAGGTTCTCTCCATCAAATAACTAGTTATCAACTTTATGCTCAGCTTATCCAATCTCAATTTTAAAAGTAGGTAGTATATGCTGGTAAAGGCTCTGGAAAGGTACAAAAATTGCAACCACATGTGAAAGTCCCGAAAACATTCAACAACTTACTCTAAAAGAGATAATAATGCACTAGATGTTGACAAGATTATGAATTGCAAAGTAAGCACAAACTTGAACCTTTAACAAATAGGTACTCAAAAAGCTTGGTCAACACAGGTACATGAGTAATGGATCTATAATTATTTACATTTATTTATAATTCAGTTTATGTCTATTGAAATTATTTGATTTTTTAAAGTAGTTAGATATTTGCCCTCATGTATACATGAGTAAGTGACAGTATATTTTTGGCTTTTTTTTTAATTTCTAACTTTAAATTATTGTGATGGTATTCATAGTCTCAATGGAAGTGTTAGTTAGGAATGGTGAGTAATAACAATAATAAATTGGCTTTTTTTAACAAGTTATTATGTTGTAGGTACTGATGAGCTCGGAGAAGCTTGTGGTGTATCGTGTAAAAATTTGTTCTGCAATATTTGAAAAGAATTGATTGTTATTTAGGGCTGGTCATCAATATTAATTTTTGTTTTTTTTTTGACTACTTCTCTAATATCATTTTTCACCTGCCATGCAGTCCTAATATTATTTTAAGAGTTTTGAATAAAATTAGAATTGGTCCTCAATTTGGCACAAGATTTGAAGATCTGACGAAGCAAACTGTTTTCATGGATAAACAGAGTTTACTAATTAGTAATTTAGTTTTGCCATAGTTACTTCTTTTACCTAGCCGCAGATTCTTGTGCCTTAACCCCCAAGCCTCCCACTCTTATGTACGCCAACAAAGCTAACATGCTTTGTACTGTAGTCATTGTCTATAATTTGATATTTTTACTATTTCAAAAATATTAATTTACTATTGCTTAATACTTGGGTATAAATAGAATAAAGCCTACAAAAAAATTAGGCACTTAAAAAAGCATTTATTTTTAGCTGTGCATGAAAAAGCATTTGTAACATTCATTTTGGTATCAGAACTGTATATGTTTCTGATATGTATCTTACAAGGAAGATACAAAAGGCCACATAGGCACAGTTTGTTATGGAAGAAGAGATGCATGATTATGAATTTTATGTTTATTTCCTTGGCAGTGTACTTTTTTATGAGGCATAATTCTATGTGTGAACCATATGGTAAGTATTAACTAACAATATTTATTAAACATTTATATACCAGTTTCCCAGCCTGCATTTATTTCAAATTGGGTCATATAGACCTCAATTTAATCTATAAAGTAATTGAAATGCTCTTCCAGTTTCACTGTAAATGGAACACTCTATATTTTAATGACTTTTTGTATAACACACCATCTAAGAAACAAGAAACTTTTGTATCCACCTCAGCTTTAGCCAATAGATATTTTAAACTTACCTATGACTAGAAGTCATCTTTTTATTGTAAGGACTTAGCTGATGCACTACAGAATACTTAACATTTCGAATGGTACGAAATTGCAAAAAACAAAAAAAGATAAGATAAGCTAATACAGATAAGTCTAAAAAAAATAGCATGTCAAATAATGAAATAAAAAAGAAACAGTGATGTAACAACATATTACACAATGTCACAATTATATGAATAAAAACAAATATCAAACATAACATATATGAACAGAAGGTTATCATGTAACCAATCTATTTAACTGCCTTTTTTATTGCAGTGTTGAGTCGGAATATATAGCTAAACCCATAATTTGTTTGGTGATACCTTTCAGAAAACAGTTTCGATTATCTTGTTCTCCTAATAGGAACTAAAAATGAGACTGACTGCAGTATTATTTTACATTCAATCCCTCCATTTATTAATTTGTGCAAGAAAACCAGAAGTGCTTTTTTTTTCTTTGAAACTCAAGAGTTTCTAGGCCAAAAAGAAGCAATCTTGTATTGCATGTATAAAATTGTAGCACTTTACATTTAGTAATGTTAAGATGCAGGTAATTGGTGCTGCACCATTCGACCAGTCTCTGAGTCTCAAACTACTGGAGTCAGAGGAAACTGATGATAGTAGTTTTAAGTCATGTACATATAAAAGACATTTAGATACTCTAAAACAAGATATTATGTTGTTTATAAAAAGTAAGGAGAGAATTGGACTGAAACCCGACATTACAACAACCTCTTTGGAAACTGCACCACACACATTGATCTGTTGATGTTGATTAAATAAATGACTTGATCCGATCAATGTAGTTTCGGGAAAAGGCAATTTGCTGTAATTTTACTAGGGATAGCTGATGGCAGACACTTTCAAAATCCTTAGATATGTCAGTGTAAATGACATCAATCTGTTGGCCAACTTCAACCAGTGTTATTAGGATTGTGATAAAAATTATGTTGCTCCCCTGAGATATAATGGTTAAGAGATTCAAAACTTTAATTGGTGATCAGTGGCGGCTCTTCCATACGGTCATCTGGTCAATGACCCCCCAAAAATATTTCAGAAAATAAATTATTCGTTTGAGAGTCCCTCCTGATAGTTTTAATAAAACGCGAACCTTGGGAAAAGTGAAATACGCTACACTATTAGCTGCGGCTCGAATGGTCTCGTTGCGTTCATTAGGCATAATAAAATACGCTATACTAAGCTAGGCTGTGCAGCGCCAATTGCCCTGATTACCTTAAAACTTGACGAAAGACAGCTACTGAGCCGAACGTGATAGCAAATGGAATAAAAAATCGCTATTTGGGTCATCAACCGCTCTTCTCATAATCGGTCGCGGCATCACGTCGGCATGCGGAAGTTCAATTGTTCAGAGGTCGCGCGGTCGATACTGTTTTTTTAATTAATGAAAATTGATTTATATACTGTTTTTTATAATATATATTTTTTAATTTTTATGATGATTTTTATTTATGTATGAGTTTCAAATATACAGGAAATAAAATGTTGGTAGTGACTAGTGCAAAAAAATAAACAACTAAAAAGATCTTACGAACTTAATTTTGCAAAAATAACCAATTTCAAGGTAGTCTATGTTTGAGTTCTGAATGTAGATAATAAAATGTCGGTAGTGCAAAAAATTAAACAACTATAGTGTGCTAACGAACTTAACTTTGAAAAAATAACCGAATTCAGGGTAAGTGGTCCCAATTTGCCAGAACTTAATATATGACAAACTAGTAAAGACAAAAATAAAGAGGTTCATCGAAACTTTCGCAAAAGTATGTACGATTTAGCTAACTGAATATGTGGTTGTGAAGTCTCTAACTTGTTTTACTGTTATGTTTATTTGTTGTTTTCCAAGGACTCGTCGGACTCATTATGGTGCAAAGCCGGTGTTAAAGACTTAAAACACAAAAGAAAAAATAAAAAAACATGCGTTTCATGCAGATCAAATTAAATGTTTGGTGAACTATGCTACAGTCGAAACTTGAGGTTCCTGCTAGTGCCAAGGACAAAATGATGTCAGCAGATCTTTGGCCCAAAGAAATCTCCATAAACCATTTTATTAACCTGAAGCGCCGAATCCACCTAACATCCAAGTGAATCGAGAGTCGCCAAAAGACACAGTGACCATTGTCCACATCAATGTGAGGTCACTGAGATCTAAAACAAACCACTTGGAAGCCTTTTTGATAAACAAAGACGTGGACATACTGTGTATCACAGAACATTGGCTGACCAAGGACGAAATCAAAAACCATACCTAGGGGACCTAAGATGTGTCAACTTCTCGGCAAGAGAACAATACAGAGGCGGAGGAACTGCCATTTTTGCCAGAGACAATGTGGGGGCATCTCCAGCAAAATTTCAGAATGTTAACATTGAGAAATGTGTTGAATCTAGCTCTGTGTATCTTGAAAAGTTTAATATTTATGTTATTTCTGTTTATAGATTTCTATCAGGCTGCTACGAGGCATCTGCAAATGTTGCAGTTGCTGGGATTTCAACGTGCACCTTGAGTTGAGTCAACAACATAATACAGTATGTTTTGAAGATATCTTAACAAGTAACGGTTTTTTAAAAACAAATTTTGAAGCCACTAGAAATAACTCTTGCCTCGATAATATTTTGATAAATTTTTCTAAAAATGATTTTGAACCTAAAATCCTAGACCCTCAACTCTCAGATCACAAAGCGCAGTTTGTTAAGCTGAATATACCTACTAACCAAGCAAAATCATCATACATAAAAAAAAACCTCTAACTTGTTTTACTTGGTTTACACACATTCTATAGCCTGGTTGAGAGTGAGTGATTTGATTTTGTTAGCAATCTGGAACTTGACATCAATGAGACTTCCATTCATGAACAAACTCCAGAGATGTTGCAAGGAAGCGTTTCTATTTAAAATGTATATGCAGAAAGATAATAAGCTGGTAAGTGTAGCATGGTTTGATGAGAGACTGAAAGCAAGTATGAATGTGAACCTTTTATACAAAACTATAAAAACTTTAGGAAGGAATATAAAATTAAAAATAAAAAAGTGTAAAAGAGATGCAAATGATAATTTCATTTCATCCTCAAGAAATCCCACTAAACCTATGTTGAAAATAATAAACTCAAATACAAAAAAGCCTAGGGAAGATAACTCTTAGGTCTCGGCTGATGTTTTTAATAATTATTTTACCTCAATTGCAAATCAGCTTATCAGCAAAATACCAAAAAGTAACAAAAAATCTTTAATAAACTTGAACAAATTGAGTCCTCCACTAAACGCATTTAAGTTTCAGGAAGGTAGGTTTAATGACGTTAGGGAAATTATAAATAATTTAAAAAATAAAATAAGTTGTGATATTTTTGAACTAAATGTCACCGTGATTAAAACAATAAAAAATTTAATTATAATACCTTTAACAAAGTTGATAAATAAATGTTTTGTAATAATGGCGTCAAGTGGAGAACAAACGCAATTTACGTCTCCCGAAAAATCGCGATTTGAGTGTTGTAAAAAGAAAGTTTTTGGTAGTAGTGTATGTGTGAGATGTGGAAAAGTATTTCACAGATCATGTTTACTGCGGGATTGGGCAGATAAGCTCGAAATAATTGATACAACCAGATTAATCTGTTGTGGTGACAAAGAAAAAACGAACTCCAATGATGATATAAAAGATCTAGAAATAGCCTACCTGAAGAAACTCATGGAAGAAAAAATGAATGCCAGAAATAAAACCTTAGATGAAAATTGTAGTTTGTTGAGAGAAAAAGTAACAGCATTGCAAGAAAACCTGGAAAAATTTAAACAGCAACCTAACAGCATTGCAAGAAAACCTGGAAAAATTTAAACAGCAACCACCTAAAAAACATAAAGATCCAAAATCAAAACAAAAAATTTTTCCCCGCGGTTTCCGTTGACATTACTGACAGTGAAGTTTCAAACGGTGAAATCGCAAATGGCGAAAATCATAGGGATGGGTCCACTATCGAATTTGAATCGGACACGCAATCGAATTCGGGACATAAAACGACATCGACATTGGTAACTCACTCAGCAAGCAAGTCAGGAAAACAGGAAATAGTCTAAATTCATATGCAGCTCGACACAGCGCAACAAGCGGGTGATCCTGCAGTTGATTCAGATGGTTGGAAGGAAGTTTGACACAAACGATCAAATAGAGACAGGAAAAACCCCAAGATCGATAGACCCGAGCCATTGAAAGGTTCGAATGAAGAAGCGGTCCTGAAAACAGCAACGAGAATGGCACATTTTTTTCTCTCAGGACTTGCTCCAGATGTAAAAACTGAGGAAATCATTGAATTTCTTAGAAATAATGACTTGCATAGAGACTGTAAGTGTGAAAGAATGGTGACGAAAAAGGATATATACTGTGCATCCTTTAAACTTATTGTCCCGCATGCTGTGCGTGAAAAATATCTAACAACTACATTATGGCCAAAAGGAATCATCGTTAACCATTTTCTAAATCTTCAGCGCCAAGCAATGGTAAAATTATAAACACAAAAAAAACATCTACAGCGAATATCTTACACATTAATGTGAGATCTTTAAGAAATAAAGTCAATGAGGTAGAAGCATTTATAGCTGATAAGAACCTTGATATAATATACTTTACAGAACACTGGTTAAAGGTAGAAGAAGTACACATGATTAGAATTCAAGGGTACAAATTGGTAAACTGCTCTGTAAGGAAGAACTTCTTGGGAGGAGGGACCATTATTTTTGTTAGAAATGCATTAGACGTGTCTGCCGTGGATATAAACCCTTCTTTTATTATTGAAAAGTGCATTGAGTGTTGCTCTATATATGTAAAAGCTTTCAATACTTATTCCATTCCATCGAAGGAATTCTGTCTAACTTAGATAATAACAAAAAAATTATTTTAGCAGGAGACTTTAATGTACCATTTAATACACTTCATGCCGAGACAGCCAGCCTTTGTGATGTACTTGAGAGCTTTGGTATGCAACAAACAATTTTTCAGTCAACTCGTGAGGACTCCTGTATAGACAATATCTTCGTGAGCTCTGATATTGATCTCCATTCTGCTACTGTGATTTGTATGAGTGTCTCTGATCATATGGGTCAGTTGGTGGAGTTTGCAGTCGATGACGTAAAATCGGGCTATAGTCAGGTAAGGAAAGTGTGCAGGCCAATAACACAGATGGGCATGTTTCAGTTTTACCATATAGTGAACGAGAGCTCATGGGCCTTTATGGATTATGACATTGATGTGCATCGGAAGTGTGACAAGCTTATTGAAACACTGGAAGGTGCATATCTTCGGTCGTTTCCTGAAAGGACCTATCTTGTGAGATCTGACCAATCAAATAGGATCACCTGGTTTAATGATGAACTCAGAGCAATGCGGAATCATTTAAATTTTCTAGAAGAACTGAAAATGCAATATAATTATGTGGGTATTGAACAACAATTTAAAGATTATAAAAAACTTTATACAAATGCTATAAGCCTTGCAAAAATTAGAGCTAATGATGATTTTATCAGGACATCTTCAAATCCCTCTAGGTCTATGTGGCAGTTGATAAATGAACAACGGGGTAAAACTAACCATTATGATGCATGTAATGACCTAACGCCAGACGACTTTAACAATTTTTTTTCAAACATTGCCCTACATTTAACAAAAGATATTCCCCTTTCAAATACTAATCCAGTTCATAACTTATGACATCTCGCTGCTCCATTTAGTTCATTTACATTTACTGAGGTAACTTTTAACCAAGTCAGGGATGTTATTAATAATTTAAAAAATAAAAACAGTAGGGACATTTTTGGCTTGAATGTAAAATTAATTAAATCTGTTCAAAACTGCATTTTGGCCCCATTAACAAAACTAATTAACCTTTCTTTTCAAAATAATATTTTTCCCAATAGTCTGAAGAAAGCTATAGTTGTGCCAGTGCATAAAAGGGGTGATACATCAGTCCCAGAGAATTTTAGGCCAATATCTCTTTTGCCAATAATATCAAAAATTATAGAAAAATGCATGGCATTTAAAATAATGCAATTCTTTGAGACTGACAGCCTTTTTACTGACTGTCAGTTCGGTTTTAGAAGGGATAAGAATACTGTCCTCGGTATAATAAATCTTGTGTCCACAATTTTGGAAGCATTTCATAAGATGCAGTATGATTCTGTATTGTTCTGTGACCTAAGCAAGGCTTTTGACTGTGTCGATCATGGTATCGTCCTGCGAAAACTTGAATTCTACAACTTTCATCCAGATAGTATACAGCTACTGAAGTCGTATCTTGGGGATAGATGTCAGGTAGTGAGGTTTGGTGGAGTGTTGTCAGCGCAAAGCACAATTAATCTGGGTGTACCACAAGGATCAGTGTTAGGTCCAATCCTATTCTTAATTTACGTAAATGACCTTCCTGCATGTGAACCAATGGGAAAGTATACGCTTTTCGCTGATGACACGACAGTTTCCTTCACTGCTGACACACTTGAGGGTTCGCTGGAGGGGTTGTCTTTGGGCGCAGGAGAGGGCTAAAACCTGGTTTTGCTCAAATAGGCTCCTGTTGAATGAAGGCAAAACTAATAGAGTCGTATTTTCAATGAGAGAACTGCAGGAAGTAAACAATATTTCTGAGGTTGGCTTTCTTGGTGTGACCATGGATTCAAGGCTACAGTGGGGCTCACATATTAGTAAACTAGCAAAAAAGTTAAATACGAGCTTGTTTGTGCTCCGAAGTCTCTCAAGGTGTGTCTCTGCGGTTGTACTAAGAACGGCATATTTTGCCCTATTTCAGTCTAATTTAGCATATGCAATCCTTGCTTGGGGACACTCCGCTGAGGTACACCAGGTTTTTCGTTTACAACGGAAGGCGGTTCGTCTGATGTCTGGCCTCTCTTATAGAGATGACTGCAAACAAAAATTCTCAGAGTTGGGACTATTGACTGTACCATGTATGTTTATTTTAGAATGTGTCTTATATGTTAAGCGGAATGGAGAGTTGTTTAGGGCACACGAGGATATTCATGACTACAATACCAGAGAAAGAGGAAACTTGTTGCCTGCATACAGGCGACTAAAGAGGTGCCAGGATGGCCCGGGGTACTGGGCGATTAAGTTCTATAATTTTTTACCGGTGTATATAAAAGTTTTAATAGGTTTAAGTTTTAAAAAGAAGGTTAGGGAGATTCTAATAAGGAACGCTTTTTATTCTTTTAACGAATTTCTTAACTATAATTTTAATCTGTTGTAAAGCTGTTAAATGTATGTGTAAATTGTATTTTTCAACATTTTATTGTATTAACTATATTCTTTTCTTTGACGTGTGTAAACATTGTATTATGTACTTAGCATGAATAAATTATTGAGTATTGAGTATTGAGTCTTTTCGATTGCATATTTCCTGACATTCTAAAAAAGCTATTGTGCTGCCAATATATAAGAAGGGTGACAAAGATAATGCCTCGAACTATCGCCCAATATCACTTTTACCAATAATCTCTAAGATTGTAGAGAGCGAGTGTTTTTCCGAGAGTCAGTTTGGTTTTCGAGAAAGAGAGAGTACAATTACGGCTATTCTAAACTTAGTCGATAGAATTATCGAGTCTTTTGAAAACAGACAGTATAGTGCGGTATTGTTGTAAAGTAAGGCATTTGACTGCGTTTCACACAGAATGCTTGCTCAAAAACTGCAATTCTATAATTTTGAACTTTCAAGTATCAAACTCATTCAATTTTATTTAAACAATAGACTTCAAGTAGTGAGAACTAGAGGGGTGGAGTCTGCAGAAGCCATGAAGTAGGAGCACCAGGACTTGATATTGGGGTCAATTTTGTTTTTAATTTATATTAATGATTTACCTTTAGAAGGGGCAAATGCAAGATTTACGCTTTTTGCGGACGACACTACTCTGTCTGTAAGCAGTGACAGTCTGAATGATGCTGTGCGTGGCCTGTGCGAGGCGAGGTCGAGAGTAGAAGGGTGGTTTGGTACCAATGAGTTGCTTCTAAATAAAGATAAAACCAATATGGTTATCTTCTCATTGAGAGACACACAACTACTCAATGATGAGCTTGAATCTGTCAAGTTCCTAGGAGTCTACCTGGATCCCAAATTGGGATGGAGCCCGCAAATAGAACATGTAGCGGCTAGGCTTGGAAGCAGTTTGCTTGCGCTAAGAAGACTGTCATAGTTTGTCTCGGCACCTGTTCTAAGACGTGCATATTTTGCTTTGTTTCACTCCGTCATGGCATACGCAATACTTGTTTGGGGACATTCGGCGGGCTCCAGCAGAATTTTCGGCCTTCAACGAAAAGCTGTGAGAGTGCTAGTTCACGTATCACGCCCTGTTAAGCGACTCTTCAAAGAACACAGGGCCAATAATGTGACTGTCTACGAAACCCATCCATAAGTTGACCACGAACCTTTTGTGGAAGCTCCGTACCTAGTTCAGTATCACACATTATTTCGATTAAACATAGTCAGATTAGTTAACCTTGATTTATTCTTAAATATTATTAAATTTTGAAAGTTATTGTCTCTATTGCATATTTCTAAGAAGCACATTCAATAATTAATTAACAACAACATCTACTTGATCACGACTAAAACATTTTGATGTTTTATGTATATGAAACTTGAAAATTTGAACAAATTGCAGTAATCGAATATGATGTAATATTAGGTATATGCAACAAAATATACTGGACAAAATATAAAAAACTTAAAACAAATGAATCATGGCCTATTTCATTTTCGAAAGCCAATCTGTTAAGATTACTATTCAGTGTAGTTTGATCATTTCGACCCTTTATATTTATTATATTGTGGCGGTTTCTATTTTGGCTTTTAAATAAAATACACAAAAATGAATACTATTAAATGTTCATAGCATCTATTCCGCTTTTTGTATCTCCATCTATCTCTATAAAATCTAGAAATTTATAATAGTAGTCTTTTCTAGTTCTAGTTTAATCTGAAATTTTAGGTATCACATCCACTGATTATTACAAAATACAAGTTTACTTATTAATATGTTAAAATCAGTAAAAAATCAGCAAACATGTAAAATTTGGAGTGTCAGTTGATATACGTAATCATATTCTATGGCTGTTGTGTAAAAAAGTTCTTATCAGTGAAAAAGGGGTTAGAATTTTTCTTGTTAGTTCTACTGTCATAACTAGCTATTGAAAAGGTAAGAAGTTTCATTTTGATATCTTTCATAGGTTCTTTTAAAATTTGAAAAGAAAGTTAAATTTTGTAAGGTTCAAGGTATGAAAAAAATTAAAATAATTCGTAACATTCTTTTAGTTTTGTTATTGAAGTGTCATCATAAAACAAAGTTAAAACTGGCATTTGATTGCGAATACATTGACTTGTTTTTTAGGAAATCCAAAATAATTGTCAAAAATAGCAAAGTTTCAATTAGCGTTTCAATGGAAACCATTAATGTTTGACACGTGATGTATCATATAAAACTTATAGAGAGTTCATTGAAGGATCCAAAACGGCGCTAGAATATAGGTTGTTTCATATAAAATTCCACATATACTCTAGCTCTTAGTGTACCTGAAAGAGCATTTCATTTGTGTTATTGATCAAATTGGGCATCATGTGATAATATGTGGATTCTCCAAATTTGAAGTAAATGTCTCACACAGTATTGAAACGCCAGGCTGGGATCAGATCTCTTTGTCTCCCGGTATATACTATTTTATATATATATATATATATATATATATATATATATATATATATATATATATATATATATATATATATATATATATATATATATATATATATATATATATATATATATATATATATATATATATATATATATATATATATATATATATATATATATATATATATATACTATATATATATATATACACATAAAACAAACTAAACATGAGCAGAAAATAAGAATTGAATTCAATCAACAGCATTACCTAAATTTAGGCTATATTATGTTTTTCATTATTTTTTCTCTTTGTTTTTTATGAATGATCCTGATAAATTAGCTCCCAAGTGCAAATACTTACCTAAATCTTAAGTACATTAAAAATAACATGACTGGGACCCCTTCAAAATTGGATGGTAACTATAGTTTTAAAATTCCACGTGAAAACTATAAAATAAATAAGGGTCCTCGTCAAGACTTGATTGTGTGGATATTTACAAATCATTTCTTTGCAATTTCAACTTTTAAAGCTTTACATATATAGATGCAAAATCAACTCCTAATAATAATCCTATAATGACTAACCTGGCACGATTAAACTAAAACTCGACTCATTGTTCCCGACCGACCCCTTAAAAGAAAAATCGATACAATTGAACCCAAATACCAATAAGTTGCCATCTTATTCATCTTAAGGGTTGTTTTTTCCGATTTACCTTTGGGATATGTTAAGGACAAATGTATATTCAGGTCTTTTTAAGGGTAGTAGTAGCAAAATTTCTATTTAATAAAATAATAAAAATGTCATATTTATTTTTTTAAATGTACTTTTGATGAGACTTTTTAAACAAGTACTGAAAATGTTCACCTTCCGTAAGGGATATTATCTAGAACAGAGTAAATAATAAGTAGTGATAATCCACCTGTGTTTTATATTTTAAATATTTGGATTGTCCATGAATCTTTTGTCTTTGGTAAAGTCCCCATTTTGATGTATTAAGTATGTGATACTTAAAATATATTTTAGTAGTTAATGATGTTTTTATCCCTTTCCATGGCTTGGCTGTCATTGATATAAGATCATGTTATTATGATATAAAAATCTTTTTCCCTCCAAAATGTACAAAAATAAGACAGCCATAAGATTAAAAAAAGCAAAAGGAGTATTGCAGAGTATATTTGTTTAAGTTATATGTCTATATCATGGAGGATACTCTAATTTTTTAAATAGGTAGTAAATATTTGTTTAAGGCAAAATATTACAACTTGTCTGTTTAATATTTTTTGTTACCTCTTGGAACAGAAAAGGTAAAATGAAAAACGAAAGACAAAAAAACCATGTGAAGGTAGTGTAATTATTTTAATTATAAATTACAACTAATTTTCTTTTTTAGTGTATTCCCTCTTTGCAGCCTCTGAATATATGGTAGTGCTGTCAAATATAGCATTTCATTTCACAGCATACCTGGACTTTGGTGAGAAGGACTTAGTGATCTTCAAACACGGTTTCGCTGTCACCGATAGATAATATTTGGTTATTTAGCTAGTCATTTAATTTATTTTGTTTTTGGTTGTCGGGACATGACATAAAGTTACCATCTTCCCTGAAAAAAATCTACCTCAAAGCAGGCTGTGTATAATGAAACGTGTATAGATAACATTTAGAGTTGCCAAGTTTGACTTAAAGAATATCTCTGATCACAGGAAACATTAATATAATGTTTTTTATGTGTTATTAAGTTGTTGAATTTAGTCTTCCACCCGAAAGTTGTAATGATTGTAAATATTTCTAGTACTAAACATTGTAAAGTCTCCATGTTTTTATCACTACTATTTCCTTCTAGGGTTTTGGAATTTAAGGTAATTTTATCACTTTGCATGGGGTTAGTGCATTAAATTCCTCTTTTTAAAGGTATTTCTTTACGGAAAAATACAATTTAAATTCGGCTTACATTAAGTTTAGTCCAATACCTGGAGGGTCAAACTCATATAATTATGAGAAGGGATAAGAGTAGGTATGGCCGAAAAGTGAAGCATCTGTAAAATGTGACCGGAATTGTTGAAACTGCACAAGTGCAAAACCATGTTATCAAAAGATAAATTTTACCTACAAATCTAGGCGATTGTTACAAATTAAGGTTTGAATAATATTTGTTAACAATCAATATTTATTTATATTTAGGTAATTATTATTAAATCAACTATTCTAGACAGATATGCAACATTTGGGAGCCATGTGACAATTTGAGAGTGATATGGCTTTGTTTGTATTTACTATTATTTACATTTTTAAGCCGATGTTAACTTTTAAGGATGTTGCTGGCAGCTGAACATATATTAAAAAAATAGTCCTATACTAAAAAAGTCGGAGAGTTATATAAAAATATTTCCTGTATAATCTGCAAAGCCAGGTACGCAATAATTAAATATGCATAGATAAAAAACATTGAAAGGTATTTTGTAAAAATATATTACAAATTCCTAAATAATTGTTATTTATGCCTTAGTTACAGTTTTCAGTCCATAAATAAATTAGAATGTAGCTAAAGAATGAATGTCCAGATTTTAAATTAGTATTCACTGGATAGCAGGTTTTTTTATAATTTGTCGTTGTCCTTAAATTCTTTTTTGGGTCCAACATAGTATATCTAAAAAAAAGAAAAATGGATGATTTATAAATATTTGTCACTTTTTATTTCGAGCTTTCGCTTCCAAAATTCCTGTTTAAAATTGAGTCCATAATCTCTTCATATGACAAATTCATGTTGTTTTTAAAAAAAATATGAAAAAGGAAAAAAAATGCGTTGTTTACATTGCTTTGATCATTGTCAATTAATTGCAAAATAATTTATCAATGTCATGTCTCTCATTGCGCGTGTACCGTTCGGTACTTTCCGGTAGCGTTTTTGTAAAATGGCTTCACAATTTTGATAGGACATCATAAACAAGCTATGTCCCCTCATAAATATATGGTCAAACCTCAGGAAAATAATGAAGATCAAGTTTTTTTTTACTGTTGCTCTTTAGAACTAGCTAAAGTTTACATTGTCGAGAACCACCGCAAGTTCAGAAAGAATTGCAAAAATTATGTTTTTTGCCAATACCTGTTAAAATATTGACATAGAGCAATTTGTTATGTAAAAGTAAAAAACCGGTAAGTTGGCATTTACCCGGAACGGCCCTTGTAAAAGATTCCTCCACACATATAACACAGTTTAGAGATGCAAATAGTTATTTCGTAATATATATATATAATTATTAATATGTCACTTTTCTTCATAAAGACAAAGTTTGATTACGAGAACAGTTCTGTTAAAAGGGCTCTACCTATTTTTGTATTAATGCTCCTTATATTATGAAAAGTGAAATATTTTACAAGTTATACAATATTACCAAAAAAATATATGTATGTATTAGTGGAGTACACTATGAGGGATGTTCTGGGTAAAGGCCAATTTACCTTAACCATTTTTTTTTTAATTTATTTTCCTTTATATTCATTTTGTATATATTTTTTTACCGTTTTTTTTTGCTATATTTTTATGTTATGCTTGTCAAACCGAAAGTCAATGTTCTGTTGATTAATTATTTTACGTATGCGCAAAAAAGAACTTATGCCAATACGTTTGTTTCATTCTCATATCTAACAATCAGTCAGATTCAAAAAAATATATATTTTTCATCTCCACAATTATATAACGTCATGTTACTTGTCATATCTAAACTTTAAATAATATGTACCTAAAAAATGTTATAAATACTCACCATTTCCGAAATAGTTTAGTCCAATTTTGAATGATCTTATGTGTAGGAAAAAGGCTGCTCACAGGAGGTATATGTAGAATTTTCCAGTCTTAGATCAGCCTGCAAAATTGAATACGAGATGTGTCATGCAGATCATATTCAGAGGGTCGAGCAGTATTTGCAACATAATTCTAGAAACTTTTGGAGGTATATGGGTCAAAAAAACCATTCGGGAAACTAGCCTAATACTATGTTCCTTGAGGGGGAATTGGGAGAAAGTGGTCAAGAGATTGCTGATCTATTTGCAAATTTTTTTTTGTAGCATCTACGATGGTTCGGTCGTTTCAGTGCACAATTATGCTTTTGAGCAAACACTTGATATTTCAAGGTTTTACTCTTTCAGATGTGTTTTTTAAAATTGATGAACTCGCCTATAAGTTGTCCTGTGGCCCTGACCATGTACCAAATACCTTTCTTAAGTAGTATATATTCACAATAAGTAAACCTTTGCAACTGTTGCTTAACTTATCTATAAAGTCCGCTTCATTCCCTGATTTATGTAAGCGAAGCTTTATTATTCCTATTTTCAAAAGTGGCAATTCGGAGGATATCAAAAATTACGGGGGAGTATGTAACCAATGTGCTATTGCTAAGTTATTTGATAGTTTCGTGTTTGATCAACTCTCTTGTATGTGCAGGGGCTTGATTGGTGATGGTCAGTCTGGATTCATTAATGGCAGATCCACCACAAGTAATTTGATAAAGTATAAGGTTGAGTTATTGGAGGCTTTGGAGGTGGGATCCCAAGTTGATGCTATTTACACCGACTTCTCCAAGGCCCTCGACCGGGACAGTTTTGACCTATTATTGGCAAAGCTGGGCGCTATGGGCTTCACCTCCATCTGGTGGCATGGTTGAGGAGTTTTCTGATTGGAAGGGTGCAAAGTGTAAGAATTAACAACTGTATCTCCAAATCAATTAATGCTCTTTCGGGTGTTCCCCAGGGATCCCACTGTGCCCCCCTACTTTTCAATCTGTTTGTCAATGATATAATGAAAGTTATCAAATTTTCATTAGTGAATATGTTCGCAGATGACTTAAAGTTGTACAGACCGATTGATAAGCGGGAGGATTCAGTGACCCTATAAAATGACTTAGATGCTTTGCATTAATGGACAATAATTAATAATTTATCACTGAATGTTAGTAAACCTGGTTACATAACTTTCTGTAAGGATTCTAAGAGGTTTAAATCCACATACGTCATTAATGTTGACCATCTCAAGTATGTTGATATTGTAAAGGATTTAGGTGTTCGGTTCGATAAAAAGCAGTGCTTCAACGAGCATATTACAAGAACTTCTCTTAAAGGTCAGAAAATGCTGGGTTTTGTATATAGAAATAGTATGAATCCGTCTGTGGGTGTTATTAGGACCCTATATATTTCATTGGTTAGATCTTGCTTTGAGTACTCTACAGTGGTATGGTTTCCTCAAAATTTGAATTCTGTTAGCGTTATTGAAAGGGTTCAGAATAGGTTTTCGCGTTATGTAGGATTTAAAATTGGTGTAAGCTTTAATGATTATCATCGATCAGATATGCTTCAAAGAATAGGTCTGATTGCTCTTGAGAAGCGACGCTTGATGTTCGATTTGTGCTTTATCTTTTAACTTCTCTCAAGAATCTGTTTAAATGTTCCCAACCGTCGTTTGAGGAACTTCGATCTCTTTAATGTTTAATTTCATGCTACCAATTATGGTAAACATTCTCCCATTGATAGGAGTCTTCGGTTACTCAATGATTATGGTGAGTATCTCAATCCATTTGGGTGCACACTAGTTGGTTTTAAAAACAGAGTTTTAAATGTGATATTGTTATTTTAAGTTATATTTATTCCGATTTTGGTTTTTTTCCAATCATCCATAGTATATTATAGATATGAATTGTTATTACAAAATGGGGTATCCCGTAAATTTAATACATACATCAATAAAACCACTGCTTTGATACTCCGATATAGCATGCTTTTTAATTTGTTGTGAATTTATTATTTTTTATTTTTTATAAATTTATTTACGTAATAACTCTTTAAACATTTAATTAGGCCGCAATTTTGTTTTGCCATATAGGATTAACAAAAGTTTACCAGTTCTTCTTCATATCACATCAAATGTTTGTGCAAAATTTGGGGCAAATTGGAAAAGTTTTTTTTTAGTAAGGGACCCTGAAAGGTAGGTAAAGATCTGAAAAGATGAGGGTGATTTTTTTACGATTACAAGAAAAAAATTTTTGTATGAACATAAGTCTGGAAATGTTTTGTTGGGCAAATAATATTTACATATACCCTATATATCGAGGAGAACAAAACATTTGGAGACCTATATTCTTGCACCTTCTGCTTCGGCTAAATTTTTTTATTTTACAACGTATTAAAAATTGATCTAAATCCCAAAATGTTAAAGTTCCAGAACTTTTCTGATTTCTCAAGAAAAAAATGCATTTTTTAGAAATTTGGATCTAATTAATTCACAACTTGATGGAAGCAGAATTCCTATCTTTTTTGCAATAAATAATTGGCATTAAAAACAGGAGTTTTATGCACCTACATACTGCGTGCAAAGTGAATGATAAACCAACCTTAAGATAAGCGGTTATATAATGTTTCGAGTAGTCAGAGTTTGTATTATTTTTTATTATTATTTCTTCTTAAAAGGTTCTTTGAGGCAGATTTTTTGCACTTTGCAAGTCTTGTACATATCCTATCGTAAAATACGATTTCGGTCGTTTGTTTATATATTTATTTCAATTCTTTTAGTAAATTGGTAAATTATTTTACATTTCAGGTAGTTAAAGCTTTTGCTTTTATTTTTTACCAATTTTTACAAACCAAAATGAAAAATATTGTTTAAAACAGGCGAAAATCTAAAAATATATTGCCGACCCGACCTACAAAAAATGTGACCTCCGTGTTGCGATAATCCCGGTCGAAAATGTCAATTGCCAAACAAAAAATTCATATAAAAAGTTTGTAAACAATAAATTTACTAGATTACAAAGATAGTAACATATTTATGTTAGTTTAAGAAAAGACTTGCAAGACACATTGTAAAATAACTGTTATTGTTGGAGCAAAAGAAAAGTGAATGTTACTCGGAATGTGATATAATTGTAGTGTACTCTCTCTTATATTCTCACTGTTATAGAGGATGTTTATTGTATAATTTGCCCAGGTGGATATCTCTCTTCTTCCAATGACTTCTATTCATATTTTGTTTTTTAAGTATTTGTTCTGTAAAGTAATACAATCTTAATATAAACTGCTGGCCACTTGAGACAGTTCACCTGCATTTTTTGGTAAAATTTATATTTTTAAAACGAGACGAGATACTGAGGTGCGGTTTTTAGCTGTGTCTTGCAAATTTTATTACATATAACCGATGTTAGGCGTAAAACTACCTAAGCTAAAAAGCGCGTTTTTTTCAATTTTTAATTTGTTCTGAAAATCTACAAAAACAATTTTTTAGTTCTAATTGTTAGATTAGCGTAATCCTTGGTGAAATTGTAAAAGACAATTCAAACTTTTTTAAAAATTTTTTGAGATACGATTTTTTTTGTCAAAAAATTTAATTTTTCTACATAATAAGCCGTAACTTTTTATTAATCATTTAATGTAACATTTTTTTGCTAGAGGGCTTTTGAGCACATTTTTTTTATAATGTGCCCGGTCTGCACTACCCAGAAAATCTACAGGGTGTGAAAAAAAATGTGGCAAGGTTAACAATCATAAAGATCATATACGTATATTTCAACACCCTGTAGCATAAAAAAGAATTTAAATTTAAAAGTTTTTACTTAAGTTTTAAGGAATACCGAGTATTTTTTCCAAACGGTTTGTTCATTTTCTCTCTGACTTTATTATTTTAAAAAATACTTAAAAATAACGTTTCTATAACTCGAGAAGAGGTAAGTTTTCTGTAAAAAAGTAATTTAAAATTACTTATTACTTCAACTTAACTTGAGATATATCGTTGAAAATCTAATTTTAAGCTGACTACGACAGTTCGTTAAATATACAGGGTCCTATTTAAAATAAAAAAGTAAGGGGTTGCTTCCGGTTAAAGCGGAAGTAACTTAATTATTTTTTATAGAAAATTTTTCTTTTATGGAGTTATAGAGACATTTCTACGGAAGCGTATAAGGGCCACAATTTTTTTTATTTTTAAATTCTGACTTTGAAGTCGGAATTTAACAAAATTCTGAGTTTAAAGTCAGAATTTAACAAAATTCTGAGTTTAAAGTCAGAATCTAACAAAATTCTGAGTTTAAAGTCGAAATTTAACTAAATTCTTAGTTTAAAGTCAGAAATTAACTAAATTCTGAGTTTAAAGTCAGAATTTAACTAAATTCTGAGTTTAAAGTCAGAATTTAACAAAATGCATTTTTGACGTGTCCCGCCAAACCTGAAACTGGTGTCAGGAGATAGATAATTAAATATTAAGACAGATAAGTGAAATCCATTTCGTTGCAAGTAAACTCGTTTGAGATTTACCGAGCTTCAAAGGGTCAAAATTGTCATTGTTCAAGCGCCATTTTCTCGAAAACAGTTAAATTTAGGCATGAGAAAAGTAACTCAATAAGTGCTTGGATTTTTTAAAAAAATATAAAAATTTAATAAAATATAGCGCATTTCATTTAAAAAACGGATGATGCCTCCGGTTTGAGGTAGAAGCGGCAACACCGCGCAATTTAAAATATTTTATAACGAGAGTATATTATGTTCATCTATGGCCAAAGCCAAATTCTCAAAACATCCTATTCGTTGGTTCTCCAGATATTTCTGGTAGGACACTCATCTTGAATCACCCTGAAACAGAGAGGGAGATCTGTCAGTATGTTTCGCGAGACACCCTTAAATCGTTGAAACATATATGAACCGTTTCTTAAGACTTATTTATCGTTTTGTATTACCCTTTTTATTTTGTGAACCTTTTAATGTATATGTTTTCTTGTATTTATTTTGGCTTTTTTTTCAGCAATATAAATAAATAAAAATATATAAAATGAACTAATTAAACATATGTTTAATTTGCCAGGGACTGATTTAACACTCAAAAATCAAAATAGGAAACTTTTATTTTGTACCCTCCCCCCCTTTTATTATTTTTTAACTATCTGTAGTTTGGTGGAACAGTTCATAGCGCATTTGCCATTATTCAAACAAGAATAGTGAACTTGTTTTTTTGGTTCCATTCTGTTATACAATCGTACGGATTAAATTCTGACTTTAAACTCAGAATTTTGTTAAATTTCGACTTTAAACTCAGAATTTTGTTAAATTCCGACTTTAAACTCAGAATTTTGTTAAATTCTGACTAAACTCAGAATTTTATTAAATTCTGACTTTAAACACAGAATTTAGTTAAATTCCGACTTTAAACTCAGAATTTTATTAAATTCCGACTGTAAACTCAGAATTTTGTTAAATTCTGACTTTAAAGTCAGAGTTTAGTTAAATTCCGACTTTAAACTCAGAATTTTATTAAATTCCGACTTTAAACTCAGAATTTTGTTAAATTCCGACTTTAAACTCAGAAATTTGTTAAATTCTTACTTTAAACACAGAATTTAGTTAAATTCCGACTGTAAACTCAGAATTTTATTAAATTCTGACTTTAAACACAGAATTTAGTTAAATTCCGACTTTAAACTCAGAATTTTATTAAATTCCGACTGTAAACTCAGAATTTTGTTAAATTCTGACTTTAAAGTCAGAGTTTAGTTAAATTCCGACTTTAAACTCAGGATTTTATTAAATTCCGACTTTAAACTCAGAATTTTGTTAAATTCCGACTGTAAACTCAGAATTTTATTAAATTCTGACTTTAAACACAGAATTTAGTTAAATTCCGACTGTAAACTCAGAATTTTGTTAAATTCTGACTTTAAACTCAGAATTTTGTTAAATTCCGACTGTAAACTCAGAATTTTGTTAAATTCTGACTTTAAACACAGAATTTAGTTAAATTCCGACTGTAAACTCAGAATTTTGTTAAATTCTGACTTTAAACACAGAATTTAGTTATATTCCGACTTTAAACTAAGAATTTTGTTAAATTCCGACTGTAAACTCAGAATTTTGTTAAATTCTGACTTTAAACACAGAATTTAGTTAAATTCCGACTTTAAACTCAGAATTTTATTAAATTCCGACTGTAAACTCAGAATTTTGTTAAATTCTGACTTTAAACACAGAATTTAGTTAAATTCCGACTTTAAACTCAGAATTTTATTAAATTCCGACTGTAAACTCAGAATTTTGTTAAATTCTGACTTTAAACTCAGAATTTAGTTAAAATCCGACTTTAAACTAAGAATTTTGTTAAATTCCGACTGTAAACTCAGAATTTTGTTAAATTCTGACTTTAAACACAGAATTTAGTTAAATTCCGACTTTAAACTCAGAATTTTATTAAATTCCGACTGTAAACTCAGAATTTTGTTAAATTCTGACTTTAAACACAGAATTTAGTTAAATTCCGACTTTAAACTCAGAATTTTATTAAATTCCGACTGTAAACTCAGAATTTTGTTAAATTCTGACTTTAAAGTCAGAGTTTAGTTAAATTCCGACTTTAAACTCAGGATTTTATTAAATTCCGACTTTAAACTCAGAATTTTGTTAAATTCTGACTTTAAAGTCAGAGTTTAGTTAAATTCCGACTTTAAACTCAGGATTTTATTAAATTCCGACTTTGAACTCAGAATTTTGTTAAATTCTGACTTTAAACTCCGAATTTTGTTAAATTCTGACTTTAAACTCAGAATTGAAAATAAAAAAAATTGTGGCCCTTCTACGCTTCCGTACATTTCAAATTTCAAGTTGATATTTTTAAAACTAAAAAGGTGGTAGCCTTTTTAGTTTTAAAAATATGGCTGTAAAATCAACACCTGTTTTTGTTAAAATCATAAAGTTAGAGGGAAAATTAAAAAACCGTTTGATTAAAATATTCACTACCACCTAAAACTTAAGTAAAAACTTTTAAATTTGAATTCTTTTCTACAGGGTGTTGAAATATACGTACATGATTTTTAGGATTGCTAGGTTTTTAACTAACCTTCCCACATTTTTTCACACCCTGTATATTTTCTGCATAGTGCAGACCGTGCACATTATAAAAAAAAATATGACTTAAGGGCCCTCTAGCAAGAAAACTTTACATCAAATGGCCAATAAAAAGTTACAACTTATTATGTAGAAAATTTTTGACAAAAAATTATATATCAAAAAATATTAAAAATTTTAAAAAAAGTTTGAAATTGTTTTTGTAGATTTTCGGAACAAATAAAAAATTGAAAAATTTGCAGAGTCTTGTTTAACTCCCTGTATAAATAACTTTTTAGCTTAGGTAAGTTTTAGGCCTAACGTCGGTTATATGTAACAAAATTTGCAAAATACAACTTAAAACCGCACCTCAGTATCTCGTCTCGTTTTAAAAATATTCGAACTTGAATTTTACCAAAAACTGCAGGTGAACTGTTTCAAGTGGACAGCAGTTTAATTTGTTAAATTAAATCGGGATATAAATAGGTTTTTTTTTAATGAAACTACGCTATTTTATTGACGTTTCGCATGTCCTAGCCAGGCTTTTTCAAATGTTATTTAATTATTATCCTTCATGGCAACCTACAAGTATTTAAAAAATATTTGGGAAATCCACATTGTTAAAATATTTGGTGGAACATAGACGTTAAATAACGTTAGTCAAAAACTTAAATTGCTGTACAGGGTGTTTCTTAAGTACGTGTATACAATTCAGAGGCGTGTTACTGATACTAAAAAAGAAGTTTCTGTAGACATTTGTTCGCAAGGCCTTGGTTTTTGAGTTACAGGGTGTTACAATTATTTTTTTTTTTCATCGACCTTGTACTTTTCTAGAGATATATCAGTCAAATTTGGTAGACAGTATACTGTCAGCAATGTCACAGCCATAATACATTTTACAAAAATATGCAGGGTGGTACTTTTTCCCAGGTCGGGAATCGTTTCACCTCCCCCGAAATTTTTACCGTGACGTCACTGGTCATGTTTCCAATAAGATCAAATTCTCCATTCTGTTCTGTGGCTTTTTGGTTTTCTAGATTATTTCGGTATTTGGCATCGTTTAGAAGTTATTTAGCAAAATGTACATTCATTCATGGTCTTGGCATATAGAACACGGGAAAAAAACGGTAAAATAGTAATGTTAGTGCATAATAACCATGAAATTAGGTAGGCACGAGCGAATATTTTCCTCAATAATTTCTAAAAGGTACAAAATACCGAAAAAATCAAAGATGGCCAGTGCCGTCGCAGTAAAAATTTCGGGGGTGGTAAAAGGGGTCGCGACCTGGGAAAAAGTACCACCCTTTAGATTTTTCTAAAATGTATTATAGCTATTTCGTAGACACTGCTCACAGTTGACTGTGTGCGAAATTTGACTGATATATCTCTAGGAATGTACAAGGTAGATGAAAAAAATCGAAAAAAAAAATTTTAACATCCTGTATCTTAAAAGCGAAGGCCATACGGGCACGTGCTTATAGAAAATTTTCTTCTTTTTTTAACGTCAGCAACACGCCCTTTTTTACATGGACTTAAAAAAACCCTGTATACAAGTTAAAAAAAGAGACAAAAGACGTACATTTCGAAAATTGTCAATTAATAACAAGTTCGAGGTATGTACTAATTCCTGTTTGTCTTTTGTCTTTTTTTTAACATGTATCTAGCAATTTTAACAAGAAAAAACCTATACCCAAGAAACAAAACGAAACATATATATATTATATATATATATATATATATATATATATATATATATATATATATATATATATATGATAGTATGTTTTCATTCCACTTACACCAACGTCATAACAAGAAAATTATCCTTATTTGGAACATGTTCTGCATCACAGCAGACACAATGATCCATTTTAGTCAAACGACGATCGCAAGGCCTTCTATATATATATATATATATATATATATATATATATATATATATATATATATATATATATATATATATATATAGAAGAGAAACAGAAATTTCAATTTCTGTGCGGTTCTTGTTCGTAAAAAGTTATACAAAACGAAAGAACTAACGGTAAGGATTACTCCTTCACCTTCGCCCTGGAAACAAACATATCGTCATGTTTTGGTCGACAAAATGGTGAAGGAGTAACCCTTACCGTTAGTTCTTTCGTTTTATATATATATATATATATATATATATATATATATATATATATATATATATATATATAGATAGATAGATAGATATAGGATATTCCATACTTGATAGTACATTAGAAGTATGTGGAGAACGAAAAGAAAAATAAATTTGAATTTCGCGTTTGGAGTGTTGTCAGATCTAGTGGTAAATAGCATCAACTTTGGAGTTTTTAAATGGTACACCCTGTGGTTTATTTTATTTAAATTCTGCGAAACAATCTAAGTTTTTTTTGCATATAATATTATTTCATTTCTCATACCTTTTCTTAAATATTAAATATAAATATACCAATACGTAACGATGGTGGTATGAGATGTCTCACTTTTTAGTTTATGTCAGATTAAGTTAGCGAAAATGGAGAATAACAGTTATTCAAATTCGCGTGTTTTAAATTTGTTTTATATTCACGACGAGTGTTAAAGAATTGTTGCAAGAACCTGCAGAAGATTTAACGCTCTTTTACCGAATTTTCCCCAATGAACCAAAGGAAATTTATCAGAATTGAAGGTAACTTTTTAAATTTGGGAACTGTGCAGGCTGCAAGAATTCAATTTCACCTTATTACTGAAAACGAAGAAAATGAAATTAACGTTTTGGCGTATTTTCATTCCCAACCTCATGCTTCATTTAATAGCAAGGAATAACTGGAACATCGATATGGAGAATTTTACAAAAACATAATATGCATGGGTACAAACTAATTTCATTACAGGCTTTACAACCAGATGGTCCTCCAAAACGTGTAGATCTTTGTGAAATGTTATTAATTCGTACACAGGAGGATCTAGATTTTCTGAAAATAATTATTTGAACTGATGAAGCGAAATTCTCACGCCAAGGAGTCTTTAACCATCAAATTAATCATTTTTGGGCTGCAGAAAATCCACACTCTATAAAAGAAAAAGGTAACCAACAATTTTAGTTCTAATGTATTTTGTTGATTGATGGATAGGCAATTTTCAGTATACATCTATAACGAAAATTTAACTTCTGCAAAATATATTGAGATTCTAAGAGTGACCATATATGATTTTTTTGGATAATCTACCGCTTATCGATTTGAAAAATTATTGGTATCAACTGGATGGAGCTTCTGCCCATTGTGCACATGAAGTTTTCGCCGAACTGTATGATATGTTTGAAGATAGGTGGATAAGACGTGAAGGACCATGGAGTTGGCCACCGCGATCTCCAAATCTTACTCCATTAGACTGTTTTCTGTGGAGTGGGATTAAACTAATGGTTTAAAATACCAGTAAATTCAAAAGTAGATCTAGAAAATCGGGTAAGGCGCGCTTTTGAACAACTTGATCGATCAGAAATTCAAAGAGCCACTACCTGTCATGTGGTAAAATGTATTACCGATTGCTTAAATGTAAATGGTCAGCACTTTAAACATCTAACGTATTAGGTGAGAATTCAAAATGTTTTAATTTACTGACAAAATCGGTTCTTTTCAGAGCCCCAATTTATATTAAAAATAAATCGTTTGGCATTGCGTAAGCTGTGGTTACATAAAACTCTTAGTTCGCCAGTTATGTTTCGCTTGTCCCTGTCATTTTGTAATTATAACATTTAGAAAAATGATTTGTTCAATTTTTAAAAATGTCTTCTTAAACCTATAACTGTCAAGTTAGACTTGGTCTAAATTTAAACCTCTTGAGTGAATACAGGTGTTAATGTCTATTTCTCGAATGTCTAATGTTAGGTATTTATGAAATCGCTTATAAATCGACATCCGCCATGACTATTTGTCGAATATTAATAGTAATAATTATTCATAAAATCGCTTATAAATCGAAAGCAGTTCAAAATAGGTATAGGAATACCTTATATGAAAAAAAAAATTTGTCCACTCTGTTCAACCCTTCAATAATATACAGGGTCTTCCATTAAAAAAAGTTTTGATCTAATTTATAAAATCTTAATTACAGTTAATTTTTAGGACACTCTGTATACATTATACAAGTCGGCAATCCTATGTTGCTAAAATTAAAGTACCACATGTTGACTAAATTATATTAAAATTTTATATTGATTGACAATTTGGAGAGGAAAATATCTTTCTTTTCGTTCTCCAGATATTTCTAACGTACTATCAAGAATAGAATACCCTTGTCTAGCATTTAGTATAATCCATCGAAAGTCCAATATTCGCAAATTTGAAGTTTAAAAAATATAAGTCTATTAATTTTTGATTAGTTATATAAGCACCAAAAAGATTATATTATAAATTTTTAGCTTTCTGTGTTCATTTTATTGTTACATATTTGTTTTTTAATATTTATTTACCACAGTTCATTTTTAATCTTATTGAAATGGGTTTACTATAAATATGTCAGTATGTTTCAGGTTAGCTATTTTTATCCTATATGTTAAATAAAGAATTTAAATTTCACAAAACAAAATGATACACCGGCACTTGCCCCCTCTGATAAAAAAAATAACCGTTGTCGCTTAGCGGTGGATCCATCTATTTTTTATTGTAGAAAGCGTAATCTTACTCATGGCACTTACCTCCTTTGTCAGGTCACAAAACATGTCGTTTAACACCTTTTTACGGCAATAACTCAATTTCGAAAATTATGGCACATAGCCCCTTTGTTACTTCTACTCTTCAATTTCGGTACATGTGTATAAATAAATTAATTTTTGTCAAAATGTGTGTTAGTGACTTAAAACTGTTGCTATGCATTAATGGTTGCTATGCAGTAAATTGGTTCGTCAGTAAACGATTTTGAGTTTAACAATGTGATGCATAATAAAACGAAGTGCGAAAAAAATCATGAAATCCAGAAAAAACATGTACGAAGAGTATTATAAAGCGAGGCTAAATTTGCGAAATTTCATTGCACCAAACCGGAGTTGTCAATATTTGGATAAGAAGTAAATTGCTTTGAGAAACAAGGAAATAAATGAATGGTGGGGCAATATTATACAGAACTTTCTCGGAATTATAGTGTATATTTTGGCTTAACTAGGCAAAGTAAAGATAAAACACCTATTTTCTAGTCGGTCTTTATTAATTCGATCCTTAGCTTTCAATTTAGGAACAAAAATAATTTCTGTTATTCAACGAACGATTTTCAAGATATAGTCGGAGTCGTCTCTTAGTTGTCCACCCCGTATAGCATTCTAATAAAAGAAATTGATCATCCTAATTTACATACATTTATGTTGACCGTGCCCCCCCACCGACCAATTTTCAATTGCGAATCGGCATATTAATCAGTGAGTTTTGCACCACAAATTTTAAGTTTTGCTCCCCTTCTATAGGGACTACCAATATTGTCAAAAGCAGTGTTATCGTGCGGGTCATACGATTTATCAACGACACACTTTTTAAGTTTGTTTTTCTTTTATTACGTGTAATCATATCCTCCGCATAAAATCCGGAAGATGAATTAGATAGACCTGTGATATTTTCATATGAAAAAAGAGGATAAACATATAAATACCAGCAGTTGCATGTCACTTCAAAGTCAGTGACAAAATGAAATCAAAAACTAATATTACCCTTCAAGTTTTAAAGGAAGCTTTAAAAAATCGAAGCATATTGGAAATTGGACTAAAATCGTTGTCAAAATTAATAAAAATGTTGGGTTTTCGATATAAAAAGAACTGTAATCGAAAATTTTTATGCGAGTTGCCACATATAGCAAGTCAGCGTATCCAGTTTTTAAAGAAATACGGGGAAAATGTTTCAAAATTTAGAAAAGTGGTATTTTTAGACGAGACTTGGATATTTTCTAATGGAAGTGGTTCGAAATTTTGGCAGGACGAGTCTGTAAAAAGTGTCAAGAGAAAAAGGGATGTGGGACGGGAAAACTTGAAACAAGTTTACTGTATCCTTCACAACTGTTTGAAAAGTGGTTAAAAGTACAACTGATTCCAAATTTAGATGCTCCATCTTTAATCATTCTGGACAATGCATCTTATCGTTCAAGAATCTTAAATAAACAACCTACTTCATCCTAGAAAAAAAGTGATATTAATGACTGGCTAATAAAACAAAAACAAAATCCTTTACTCAATATGCTGAAACTAGAACTTCTTTTAATGGCCAAATCTATTAAAAAACCAACAATATATGCCGTAAATGAAACATTACGGGAAAATGGACATGAGGTTTTACGACTGCCGCCATACCATTGCCAGTTTAACGCAGTAGAATTAATATAGGCTGGGCCAAAATCATATTACGAAAAACACGTGAACGATGGTCTACATCATATGAAGTGCAAATTGTTTCGCAGGATTCATTAAATTATATTACGCCGGAGTACTGGAAGAAATCTGTGGAACGTACGGAGAAATTAATATTAGATTGGTGGAATCGAGAACGAGTTTTAGATGTCGAAATAGCACCAATGATCATTGCGCCATTTGAGGACGACTCAGAAGATGAGAACTTAATAAGTGATGATATTTTTTTAGCCTATAATATTAAAAAGTTTCTGAAGGATAATATTAGTCTTTGACGTGTATAAATTATAAATTGCATTATGAATATCCATTTTTGCATTGTAACTTAAGTTGGATTTTTTCGTGTACATACAGACTATATATATATATATATATATATATATATATATATATATATATATATATATATATATATATATATATATATATATATATTATATATATATATATATATATATATATATATATATATATATATATATATATATATATATATATATATATATATATATATATATATATATATATATATATATATATATATATATATATATATATATATATATATATATATATATATATATATATATATATATATATATATATATATATATATATATATATATATATATATATATATATATATATATATATATATATATATATATATATATATATATATATATATATATATATATATATATATATATATATATATATATATATATATATATATATATATATATATATATATATATATATATATATATATATATATATATATATATATATATATATATATATATATATATATATATATATATATATATATATATATATATATATATATATATATATATATATATATATATATATATATATATATATATATATATAATATATATATATATATATATATATATATATATATATATATATATATATATATATATATATATATATATATATATATATATATATATATATATATATATATATATATATATATATATATATATATATATATATATATATATATATATATATATATATATATATATATATAGAAATATATATATATATATATATATATATATATATATATATATATATATATATATATATATATATATATATATATATATATATATATATATATATATATATATATATTATATATATATATATATATATATATATATATATATATAAATATATATATATATATATAAAAATCTCACGAGGGAATATATATATATATAATATATATAATATATATATATATATTGTGTTTTTAACAAACTATATTTTTCGCATGCATAGCCCTTAATTTTGTATAATTTTTTTATGCGAACAGAAATTGATGGACAGACATACCTACAGACAGACGGAATTGAGAAAACATATTTTCCGGTTATAAACGTAAAGATCTGAAAAAATCTCACGAGGGAAGTAATAACTAAGTATCTTGTGTTTTTAACAAAAGTTTTCTTTGCACAGGGGTGGCCCGCATTTAAATAAATGACACTATATAAGTGGTTAGATTCTTAGGTCAAGCGGGGCTCATAATTTTTGGTGATTGATAAAAAAATCTCACTTCATTAAGTGGCTGTATAAACAGAACATATCCTGATTGTTCTACTGATTCGAACCGCCTTCCGACGTTATTAAGGCGCTTGCCATTTTGTGTATTTTTGTTTTTGCCAACCAAAAAATTTTAACCAAATACATATTTAGCGAATTTTCTTATTTAGTCCCTCGGCATTTAATATATAAAATCATATTAAGTGGCTATCTTCATAAATATGCATTGCAAACTGTTTTCTTTCTCCCTGTATATTTGTAAACAGCCCATCGAGATGTAATAGCTTGATAAAAGAATCACACAACATTTTGGTATTCACTGTGTTTTCTGATTTGATTCATAATGTTGGTGACCTTTGGACCCGCACGATAAGACCGCTTTCGACTATACCTGAAATTTCAAACCTAGCCCCCCCACTTGAGAAATTTACATTTGCGAACGAGCATATTATTCGGTGAGTTTTGCACCGTTTCGCACCACAAATTTTTAGTTTTGCACCCCTTCCTTAGACACTTTACAAATAACTTAAACTTGAAATCCAACCCCTCCACTTGACAAATTTTTGTTTGCGACTCAGCATTTTATTCGTGACTTTTGCTCCACAAATTTTAAGCTTTGCACTTCTCCTGTAGGTACTGTACAAATACCTGAAATTTGAAACTTAGCCCCCTACTAGTTTTAGGTATTTGTCGAGTGTCTAAAGAAGGGGTACAAAACTTGAAATTTGTGGTGGAAAACTCACCGAAAAATATAATATAAATTTATCAAGTGGGGGGAGGCTATGTTTCAAATTTCATATTTGTAGATTACTTATAGAAGAAGTGCAAAGCTTAAATTTTCTGGTGCAAAACTCCCGAATAATATGCTGAGTCGCAAACATAAATTTGTCAAGTGGGGGAGGTTAGGTTTCAAGTTTTAGGTATTTTTGAAATGTTTAAAAAAGGAGTGCAAAACTTAAAATTTGTGGTGCAAAACTCACCGAACAATATGATGGGTCGGAAATGTAAATTTGTCAAGTGGGGGGGGCTGGGTTTCAAGTTTCAGGTATTGCTACAGCCCCTATAGAAGGGGTGCAAAAACTCACTGATTTATATGCCGATTCGCAATTGAAAATTAGTCAACTATAGGGGGGGGAACGGTCAACATTGCCCCACCCGGTAAAACAAGGCAGTATTTACTCAGGAGAAGGGGTGTGAAATTTAAATTTTAGGGTGCAAAAAAAGTGCAAAAGAACCTTAAAATTTTCATCTAAAAATTCGTTATGGGGGGAGGGCTAACTTGACCGACCTCCTTAAAACATTGAAATATAATAACATTATAATATGTTATAATGAAATGTATCGTATTTAAATTTGCATTTATTTCCATTTATTTCCATAAAGGGTTTCTGTTTTGAAAGAAAAAGGAACATGGGCGAAACGAGATATCCAGTTGGTGCTATAAGTGGACTTCCGCCATATATATTTTGTATATTGTTCACTGTAAATATCTTATTTCTGCACTTCTATAGCTAAGCAATATGGAAACGATTAACTATTTATTCATATGTATTTAATATAATCCTCTCAGGCAATTTGAATAAGTCTTTTTAACTTGGAATGTCGACTATGGATTTACTATTAAATCTTTTTTTTTTCTACCAGCCTAGTATTTAATTTTGTGATTTATTTAAAAAAAAAATCTGATATTGATAAATTCGGGGTTTATCTAAACTGCTGAAATTTCGAAAAGTGTATGTATTTCAGAGAATATAAATTTTGATTAGTAGCCTTTTTTGGTCTTAAGGTACAGTGGTATGTTGTCTTTGTAATTGCCTTAGGTCTAATTTTTACGTACAAAATAGCAAATCAAAAAGCTTAGTTTTAATCAATCAGAGACTCGACATTTTTTTAGGGTCTTTAGAAGAACAAATAATGAAATGGATGTAGTTTTTTTTTAAATAGTCATAGTTGTAGTGAAGGTTCAGTTCTATAAAAAAACGGGACCTTCGGATTTGTATTTTTGTAAATTCACTTTATAACAGTATTCTTTAATTGCTTACGATCGGACCGGAGATATTATGACGTGTTTGTTTGCGTATCAGCCATCGCAGTACCGACCGGCGACCCTACCATCCTCATCAAAATTTAAGTAATATTTGTGATATTATATTTTCTGATTCCTACAAGCGATTTAAATAAACTTTTTTTTGTTTTAAAGATGCATTATTAGACTTTATTTTTGGGGAGGATGTTTGACGTAAAACACGATTAACGTCAATATACAGGGTGATTAAAACACGTGTTTTTTACCCAAAATGTAACTACATTTCTGAGTTAAACAGCACATCCCAAAATCATGATAGCCCCAATTTTACTTTAAAACATATTTTTTAAAAATCTTTGCCAACTTATTCCGTTTTCAAATTATCAAGGTTTTTATACACCTCTAGATTTATGATACTACCATATTGGTGAAAAAGTGATACAACAATGTTTACCATTATAAAGATTTATTAGCAAAATTAACCTTAACTAAAACACTATTTTTAAAACCGAATGTAAAATAAAAAACTATAGACAAGTAGGTACTACAGGTACTAGTATCGGGTGCGTCCTCCTCGAACTCTTATAACCTCCCGACATCGTCTGAGCATACTTGATATAACTTGTCTATTAACTCTTGAGGAATTAAATGCCATTCTTCATGAATTGCTCCAACCAATTCATCAATATTTCAGGACGTATTGCTCGAGCATACAAACGCCGCTTTAAAGCGTCCTATATGTGTTCTATTGGATTACAATCCGGAGAGCCGGAGGGCCAAACCATTCTGTTATATTGATGATTTTCGAAAAAATCGTTAACTATTCCTGGCCTATGTGGTCTACCATTATCGTCTACATAAATAAAATTGTTGCTCAGTCTGTCAGATGCTTGCGAATAAATAATGCGTTTAAAGAGCGATTAATAAAAACTTTTAATTCTGTTCGACCACCTGTAAATATTCCTCCCGACACTGTTATAAAACCACCTCCAAAAGGAATTCGATCTAAGGAACACTTTTCTTCGTATCTCTCTCCTGTTCGACGCCATACACGAATCCAATTGTCGTCAGGATGAAGTGTAACCTTTGATTCATCCGTGTTGTGTATAACCAAATAAGGGGTAATTGAAAATGCACTATTGAATTAACCAAGTTCACGTTTAATAATGACACTCTAAATAAATTTAGATTATACAAAATAAGCAGTATAAACTAAATAAACTAATAACCCGGTCATCTCGTCTATCTTAATTGTGTTAGGAATTGACATTGATTTGTGGCAATATTATGACGTACCTGTATTTCAGGTTGACTCATATAAGTCCAAAAATAACTGGGAACAACCATAGGCAACACCCATTACATTGTCTGGAAATGTTGGTTGCCTTATAGTAGACCTAATGTACAGGCTAGAAGTATAACAATCCCAGTTTTTCCACAAAAAATCAAACGAGACCGTCAGTGTTCTCTCAATGACTGAGGATGCCTATAGGGCCGTCGGGAATTTAAATGAGCTTCATGTAACCGATTTCGAATGATTTTTGTTTGATATGGTTACATTTTGTGTTACCTAGACATGAGCTTTAATTTTTGTTGATATAATAGTCCTTTTGGAAATAGCTTAACGTACAATGTATCTGTCTGTCCTAGGGTTTGGTTTTTTCACAGCACCTCCTCCGTGGTTATATTGCACTGAACCAGTATTTTGATATCTGCGCCATGCTCTGGATAAAGCACTTTGGTTAGTATGCAACCTTTCACCCACAATTCTTTGTGATAAGCCACTTTCTAGCATACCGATTACTCGCATAAGTCTTCCCTACAAAGGTAAAAGAGTTTAATCGCAAAATTGGTCATTTTATGTTGTTATTGTGCAGAGAAAGCTCTATATTTTGGTATCAAAACTGGACTGGTAGGACAAGGCGTTTGGAAGTTAGAACGTTAACAAACAGTCTCAACAGTTAGAATTTTCTACGCGATCCAAAGGCAAATGAATCTAATGAACATGTTTCGCAAAAAAATGCAATGGCAAATCAGTTTAATGTACATTATATTTTTAGAATTTGCATATAAACAAAGGCAAAAGAAGTTTTTGTACATTAGATCTTTGTGCCTTTGACAGAGAATTATATATTCATAGAATCTATTGTATATTAGATTGTTCTACCTCAGTTTAGGTCAATAATTAGATATTAGATTCATTTGGCATTAGAGAGTCTAAAAACGGTCATTAAACAAACCACTAACCGCCTTTAGAGAGGGAAAACGTAGAAGATTTTATGGATTTCAAGGTGTGTTGTAAATAAGCTTCTTCGAGAATGAATGTTGTTGAAATGAAGTACGATGACTTTTTAAAGCTTTTAATAGAAAAAGAAATATGGAAGATGTCAAAGACCAGTTGCCGTATTTTAAAGACATTGTAGCCATTAAGTTTATAAAAGGGTCAGAATGCTTGTACGTAAAAACTAACTACGAAAATAAAGGATATAGTTGCTTTGGCAGTATATTAAAAAAATCTTCTACCTTAGTATTGCCGCCGCACATCTAAATGCGCAGAGAAATCTCAACTGCTAAAAAGGAAACGATAGTAAACCGGTTGGTTTCAAAAATGGTGGAATGTAGACCATTTTGGATTAATTTAACCGAAAATAATAAAGGCGCCGATCTTATAAATGAGGGTTTTTGATTTTTTTTGTGTATTTGTTTTTCTTATTTAGTTTATATGTTTAAATAATCCGTGTCCGAAATTTATATTTTTGTACCATTAACAACAATATGTTTTACATGTTCCGTTTTATTAATTGCATTATTTTCCTATAAAATTAAAAGGTGCTAATGTAGGTTAGCTGCAAGGATACTTTGTTTTGGTAAGTAAGTTTATGCTTTATAAAATTGTTAAATATTTATATATTGTATTGAACGTCTCACACAATGCTCATCCAATAAGCTTAAATAAAATGAAACAGTTTCGTAATCCAAATTTTTGATATATTTGATTTGGCAGTCGTAAATTACAAAATGTCTATTTTCTCAAAACTACGTTTTTGCGAATAGACTCATTTGCCTTTGCTGGGAAGAAGTTCGTTCGCATTATATCTGGACATTTTGACAATATTTTAAAGCGTTTTTAAGTAACCAACCCACAAAACAAAAACCTTGCATAAACTATTGAACGTTGTGGGTGACAGATGACAATCGATGCGTTTTTTTTTAGCCTCCTTTACGTATTTTAAAAATTTACAACAAAAAACGTACAATAATGTAAGTGTTTAGAAAGGTCTCCATAGTTTAAAAACGGAACAAATCAGCAAAGATTTTTAAAAAGCACGTTTTAAAGCAAAATCATTTGACATTAAAAGTATAATTTTGGAATATGCTGTTTAACTCAGAAATGTACTTAAATATTGCGTACAAAACACGTGTGTTTCAATCGCCCTGTATATTGAGGTTAAGTGTGTTTTATGTCAAACATTCTGCCCAAGAATAAAGTCTAATGATTTTTACTGTACTTTTAAAACAAAAAAAAGTTTATTTAAATCGTTTGAATACGCTATCGTATTACAAATATTACTAAAATTTTGTCCGAGTAGTTTCAAATTTCCATGAGTACCTTCATCTTATTTTTAGTTTTTCTGGATCCGAGAAAACAAGACTTTGATCCAATTGATTATTATGTATGGTCCTTCCCCGTGTTCACACAATTTTGGACGTAAGGTTTCCAACTGTCCTTCTGTCATTTCAACTAAGCCTAGAATTTTAGAAAAATAAAAATCTTTTTAGGCTTAGTTAGAATGACAGATGAAAATAATTTTCACTTCATCATTGTCACTTCTTCTCCTCTACAAATTGGTGAGGTTAGTTTTTCAATCCGACGTTTCGGAGTCGGGCGACCATCATTAACTTTTTTAATTTAAATACGGATCTGGATTTTTAATTTCACTGTTCGATACCTTTTATAACCTTAAATTAAATTATGACAAAAATGTCATATACCATTTGATTTTTGTAAGAAAATTCGTATTATTTGAAGAATTACGAAAAATCGCCCTCTAGTGTGCACTAATAGAATCATTACAGTTAACAGCTCTACGTGAAGAGAAAAAAAGCGCTGTTTCTGACACCAAGTTCAATGTAATGGATACATCCAAAACAAAGATATAAACGTTTAAAAAAAACATTTGTCATCCCACCACTTTATCATTGAAAGTATAAGAAAAAGATAAGCAGAAAAAAATTGCGTAATTGCCTGAAGAATACAATGTTATATTTTCGACAAACCTCACAAGGATATCCAGTTTCAGCTATAAGATTTTTAGGTATTGCGCCTGAACGATCTACAAGTTAAAATGATATTCTATAATAGTACCATAGAACTTGGTTTGTGTTGTTAATTGTCCATTGCGTAAAATCTTTAGGGCAGCTAGTAGTTTCCCAATTTAAATGTTTGCTTCATAAAACTCTTGTTATATGTACGAAACTACTAATAAAAATTTAATCATGTAAATTTCACACCCCTGTGTAAAAATTATGGATCTAAGGCAACAAAGCTCAACAACCACTGTTCCGTGCAGCTTAAAATGAGCCAGCATAATGAAACGTGGTCAAACATCTGTTTTAGAAAGATTAAGATTAACAATTGACCAGAAAATACTAAGTAATGTTTTAAATGTTCGTTAATTATTTTTTTGTATTGCAACATTCCCTACTAACAATCTAACACATTATTTACTTAATATACTACAAAAATAAATTGTCATAATTAAATTTTTGTCAAATTGTTACAAAAAGTTTAAAACTCTTTCCAGTTCTGGAAAAATCGTTCGTGATGTTAATAAATGAGATTAAATAAACAATTTTGAGGAGAAGTACTTCTTGCACCATGATTTGTTTATTGTACTTATAGTATTATTTGTGTGATTAATACGTTTACAATTTGTTATTAAGTTTATTGTTATTTGGGAGTTTATCAGGAAAATAGTTTGGTTAAGATAATTATTATGTAACATTTATTTTCAGTCAAAAATTTAGTGTATCCCGATATTAATGGCACTGCTTTCTATTGGGTTATTTTTGTATGTAAGAAGAAACTGCTATTTACAGGGATGTTAACTACTTAGATGCAACACTTTATAGGGCGATTCATCAATAATTTCATTTTAGATGTTTTAAACTTAAAACAAATTAATTATATTTCATATATCTGGAAAATGACAAGTGACGTTTAGTTAGAATTTGTAGATTAGTAGTGCATAATAAGATTTTTTTGGTATTTTGTATTGGACAAGCCCGTTTATATAAATATAAATAGAGAAAACAGTAAATTATCTTATTAACAAGGAGATAATAGTTTATTTTATAATGATACACTTTCTCGGACTTACATTTTCTTATACTGCTTTTGCAGTATTTCAAAGTGTTGTTGCAATTTTTTATCCATGAGCAGACCACGAAGACTGAAAAACCATGGTTGTTATGATTGACCAAAATCCCAAGTTGCTTAAATGAAGCTAGATTTCTTGTGATGTTAGGATAACCGCTCAGGTGAGTAGTTTTGACCAGGACAAAGTTGAAAGATAGGAATCATGATTCTTGGGTTTAGACCTGTGGAATTATTTTCCGACGTTTCGTCTGCTATTGCACGAGGCATCTTCAGGGATCTTCACTGTACGATATGGTATCTTTTTCATTAATCATGTGTGCTGTGTGCAGCTGGTCTTCAGCGACAGCAGATTGAACAATTTGTTTTTTACTTATACATCTGTCATGCTCCTCAAAGCTAGTACACAGAGATTGTCTAGTTTCCCCTATATATAATTTACCACAGTAACAAAGAATTTTATAATATTGTTCTGTTTATACGACTTTCGGTGATCTTAAGCATTGCCCAATCTTTTTGTGCAGGTTAAAGATTGTGCGAATTTTAGACCTCAAAATTCTTGCCATTTTATATAGTACCCTTTAGACATATATGAGCAGCCCGACAAGGGCAGCACTTAGGCTCACTGGGGCCCATTGCGCTATCCCCCTAAGTAGGCGTGTCAGGTCAAGAACGCACTCCTTTTTAGAAAGGAAAGGACCCTTTCAGGTCGAGCACGCCCGTCAAGCTAGGGTTTCATATAGGTGTCACCTAAGCAAAGCAGTCTGGCGTTGACTAAAGAGTCATATCGATAGACTAGATGCTCGGCAGTTTCATCTAGCTCAGCACAAAACCTGCAGAATGGATCGTTGCCTAGTCCAATTTTATGCAGGTAATATTTCACCAACCAGTGTCCAGTTAGGATCCTAGTAATGGTTCTAAGTTGGCCTCTGTTTAGATTTAGAAGTCTATTAGACTCTGAACGGCTATAAGGGCCTGATATGAAGACCTTAGACTGTCTGAGTTCTGCTAGCTCGTGACATTCAGCACGGAATTCCTCGACTGTGCGATTCTTAATCCTGGCCTTGACAGCTTAAGGAGCAATTCTAAGAGCAGGTTCCGGGTGAAAGCATTGTTGCTACCTTCCCAAGCCAGTTGATCCGCCCCTCTAGTACCGTGAATAAAAGGTAAAACTGCACTATTTGATGGTTCACTATCCAATACTGGTTGAAGTCTGGGATTATTGTAATATATAATAGAACGCCCAATATCTTCAGTAGAATATCCGTTTAATTTTTAAGTGAGTTTCTATGTTTCATTCGAAATTGAATTTGCATCACATATTGAAAGAGCCCTAAGGACTAATGAATTGATAACCGACGCTCTCTGAGATGGTTGATATGGTGAGAGCTAAAATTTAAGTACCTATTTATACGTGTCGGTTTCCTGTAAACAGTAGGATCTTAAATACCATTCTCTTTCTTTTGTACAAACCAATAGAATAATCAGACCAAGAGTAATGGGGGGCATGCACAACTAAGAGTAAGAGAGGGGATCACGACCAATTGATTATTCTCCGAATAATGTTTTTTTTTATTCTTAACATATTACATATTATTATATATTATAAATATGATTATAACACAAAAACATTAAAAATAATGATATATAACAATAATGAACTGAAAACAGATAGTCGAGCAATAAAATTGAAACAAATATATCCACTGGGGCATGTAATAATTTTTATATAGATATATATATATATATATATATATATATATATATATATATATATATATATATATATATATATATATATATATATATATATATGTATATACCGGGTGGTTCTTTTAAAGTATTACAAAGCGATATTGAGAAAACGGCTGATTGAAAATAAATGAAATTTCTAGGGATGCAATGGGTCCTTGGGGGGACATTTTTTGACGGAGTAAGTAATGTTTTAACCCTTTCCACTGTTTAGGGGTGGGGGGTAACTTTTAAATGTTAAATGGAAAGGTGCAGTTTTCTTTCCAGATTTGTAATCTCCAGAAAAAACTACGTTATAATCAATGAATAATGTAATGTCAATGTCAATGTCACTACGCTAAATTCAAAAAAATTAAAAAGAAAATCAACCGAAGAAAAAACTGATATTAGGTACATGATTTTATTTTATCAGATGTTCAAAATGACGGCCATTTTGTTCTAAACATATATCAACTCTCTTTCGAAAAGAATTCCGCACTCTGAATAACATATCTGGGGTGATTTCACGAACTGCACGCGTAATCCTTTCTCTCATGTCTTCGGCTGTAGTTGGAGCAGTCACCACTTTTTAAGGGTGGGGGTAACTTTTAAATGTTAAATGGAAAGGTGCAGTTTTCTTTCAAGATTCGTAATCTCCAGAAAAAACTACATTATAATCAATGAATAATTTAATGTCAAAAATTAAAAACAAATTCAACAGAAGAAAAAACTGATATTAGGTACACGATTTTATTATAATAGGTGTTCGAAATGACAACCATTTTGTTCAGAAGCATTGTTGTTGTTTTTTGTACATCCTCCGAGAATTACCATGTCAACTGGTAAAAAGATACGGTATTTTGGTTAGGTTATGTAGTTAATAATTTTTTTCCTGTTTTTTTTGGTAGCTCTGCGGCACTGCAGAAATGATTCAACAGCTGCCACTATTGCAGTTATCATGACAACGAACGACTTGACATGTGATATTGCCAGTAATTTTCTTAAATTATCTTCGAGTTTAAAGTCTTTAGTTTAAGCGTCTTGTTAAAATAAGTGTTCATTGTGTTCGTTTATTGTTTTTTTTTAAGTTCTGTTCGTTTATTATTTAGCTGTGTTATTTCTGTTCGTATTTAATAATCTTAGTTGAGATTTTAACTACCTATCCTTAAAATGAATGAATTCGACTGTCAAGATGACATGTTATTAATTCTCGGAGAATGTAGAAACAACTATCGCAATGCTTCGGAACTTTGGGCGGTAAGATTTCCCCACTTACCACCAAAATCTCACATGGCGTTGAAACGATTAGAGACTAGGAGTCGCCAGACCAGCCAACTCTTATCCAGAAAACGCAGCAGGAGGAAAACCAAAACGAACGACGACATGGTGGTAGGAGTTTTGGGAACAGTAGCTCTCAACCCTCATATTGGTTCCCGAGAACTATCCAAAGACGCCGGGATGTGTAAAACACCCGTTCTCAGGATGTTGCACAATTTTAAGTTTCATCCTTACCATATTACCTTACATCAAGAATTGTATGGACAGGACTTCGAGAGACGGGTGCACTTTTGTCGGTTTGGAATATGGATCAATGAAAACAACTCACTGGAAAACGTAGTATTTTCTGACGAAGCAACGTTTACTAACCATGGTCAAGTCAATCGTCACAATATGCATTATTGGGCTAAAGAAAATCCACACTGGATGCGAACAGTCGCTAATCAACACCCTTGGTCGATAAATATTTGGTGTGGGATATTTAGCGATGTGGTTATTAGATCTCATTTTTTCGATGGTAATCTTAATTAACAGCGGTACTGCCATTTCCTTCGAAATGACTTGCAAAGATTGATGCCAAATATTCCAGAGCAACAACGTGAAGCAATTTGGTTTTAACAAGTCGGCGCACCACCACATTACTGTCGAGAAACACGTGCTATATTGAATGACACTTACCCTAACAGATGAATTGGACATGGGGGACCAGTAAATTGGCCTGCAAGGTCGCCAGACTTAACCCCCCTTGATTTTTTCTTGTGGGGTTTTGTCAAAGAAAAAGCTATGGTGACTGCTCCAACTACAGCCCTGAAATAAGACCAAGAAACAAGACATGAGAGAAAGGATTACGCGTGCAGTTCGTGAAATCACCCCAGATATGTTATTCAGAGTGCGGAATTCTTTTCGAAAGAGAGTTGATAAATGTTTAGAACAAAATGGCCCTCATTTCTTCTGTTGATTTTCTTTTCAATTTTGTTAAATTTAGCGTAGTGACATTGACATTGACATTAAGATTATAACGTAGTTTTTTCTGGAGATGACGAATCTGGAAAAAACTGCACCTTTCCATTTAACATTTAAAAGTTACCCCCACCCCTAAACAGAAAGGGTTAAAACATTACTTACTCCGTCAAAAGATGTCCCCCAACGACCCATTGCATCCCTAGGAATTTCATTTATTTTCAATCAGCCGTTTTCTCGATATCGCTTTGTAACACTTTAAAAGTACCACCCTGTATAAATAGTATTTTTGAAATAATTTTTGTGAGGTTATTTGTGTAAAATCTTGAGTGGTCAAGGGGCTCCCACCTTGGCTACGCTATTGATACTAATACATCAAGTAAGAGAATGCCACCACCAATTTTAATAGTGACTTTTATATTAGAATGTTGTTCTTTTGAAGAAGTGTACAACCTGGTTAATGCGGTCTTTGTTGTCCTGGATTGATTATTTATCTGAATGATGTAGGTATTAGAGGATAATTTGTGAGATAGTAGATATGTTTTCCTTTCCTTGGTGGTTTTGAACTGAACAGGGTTCTTTGCTCCCCATTCTATGATTTTTGGACATGTATCGTTCATATCAGTGCTAAAAACAGGATTTTCTGTTGTGGTGAATAGTGCACTTGACTGCTTAGCTGTGAATAAGTTTACTGGTAAAAACAAAAGGTCACCTGATGTAAAGGTATATGCCAACACTGAACTGGCCTGTATTTTGTTGATGCACATGGCCATCATTAATTAAAGAAATAATTCGGTTGGAAAGGAAACTAGCAATCCAAGGATTCTCTAATTAGTTAAATAACTTTCAATAAATTCACTTGAAATTTGTTAAAAGCAGGTAATAGCTTTTTTTTAGAGCAACATAAGTTAGTAATGTTAATTAAAAAATACCTTATTGTGCAGTACTAATATGCAGTTAACTTTAATAAAAATATTTCGAGACTTTTTATAAGTTTATAAATCACCATTATAACTTAAAAAATCAAGGTTCTTGGCATTAAACCGTGTCAAATTGGAATTACTATCCAACGTTTCGCCTTCGATTGCATGAGGCACCTTCAGGGATCTTTACTCCATCTACTGATCTCTGGTTGAAATATCTTTAAAGATGGTTTGTACAACCGAAGGCTAAACGTCGGATAGTATTCCCAAGAACCATAATTTCTTACTTCACCATCAGAGCCGTGAAAGCTTCCGTTCTATGTTACCATTATGACATTTCGAATACAGGGTATCTCAAAATCAATCAAATAATCTCTCAATGTATGCGTATGTGTTTAAGTAACACCCTGTATAAGTAGGGCTGATTACTTGTGTGCCATTTGATGACCGAATTTTTAGGCTTAAAAATCTACGTCTTTCTTTATTTAATAAGTCTTTGTACTACCAGGAAATTCATTTTTTATATTGGACTTATCCACCTCTTTCTAAAAGATAGGTTTATAAAGCAGTTTTTCAAAATACACAAAAAAATCGGGACTTCACATTTTATCCATCATATTCAAAGTCTTGTAATTTAAAACGGGTAAAAGGATTTCAGTTTGCTTCTTGCAATTTGAAAGCTTCATTAATTTTGCTTGATTACGCCAGTTTATATTATTTCCAGCATTCTTATGATATACACTGCGTTAGAAAAATTAAGGATTGTGCCAATTTGACAATTAATATTTTTTTCGTGATTTTGGGACACAGAGTCAAAGTTTAAGATAATATCTCGGAACGTTTTTGCCAGTTTTTTAATAAATTTGTTAATATAGTCATGCTTATCAAATGTTATTTAATTTAAAGCAACATTTCCACTCAATCACCAGAAAAAAAAATAAGAACTTAAAAATATATACAGGCTGTCCCAGAAAACCAAAGAAGTAAAGAATGCAAAGATGCGACTGGCGCACAATTTCCTAAATTACATTTTTGCATTTTTTTTTCTTCTCCAGTTTATTGAGACAGCCTGTATATATTTTGGCGTTCTGTTTATTTTTTTCTGAAAATTGACTAGAGATGTTACTTTAAATAAAGTAACAATGTATTTTGTGGAAGAAAAATATTTTTTCTTTTTCTAATATAAATATAAACTTTAAATAACCTTTTTTTTTTTTCGTTTTTACATCTGTTTGTTTAGATGGGCCAAACTTTCAAATTGCCAAGAGCAATTATGAAAAAAATGTAATGATCCGATTTTTTTGACCATTTTATTTCAATACTTGGTAATTTGTTTACAAATGCAAATTTTCCCAATAAGGTAGACCGATGGGCGGCAAGTAATAAGTACCGCTTCCGTTGCGAGACACTATCTGCAATTAGAATCATAAAATAATAATAATAATAAAATTTTTGTATGTGGGAACTCCTCTCGGTTTATATCGATTGATAAGAAATATTTTATCTAATAAGAAGAGTGGATTGAACCATTAATTATTTCAAAATTTCCTTTCAAACAGTCATAAGGGGTCATCTAAGCAAATCTGGCACCCGGTTCAGAAATCAAGGAATAATGATGTAGATATTTTTCAACTATAACTACTCCCACCACAGAAATAAGTTGCGGTCTTGAAAAAAATTAAGACTTAATATTGTGTAAAATTTTTTTTGTCACCTAACTATTTTTCTTTATATCTCGCCATGCGCCGCCACTATCGGAACACCTTGTACAACTTGTTATTTTTAAACTCGTAAAAATCTAACAACCATATATTCAGATATATGTATTTTAACAGTATAAACACATTGAACTATTGTTACAACTAAAATATATCTACCAGACTACCCATGTAAAATGCCATTTATATACCACCAACTTTAAATAAATATTTTAATAGTTACAAATCTAATGGTAAGGAATTTTATTTAAAATAACATTAAATTATCTACCCCTCATAATCCATGGCTGTTTCCAATATCTGTACAAAATAGACTGTTTTTGTTTTATGTATCTTTAAGTAACTCGTAGTTTTGAATGGAAAAAATTAAACAGTTATAATTCTTTTTCTTTATTAGTTAGATTCGGGAATTACGAAAAACATCAAAAATTCTATCACCCCCGTAACCCTCAAAATACGTTTTTGAGTATTAACGCGTTTTGCCTTTGTCTTATGTATGGTAGTATATAAAATAAAAGCTTGTAAAATTATTTACAAAAAGGTTCTGTACCCTTTTTTACGTAACACCAGTTTTAACGCCGTGTCAGCCAAGTCAAGATGACTGATGCACGTCCAGCACAAATAAGTGTGCCCTGGGTGCCCTTATGCGAGTTGGCGCGTGACTGTCAGCGCGGTCACTGGATTCGTAAATATATGTTTCGGTCTTTTCGGACACCAGAGGTTTTTGAAACTATTTTTTTTGTCCCAAACTTTTATTTAAAATACAATAAAAAACTTTTATTTTAACGAAAATTATTTAACTTCAGTTATTACAAAACAGTTTGTACGTCGAAGGTTTCTGGAAAAATCAATTTTGAAAATATTGGTGAAGTCGTGTGGGATGACTGATAAAGTTATGACTTTAATTTTTTTTCCAAACTGAATGAGACACCCAAACGCAGGGAAAAATTAGAGATATTGGGCAAGATTCAAAAAATATTTTTTGTAGGACGAAATTGTTAAGGCCAAATTTTTAAGATGAAATGTTTTGCTTCTTTTTCCCGTAATCAGCTTCAAAAAATATATGCGGTACCATATAAAGGTATAGTCTTCTCAAACCCCCTTTGTTGAGAATCTATCAAATTCACAGCAGTCAAATTTTTATTTTAAAAAAGTCAGTTTGGCTTTTAGGGGAAGATGCTCATCAGTCAGCTTGACGTGTGTACCACGGAGATAGTACTGATGTTACATAAAAAGTATATAAACTGGGCGTAAATGATTATTTAATCTTAGATACGACCTATTAGGGTAAAAACCCATTTTTTATAATTTATTTTTTAATTTTAAAGGACCATGTTTGATCTTATCTTTATTTATTTAAATTAATAATTACACAAAACAACCCATAGATTGGTGTTGTCATAGGTGCGATTATGTTTGACAAATTTGCCCATTTTATAGAACTACTTAAATATTTATCAAGAAATTGATGTAGTGTCTCACACCCAACATTTCACGAAAGTTATTACCGCCCGATTTCGTCACTGCCAACAAACAACACATTTTTCATACAAAGGAAAATTCTATGAACAAATGAACGATGTAGCCATAGAAAGCGCATTAAGTCCAGTGATTGCGAATTTCTTCATGGAAAAATTCGAACAATCTGCACTAGCAACTGCAGGGAAGAAACCGACATGCTGTAACCACTATGTAGATGATACATTTGTAATATGGAGTCTCGGCTGAGCAGAACTGGAAAATTTTCTTATTCATCTCAATTCTCTTCACCCCAAAATCAAGTCCACCATAAAAACAAAAAAGGACAATACTGTCTCGTTCTTATATGTATCAATACAAAGAAGAGACGGTAAAAGATTAGGGCATGTAGTCTATAGAAAACAAACATATACGTATTAGTACCTAAACAAGTTGTCAAACCATCCAAGGCAAAAACATGAACTCATGAAAACCGTGGTGGAACGAGCAAAATTATATGTGAACCAGAACAAGAATTGAATCATCAAGAAAAAGCAGTCCGAAACAACGGGTATGCAATAAAGGAAATAAAAAGGAAAAACTTGTCTGTCATATATTAAAGGAGTCACTGACAGAATTGGAAAAATACTTAAAAAGCACAATGTTCAAACTATCTACAAGCCAACAAGAACAATTCAGCAGTCTTTAAGATCAGCAAAAGATGTGGGGGAATCCCTCGCATCTTTGCTAGCCATCGGGTGATGGCTAGAGAAGCCGAGTGGCGAGTTCAACGGCTCAAATTGCTCGGTTTACTTTTCGCATTAATTACATTATTCAGCGTTTTCGTCTTTACGAATTTACGTGGAGGCCCAACCGGCCAGACGACGAGTTCAAGCACTACTAAACTGTTAAACTGCACTGTTCAATTTAGTAAGACGTGGAGGTTATCTGCCGCGCCTTCTCGGGTAATTATTTGAGATTCAAAAAAAATGAGAATACAAAATTTAAATTTTGCCTGTATAGTTGGAAAGGCGTTAAATAATTAAAAATTCTATTCCAACTAGGATAAACAAATTGTGAATAGAAAAGAGTAACAAGGACAAGAATATTATTTAATTAACACGCGTACAGTCTTCATGCCTGGATTAACCATGGGGCTAAAGGGGCTACAGCCCCGGGCCCCGCGGTTCAATGGGGCCCCGTAGGGGCCTTTTTTTCGTGAAACGTGCGTGAGAGATGAGAGAGAGAGAGAGAGAGAGAGCAAAAATATTATGAATATGAGATTCAGTAGAATGAGAATTGAAATCAATAAGTCAGTAAATTAAGAGTAAAATCAAAAGATTTACTGAAAAATCAGTAGATCTGGCAACAGTGGCGCCGGGTCGGGGCTCGCCTACGTTTTGACGGCCTTGAACGCACGCCGGCGTATCGAAGCAATAAAATAGGCGCGAAACTATTCGATAACCAATCAAATTAGTTATAGCAACCAGTTTGCCTTGGATCTTCTCGTTGTTTCTTTCTAGTTTGGATTGTCAGGATGGTCTTTGTTTTATTCACGGGTCCAGTAATGATGTAATGAAGACATAAATTTATTAGAATATTTGGATTTGGCAATCTGCAAGATCGTTACATCGATATTATTTCTTCTGTATTTTTAAAATATGTACTGTACGTTTACTTTTATGTTCATTTTAAGAAGAAAGCAGTGATTTAGTGGTACATAATAAAATAACTAAGTAACTACTTAATTATAAGCTATTAATTCATAGCTAAATAAATAGTCAGCGTTGCAGGCGTTGGTGCGTTGCGTTGTGTGGTAAGTTGAGATAATACATTTTTGTTTTGACAATCATCAATTTATTTTCAATGTATTATTTTTTTACATATTATTTTATTATTTATATATAGAAAGAAAATAAAAAATACCTATACCCTATACCTAGTCAGTGCCCGTGGCCGGTGCCAATATAGTAATGAATAAGAGTGACAAATCGATATTAAGTCGATACAAAAGCGGCGCTCAAAAAAGAAAAGTAAGTTATAGTTTGTTATTGCTTATTGTTTTTTGTATGTATAGACAACTTACCTGGATAACACAAAATAATTATTTTAATATAAATTAGAAGCAGTAAAGAAACTGCCCAAAATAACAAGTTTTTTAACTAAACCTAACGCTTTGTTAGAAAAGGATTCCACTAAAAATAGTTCTGATTACCGAAACACAAGCATTGAAAGCAGTGCTTATACTATAAGCGACACTAATACTAATGATGATAATGCGCACGATGGAAATTTAAATAAAAATTCCTGGGAAAATTCAGAAGCAGGTATAGTATAACAGTATTACTTTTTACTCCATAACTTATAGTTTACAACTTAGATACACTGAATCATTTTGACGGTTTAAATGTAGCGTTGAATGTTGATGGCAAATTTCACTTTCCCATTTAAGTTTATTTTCATTTTAATGCCTTCAACAAGTAAATCTGATGCAACCCTTTCTATTCGACATAGTTTATTCCCACCTAATAAGGATCCCGCCAAATGGCCTGAAATAATTACCGATAATTTAATTGATTGTTATTTAGAAAAAGGAGCCGAATATTTTCAAAATTTTGACGCTGATAAAAATTTCAAAGCTTCATTAAGATCCTACAAATCACAAAATAGAAAATTCAGCAAATCAATGCTATACAAGATTTTGGTAAACGGCGAAACGGTTAGAAGGCAGTGGATTTTATATTCTCTCAGCACAGGAAATATTTACTGCTTTTCTTGCAAACTTTTTAATTTCGACAAAGGTGCCCCATTTTGTTGCGGGTTCTCAGATTGGAAAAAGGGTCCTCAGAAAATCGAACTCCACGAAAACAGCAAAGATCATAGGGTCAGTATGAACAAACTTCTTTCGAGAATAAATTTAGAAAAACGAGTGGACAAAAATATTGCAGACGCCTTTCAGAAAGAAAAGAATTATTGGATTGATGTTTTTAAACGAATTGTAGTTGTAATTAAATTTCTAGCAGGAAGAGGTTTACCTTTTCGTGGAGACAATGAAAGTTTTGGGTCATCATCTAATGGTCTTTACATGGGAATGTTGGAAACAATTGCCCAATTCGATCCTTTCTTAGATAATCATATTAAGAATTATGGAAATAAAGGTAAAGGTAGTGTTTCCTATTTGTCCAAAACCATATGCGAGGAGTTTATCAAATTAATGTCCGAAAAGGTACTGAAAAAGATTATCATCATGGCATCCAAATATTATTCAATCATAGTAGATTCAACCCCAGATTTATCACACGTAGATCAGTTATCGATAATTATACGTTATTGCTCTAATGAAAAAGGTGGGCAAGTACATGAGAGATTTTTAGGATTTGTACCTATTTTCAGTCATACTGGTAAATCTTTGTCGGAGGTTGTTATAAATTTTCTAACAAAAAATTCGTTGGATTTAAAGTTTTGTCGTGGACAGTCCTATGACAATGCAAGTAATATGTCCGGGCAGTATAATGGCCTCCAAGCACATATACGAGAAATTACAAAAGTAGCTTTTTACGTGCCTTGTTTTGCACATTCCTTAAATTTAGTTGGAGAATGTGCTGTTGACGATTGCCTTGACGCTACAAAGTTTTTTAATTTTTTGCAAAAATTGTATGCTTTTTTCGGGGCCTCCACACATCGATGGCATTTGCTTTTAAATCATATTGACAAAAACTTTACTGTCAAATCGCTAATTACCACTCGTTGGAGCTGTAGGGAAGATGCGGCAAAAGCGTTAGTAACAAGCTATGTCCAAATATTTACCTGCTTAAAAACAATGTCGGATGATCCTTTAGAAAAAAAAGACACAAAATTAGAAGCCGCGGGTCTTTCTAAACAAATGACAAAAATGGAGACTCTTGTAATGGGTACTTTCTGGAGTAAAATTTTAAGACTTTTTGGGGAAGCTTCCAATATACTACAAAAACCAGGTTTGGATTTGTTATTTGGTGAAAAAATATTAAAAGGGCTAAAAACAAGTGTTTCCTCTTTCCGAGACCAATTTGATTTGTTTGAAAAAGAAGCCAAAAATTTACTACCACAGGAGAAATATGATTATTCTATGGGCAGGTCAAAACGTCAAAAGAAATATCCAGATGGTAAAAATGAAATGGTATCAGATGAGAGAGAAATTTTTCGAACACAGACGTTTTTAATAATAATAGACAAGCTGGTCAATGAATTACAACGACGTTGTAATGCATATGCAGATCTTGCCAAATTGTTCGGATTATTATCGAAATTTAGTTCTGATTTATCTAAAGCAGAAATTGAAGAATTTTCCGCAAATGTAAGAAGCGTCTATAAAGATGACTTAAATAATAATTTAACTGATGAATTGGCATTCTTTTCTGACCTTCTTAAAACTTCCACAAATAAAGTACTTAATCCGCTTGATCTCCTAAAGTACATTTTGGAAAATCAATTAATTGACACATTTCCAAACGTTTATACCCTTTTAAAAATTTATTTGTCAATACCTATAGCAAATTGTGAGTCAGAACGTTCTTTTTCAAAGCTGGTTTACATAAATACAGAACCACAATGCAGGAGGAACGTCTGTCTTCATTAACATTAATGTGCATAGAAAGGGACGTTCTGAAGGAATTAGAATTCGATGGCGTGGTAGAAGAATTTGTTAACCTTAAATTACGAAAAAAAAATATATTTTGACCATGTACATATATTATAGGTATATAGCTACTGTTTTTTGTTTGTTATGGGAATAAAATTTTATAAATAATATTTTGCATTTTATTCATAAAGGGCAATGGCGTATCGGCGTATCTAGTAGGGTGAGCGCCGCTTTTTTTCTACCGCCCCCCCTAAAAAAGGGCCCCTTAAAAATATAATAGCCCCGGGCCCCATAAAAGCTTAATCCGGCCTTGACAGTCTTTAAAATAAATCGTTCATTCGCCACCTTTCTTATTCGAGATTTGTTAGTAAGTAAACTAAAGGAAGCAGAATTTTTGATATGTTTAATTTTTTCACATGATTTTTGGACTCGCCACCTGGTTAATTAACTAGGTTTCTAACATAAGTGCTATATATGGCACCGAGCCGAACGGGAGTTTTGTTATTATTTGTTCTCTAAAAATATCCTGTACCGCTATACTATTTTATCTGTAGAATATGGATTACTGGATTACTGGAGGTCTATCTCCACAATTGCAGTTTGTTCTGTTTGTCCTTGACGGAGAATTAGAATTGAGTTAGATGACGCGATTCAGCAAACTTGACTTTAATTTGCTGCTTTAAACATGTATCACTTACTATTACCCAATTCCACCCAAATTCAGGAGATACTGGAACAGTTGAGATAGTTTTGGCTGTTTTGGGCAATTATATATTAATTACTATGGATTCTGAGACTGCAAATAGAGTTTTTAGGTAGTCAGGAGAAACAAGAACCATAATTAATCAAATATGAATAACAAGACACGAAAAAAAAGCTGGGAACCATAAAGGAAGTTAAAAAACTGAAGAGAAACAGAGAGGACAGAGGTAATACAAGTTGACAATTTTGACTGGTTCGAAACCCTGTATGTGGGTATATATATATATATATATATATATATATATATATATATATATATATAGAAGAGTAACAGAAATTTCAATTTCTGTGCGGTTCTTGGTCGTAAAAAGTTATACAAAACGAAAGAACCAACGGTGAGGATTACAGCCAAGGCCCTGGAAACAAACATAGCATCATGTTTTGGTCGTTTCTCAACAAAATGGTGAAGGAGTAATCCTTACCGTTAGTTCTTTCGTTATATATATATATATATATATATATATATATATATATATATATAATATATATATATATAACAATATATATATATATATATATATATATATATATATATATATATATATATATATATATATATATATATATATATATAGAGAGAGAGAGAGAGAGAGAGAGAGTATAAATACAAAGTGTTATGACGTCAGCCGCAGTTTTTAAATTTTGAAAAGAACATGTAATCCGGCACCTGGAACACACGCCACATGTACAAAAGAGGTCTAACCTAATCTATACCTGGTTAGTGCTTATATTGTCATGTAGGTGGTATTATTATTATTATTATTAGACGCCTTATATCTTGTAAACAGTAAATAACAAGCATACAAAATATTATTTTGTGCTAAAAAATGTCTTGCTCGAATTGTATAATATGACTACATTGCTAATTTTTTTTTAAACAAAACGGCGGTTTGGAAGTGAAGATGACGTGTCTGCGAAAATAATGGCAATTAAATATAAATAATATATTAATTTGGTAAATGTTCACTTCCGCCTACAATCGTCAATTTTATCAAAATTTGGTACATGGGTAGAGTTTGGGGCGCTGATTATGAATTTGAAGTCTTTTTTTTTCGGGCCCGTTTTGTTTCCGATTTATCCATCTTCGAAATTCACAATTTGCACTCACAATTTTTCACCTTCATTTGAACTTCATCTAGTATGTTTTATAATAAACCGGTTGCATACACAACTGAAATACGTAATAATACCTATTTAACAATTAGTAACATTATTTCACTCAAAAATTACTTCAATGAAATCATATTTGTAAACTGCTATTTCAAATCGGGAATTTCTCTTTTTTTTTGTATTAATAATCGAAAGAAAATACGTTAAATAAATCAAAATTAAAATTTGAGAATTTGTATCAACACTATACAGTTTTTAGTAAGGCCTATTATAGATATTTTGTTACATTACACGTTTGTTACAAGTATATTCGGCGCCAATCTCGACGGGTCATTTTAATCCCATGTGTAGTTTCGGCGCTAAACATTGAAAGACTGAAAGTGCAGTTGCGGGAACAATAATAGATATGATAGGCGTTATGGGTTTCTTTATATATTTCTGTTACCTGATACCTGGACGGCCTAGTTGAGAATACATATAGGATTATCTGCCTTGTTTAGTTGTTATTGGGTTAGCAGATAACCAGGTGCCGGAGTGCGGTAGCATACACTAGGTGGATCGGTTCCGGGGTTACTGCCAAGTAAGGCGTGAAGCAAAGTGTAACCTGGTAACGGCAGAGTTTTTGTAAGTGACAATTATCTTGTTACCAATATAAAACACAAAACAAGAAAAACTCCCTATGAAAAATGACAGTTTGAGCAATGGGCAGATACTGTTTTATTGAAGTTATTTATAAGTGAAATAACGTTATACATTTAAAAATATATAGCGTTTCAATATTTTAGTTGTGCATTTAACCGTTTTAATTTTTAATGATAAATAACTAACTAAACGTTTTGGAAAAAAAAATGACTTCAGATTTGTAATCAGCGCTTTAAATCTTACCTACATACTAAATTTAGTTAAAATCGGTGATGGTAGACAGAACAATTTTATTAATACCGTTTCTTATGGTTTTCAGTCATACAACGTTGAAATAATGATATTGCTCACTGGCAAATAATTTCTAAAGTTATAAATTCAAGTTGGCTGAATGTTGAATGGCAAGATGTGTAAGAGGTAAAAGAGCAGTCTTCCGGTTCGTCTCGTCGAATGCAGACCTCTGTGTTGTAACATAAGTGGTGCCACGTGTTCGGTTTTGCTGCTTTATTTCGGGGGGAAACGGGAGACTCAACCGCTCAGGTGGAAACTAATGACCCCGCTAGAAAGGGAGCATACGCTGTGAACGTGTGAGGCCTAGTTGTTCCTGCATTCTATCCCGTTCGTCTGCCGCAGTTCTACATAGAATATTAGCGTAACGGCCGCTACGTGGCGGGAGTGGGAGGGGTAAGGGGATAGCTTGAAAGAAAGGGTCATCTCGTGATATCAGTAACTCTCAAGGGGCACCTAGTGGAAGCCTAGATGCATTTCAAAAATTTAAAGAGGAATTATTAAAGTATTGAAAGATTCGGGGTATTCGGGAGCCTAGAGCTCGCCATCCGGATATCCTACCGATAACGCCTCCAAACTGGACCAAGGTGCAGGGTCGACTTCGAGGGTCGCCGATTTAACGACTCTGAGCCCCGGACGGAGGGCAATCTGGTGACTGCCTCGTAGCAAAGCCAATAAGTCCTGTTATGTAACAGGCTAAACAGGAATGAAGAAGAAGAAGGTAAAAGAGAGAGTTAGAAGACTTAATAGGTAAAAATGCGCGATTGCCAGTGTTGGCTAAAAACAGTATATATTTTTAATAAGGTAGATATTTCCATCAGATCAAATATGGCATTGTTTTATTGTTTACATATTTAATTCCCTACATGTTTTGATAGCGAATAGCTTAGTTTTATTAATTTACTAATTTTCTCTAATGAATTATCTGAATGATGTCAAATAAAAAGTGCAATAGATGGCAGGACCCGAAGAACTAGCAGGAACAGGAGATTTGGCAGCGTTGGTATAATGGGATCCGGTGGCGGTGACATTTTTTTTTTTCACATTTAAATTAACAAGAGAAGAAAAGCAAAATAAATAGCTTTTAAGTGCTATTACTGTTATTAATTAAACTCGTGTTAACTGTTATAACATATATATCCTTTTGCGAGGTAAGTCATCATTATTATTATATTGCAAATAGGAGGTGACCGGCCTTCTACTGTTATTAGAGTGAGTTTAGCGAAGATTTTACTAAAAAAAATTAATATAGAGTAAAAAAATACAGTAATAATAAAATAAAAATTAAAATAAAAACAATATGATAAAATTGAAGTCACAGGAAAGCATTCAATTAGGTTGGTGTTGGTATAAATAGAATAACGTACTTAATTTGATACAGTCAATAAATTCTTGAACAATAGATATCCAATTTGTATGGAATTTAAAGTTTCTGGTTTTATTCTGTTAAATTACCATTAAATGATATATTACACATCAGCAGTCAATTTAATTATAGTAAGAAAACATTTCTAAAGTCTGTTAAAGCTTCCAAAATGCATTAGTGCTGTAGAACTTATTGTTCAAATTTTTCAATGTTTTTTCTAGGTACATTGTGTTTATTTATTTAAGTTGGAATAAGTTAATACATTATGGCACTTCATTAAAAAATGGCAGTTCTGTAAAAATATTGATTTACTTCTTACTTTACAGCTAGCCCTACATGGTTTAACTTCATATGACAAAAATTATATGTAGAATCTTTATTTTTATAAGGCAAATCAACTTTATTTAGATTAGTGCAATTATCATAGACAAGGAAAAATATGAAATGGGTCCTAGATTTAGTGGTGGCATTGGGATCCACAATGTTTTTTTCTGGTAGTCAGTAGTGCGGCTCAATATGAAGGAATACTCATTTTTGACAAATTAACAATATTTGTTGCTAAATTGAGAAATATGAGTGATAATTATATTCTTATATATAATTATATATTATATATATTACATTTAAACTACTTAATAACTGTGTATAGAATATTCAGATTGCTTTTTCTTCTTTTTATATACAGTCTCTTAACATTTTGAGATAATATCAATGGTTGGCCTATTATCAATATATAAACAACTTTAAATAATAACAATTGCATAATTTTACAGCATTAAATTATTATTAAGCAAACAACTAGATTTATCCCAAAATGTTAAGAGAGTGAATGTAGATAATTAGTAAAGTAGTTTAAGTATTCAAACTAATAATATTGAGAATTTAAAAATTAATTTTGGTTCATAAGTTCTCTATAACTACTTGGTTTAGAGTTCAACACCTGGTTTAGAATTCAACATGCTGACTTCCCATTTTTTCATTGGTTTTCTTGGTTATTAACTAAAATAATTTTTTAATATTCATATTCTGAGCAAATTAAAATAAAAAGATCTGTAGTGAAAATAAAATATTATCTACCTTTTCTAGTGCAGATAAAACATTTTGAAAAATTTAAATATCCTGTCAATATGTATTATTAATTTTTCTTGTGCTGACATGTGCCCCACTATTGTTGTTGCTCCTACTCATAACTAAGAATTAGGGATTCCAAATCACTTGATGGGTGCCCACAACAGCTGATTTTCATACATCATTGTTTAGAACAAGACCAGTTTTAGTTTGATCTTACGATAGGCGATCACTCAAATCAATAGTATGAATATCAAATACATAAAATATTTTTTCTTATCAGTGTTATAGATCTGCTACACTAATAAACTCAATTTACATTAGATACATAAAGAAAGAAAGACACCGATAATCATAAAATTAAGAGTAGCAGAAGATGGCACATTTCTCCAGGTTTTTAGGTGGTTTGCTTATAGTGACTGGGAAAACTAGACTGATTTTATGTGAAGGAATGAATCCATGCAACAAGAACTTGGCAACAGGTGTTATTAGGTAAATGACAAACAAATATTGTTTATTATTTAGCTTCTATTATTTTATAACACAGTAGTGTTCGTTTGTTAGTTTTTGGGTTTTCATGTCCCAATTTCAAGTTTAGGTTTCTTTTATTCTTAGGTAGTGAGTTCTTTTCAAGGTTATTATAGCTAGTATATATTGTTTTTAGTTAATTACTAATTTTAAATGATAATTACAATACCTACAGATAAAAAAAATGCCTCAGTCTCATTTGATTTTGTGCAGGCCTAAATAATTAGTTGATGAAAATAAAAGTAATATTTTGTAATATGTGAAAATTAGTAATTATTCCTCTTGCTTTTATATTTAGTGGTGGCAACTTGCAAAGTCGCTCTAGGAACGTTTTTCCCGAAATAATCTCCGATATCACGAAATCAGGCCTGATATTATCCTTGAATTCATCCCCAAAATCATTTTCTGAAATTGTTGTCCTTTTTTTGAGGAGTGAGACGTCTCTCGTTTTTTAGTCAATCTTAATAAAAGCTTGTCATTTGAAAAGTGGTTTCTCTTATTTTTAACTAAATATTACATATAATCAAGCCAACATCTACTTAATTAAGTTGTATATTTTAAATCTTAAGAGAAACAGGATTGATTGTCTTATCTAAAAGCATTTACTTAATTTGTTTTTATTTGTCTGCATAATTGTTTTTTCTTATGATAAGGAGAAAAACAAAAAGAATATTTGTTTTGTCACTGCCCAGAAATTAGTGCTTTAATTAAATCAAGAAAAGAAACTGAGCTGAAATAAAACTAATTACAATGAATTGTTTTTTATTTTTTGCTTTTTTTTTAATATTTATACATATCAGGTTGAGGTCCAACTTACAAATCAGGTTCCTTGAGGTAAGTCACAGGCAGCAAGGGGTTAACAATAGAATAATTTTGTTTTTGACAGGTTCTAAGTTTTTATGTTATCAAAATATGATTTTGATAGTTAAAACAGTAAATGTTCTATCCCCAGGGAATATGATGTTGTTGTGGTTGGTGGTGGAGTGGTCGGTGCTGCTTCAGCAAGGGAACTTAAGCTTCGACACCCTAATCTCAAAATGGCTATACTGGAAAAAGAAAATGTACTAGCTAAACATCAAACTGGTCACAACAGTGGTGTCATTCATGCTGGAATTTATTATAAACCAGGTAACTCTAAAAACTGCCACTTTTGATAAATTTGCTTAATATACCTTTTTGTTCATTTCTTAAAAACTGAAAAGGTGCTAAATAACTATGTAAGAACTAACACTATTGAACAAAATTAATATTGCTGTATTCATTAATTATTTTTCAAAATTACCAACAATTTATATTCACAAATATCAAAGTGAAATGTTTCATTATCATATAAGAGAAGGCTTTTGTTAACAATGCTGTAAAAAGCATTAAACAATACAATATGATCTAAAATAATGTATAAAAATAATATTGGTTTACTTAAAATGCTTACATAAAATAACATCTCCATGTAAAATTCTGTTCTAGCTCTGTATCAACCAATCAATGAATAAAGAAGATTTACTTACTTAAGATGCATTATTTTCCAAATCAGTTGTTGAAGAACAAGATAAATCTTTATATATTACTAATAAAGGGTTTGATAAACTTAAATCAAAGTTCACAAAAAGAGTGTGGATTGGACAACGGAATTTAGGTTATATTAGGTTTTTTAATGCCCAGTGTTATAGAAAAATAACGTCCTAGGGCAGAATAATAATAATTTAGTGTATTATTAGTTAAACTATATTTTTCTCAATTAAAAAATATTTTACTTATTCAAACATTAAACATTGAAGGTATCATGTGTATTATAAGGCATAATGCTTTCGATCAACATATATCCCCCAGGCCACAGGCTGTCTGATGACAGAAACTTTATATTGTAAATGATATCTGTAATATATGAATATTTGAAACATTATGTTGACCTCACGAGTTATTAGCCTGTGGTATCTTAATAATTACAATAGATCAATTCTAAGTTAATTTGAAGCTTCCTTTGAGGTTGAACCACAGAAAACTAAGTTGTTGGTACCTAGTGTGTTTGATTTTCGTGATTTGCATTGCCAATTTATTCCAGGCCTTGATCGGTTTTAAAATTTATTCTGCATTTCTTAGGTTCCCTCAAAGCTAAGCTGTGTGTTGAAGGAATGCAGCTCATGTTCAAATACTGTGATGAAAAGAAGATACCCTATAAAAAAGTTGGAAAATTAATTGTAGCAACAAACGAAGTGGAAGTACAAAGGCTGGAAGAATTACACCAAAGGGGTCAGTAGAGCATTAAGTGAGAAATTTTATTTGGAATATTATTTTATTCACGTAATGTGTCCATTGAGCAAAATCAATTTTAGAAATGCATTAATAACACCATTTCACACGTCCTAACACTGGAACCTGTGGTGGAAGATAGGTCAAAATACAAGAGTTCTAACCACACTACACCACAACTTGTTACGTTCTGCATGCGCGTTTCGCTAACCAAGTTAACATCATCAGTTTATATCATCTGCTGATGATGCTAACTTGATTAGCGAAATGCGTGTCCAGAACGTAAGAAGTTGTGGTGTAGTGTGGTTAAAACTCTTGTATTTTGAACCATTTCACACCATTTAACCAATGAAATGTAGAATATAATAGTAGTTTGTTTTGCAATTTAGGTATAATATAATAAATCCCCATTTTAAATACCTTTTATTTAATTCTCATATATTAATATAATGTTACTTATGAGTACATTGACAAATTAGAAGGTTTTGTTTTTCAAGACAGCTTATATTAATGGTTTAAATGTGTAGAAGTTATTTAATATTTTAGATATATGTGATTTTGGATTCTATATACCTATAGTTTATCAATTAATCTATTATAAATAAATGTTTGCTTTCTAATTTTAGCCATTCAAAATAAGGTTCCTGATATTAAACTTATAAAAGGACTAGAGGAAATTAAGAAGATTGAACCATACTGTGTGGGATTACAGGCTTTGTGGTCACCCCACACTAGCATTATAGACTATAGTATGGTGACACACCAATATGGAGTTGATTTTAAAGATCAAGGTGGTGAAATTTTTTTGAATTATGAGGTAATGACAATTTAAATCAATTCTGGTTCTTTCTACTAACCTATAGGGAGATAGTCATAGTATAGTTTATATAAATTATTTTATTCATAAGGTTTTGTCAACAGTTGTAAAGTTATATGACAATAAAGCTGTTTTTGAATGCCCATTCACAATAATCAACTCAGTGAACTGATAAATTTGATTAGCTCCTATGGTTTAGTTGTGACAATTCATGAATATACTAGAATCTATCAATATTCTAAAACTTGTATAGATAATATTTTTACTAACTTAGGGTCCAGTACTTTTACTAATAGGGTAATTGAGCCCTTCCTATCTGATAATCAGGGCATTGTATTGTCTTTAAATGGAAATTATCAGCATGAGCCTATCAACATCAACATACGTAATGTGAGCAATAAAAACCTTGAAAGATTTAATTTATCCTTAAAGAAGACCAACTGGGAACCCAGTGACTGCATCTCTATTTTGCTGACATTGGAAATATTTACAAACTTAATTAACAAACCTTTCTTGTCAAAGTGATCACATCTTCCGAATTGGTTTCTTCCAAAAAAATCAACATTAACAAATCTCGTTACTTTTGTACAATATTTACATGAAGCAATTAATAGAAAATCCTGGGTTGATGTCATCTTCACTGACATGGAGAAGGCATTCGATAAGATAAAACATAGCATAATTATTTCGTCATTAAAGAAAATGCACGCACTAGGTAATTTGGTGGACATCATACTATCTTATTTGTCTGACAGGCAACAATATGTAGAGATCAGGGGTGCAAAATCAAATATGTATGAAAGTAACTCTGGGGTACCCCAAGGTTCCAATTTGAGACAGCTATTGTTCATTATTGCTATTAATGGTAGATGCCAGGCTGTCAAAAACGCAAAGTGCCTGATTTTTGCAGATGATTTTAAACTGTTTTTAGAAATCTTAACTATGGATGATTGTGTGAGCCTGCAAGAAGATATGAACGAAGTGTGTAAATAGTGTGTTGAAAATGGTTTTGTTTTAAATACCAAAAAATGTGTATCTGCCAGTTTCATTTAAAAAGAATACCATTGACCCTGAGTATAAAATTGATGGAAATTTATTGAAGCAAGTTGGAAGTCATAAAGACTTGGGAGTATTGCTTGACAGTGCATTGACTTATACGGATCATATTGTATTAAAAATCAATGATGCTCACAAAACAATGGGGTTCATTATCAGATCAACAAAAACATTTAGTGTTGATGTTTGTCTTAGGCTGTTCGACTCTCTTGTCTTGCCCAATTTGGAGTATGCAAGTGTAATTTGGGCATTACAATATGAAATATGGATTAAAACCATTGAGCGCGTTTAACGTAAATTCTTAAAATATATATTTTTGAAAAAATTTGGTTATTATCCTAATCAAGGATATAATCATTTGCAATTATTGCACATTTTTAACCAACTTTCTCTTGAAAATAGAAGAAACAAAATATGTTTGATATACTTGTTTAAAATCCTCAATGGTCAAGTGGATATCCGGAGGTATTGTTACAACTTTCCTTCTCGATAAATATTGGAAATACTAGAAACAAGAAAACATTTTACCTAGACTTTCCCAGAACTAATTTATACAAAACTTTCCCTGTATATCGAATGTGTGACCTATATAATAAATATGCAAGTGATCTAGATATGGATACTACCAGTTTGAGGCAATTCTCGCAAACAATAGAAAAAAGACTTTTTGAAGCCCAGGCTGTGTCCTAGTTAAACTTAAATCTTGTTTATAAAATCCTTAATTTGTAATCTTTAATAGTTAAGAGCAGTATTGTAAGTGGCATTTGCTGTATATACTGTGAATCAAATAAATAAATAAATAAATAAATGTAAACGCCCTATAGATTAGTGTACCTCCAGTTTAAAGCGCATAGAGAAAGCTCTCTACTTTAAAAATGGTAGCCGATTTTTCCAAATTGTCAGCTGACTATAGAAATTTCAAAAACTTTAAATATTTTTATCAAAGTGAAATTAATAATACCAAAATGGCATCATATAATACATTTCTCATGAATTCTAAGAATAGATTAAGAGTTTCGTGGAGGCTTATAAAGAGTGAATGCAATAGTTATAGAAATGATATCGCTTGTAATATTGACCCAGAAACTTTCAATAACTATTTTTGTACTATTTCTAGTACAATTATAGGCTCTCTCCCAACCACAGCTGCCAATCATTCTCAGTACCTAAGTAAACTACATCGACCTTCATCATCTTTTTTTTGCTGCCCACCTGGAAAAATGAAATTTTAAATGTTATAAGTAAACTTAATAATTCTAAATGTTTTGATATGTACCATATAAATACCGCTGTTTTAAAAATGCTGTGCATATTGTTGCTCCTTTACTGAAAATATTAATAAATAAATGTTTTGTGGAAGGCAACTTTCCTAATATCCTTAAAATAAGTAAGGTTTTGCCAGTGTTCAAAAAGGGTGACAAAAATAACATCGACAATTACTGACTGATTTCTATTGTTCCGCTATTTTGTAAAGTGATAGAAACAGTTCTTAAAGATAGACTTGTCTCTTACTTGAATAAGTTTTCTTTACTGTCCAATGATCAATTTGGCTTTTTAGGTAGTAGGTCCACAATTCAGGCAATTTTTGAGGTTGTGAGATACATAGTCCAGGGTCTGGATGAGGGTGATTTGCAAACTGCGGTTTTATGCGACCTTGGTAAGGCGTTCGACTGTGTATCTCACCCTATCTTGATCGACAAGTTACAATTAATTGGGATAGATGGGCCACCTCTTGCCTTAATGAAAACGTGTTTAAGGCAGTGGACTCAGGTTGTTTCGGTGAACGGCCAATTATCAGATAAACAAGTAATTGCCAATGGCGTACATCAGGGTTTCATTCTGGCCCTCTACTCTTTATCATTTATATTATGACTTTAGTATTAATATGTTACCTTGTTGCACTATACTATATGCTGATGACGCAACTTTTAATTTCTGGCAAGACACAAACAGAAATTAAAGGTACCACTGCACTTTCTTTGTCAACCGCCGAAAACTAGTTACCTTGTAACTAAGTTCAAATTCAAATTCAAAAAGTACTTTATTGTCGAAGAATATAGAATTCTATTGACAAAGCATGTTAAAATTATAACTACGTAAAATTAAACATATACAAGTGAAAAGTAATTGAAACAAACATAACAAAGGTAATAAATGTGAGTAAAATTATAAAACTTTGAAGCACTAAAGGATCAAAACAAGCATAAGTAATCAAAAATCATAAAAAAATAGTAAATATAAAAACAACAATGTACATTCATAAATATAAAGAAAAAACAAACTACAAAATTTAAAGAATGAGATCATAAGTCTATTGATTAAGGAAGATTTCACAACGTATCTGCATAGAACTTGTCAATGTTATAATAAACCTTGCTACATAGAAGCTTTTTAAGGCATTCTTTAAAGCCTGTAAGTGAGGCAGAATTTCTTAGAAATGTTGGCAAATGATTATACACTTTGCGACCCTCATAAATCAATGATTTTTTAATTAAAGTAGTGGCAGGTATAGGCAAAGGTAAATCCATGGCCTGTCGGGTCTCACGCTGAGGAACTGGATCTCTAATACTATTTCGATTTTTAAAAACAAGGGATGTAGTTTCTAGTATAAATAATGATGTAAGAGTGAGAATGTTCTGAGGCAGAAAGTGTGGTTTACAGGATTCTCTTGGTGTAATACCCAGAATGGCTCGGACTGCCTTCTTCTGCAAGACAAACAAAATGTTCAAGTATTGCTGACTGGAAACACCCCAAAATGGAATGCCATACCTGAGATGAGATTCGAACAGTGAAAAATAGACTGTCCGGGCCATTTCTGGACCGAGCTCTCTAGCTGCAACCCTAATTGCAAAACAACCCGATGAGAGTCTCTTGCCTAATCCCAATATGTGGTCCACGAAGCGAAGTCCGTTGTCAATTAAGACTCCCAAGAACTTGGTACTTGGCTGCTCATGGAGAGGACTACCGCCCAACTCCAAACCCTGCATATCACATTTAAAACCAATTACATTAGTTTTACTTATATTAAATGAAAGTCGATTTGAGCTGCACCAATCATGAATGAGTTTAAGGTCATTTGTGATATTTTCCTTTAGCCGATCGATACTCCTGTGGTGCCACACAACCGACGTATCGTCAGCAAAAAGGGTAAAGCTTCCAGATATTTTAATTTGAACCAGATCATTTATGTAGAGTAAGAATAAAAGGGATCCCAATACAGATCCCTGTGGAACACCACATTGGACACCCAGGATTCCTGAGTGCCTGCCTGAACTCATCACAGACTGACTGCGACCCTCAAGATATGACCCAAACCAAGAGAGAGAGGATCCTCTAAACCCGTATAGTTGAAGCTTCGACAGTAATATTCCATGATCGACGCAATGCCTTCGATATGTCACAGAACACCGCCGCAACCGCGTCACCTTGGTTCATGTGGGAGTAAACCCTCTCCAGAAAAGAAAAAATGGCATCCTGTGTTCCCTTAAATTGCTGAAAACCAAACTGGTCAGCTGTGATTATGTCATTTGCTTCAAGATAAGTCCAAATTTTTTTCTTTACAATTTTTTCAAACAATTTGGACACTGTAGATAAAAGGGAAATTGGGCGAAAATTTGAGGGGTCCTCCAAATCCCCTCCCTTATGCAGGGGGATCACTACTGCCGCCTTCAAGCAATCGGGAAATACCTCCGTACTCCATGAAAAATTAACGGCCTCAGCCAGGGCCTCTAGGCAGCCGCAGCAGTACCTCTGCAGACATTCCATCCTCTCCAGAAGATTTTCTTTTTCTTATTTCGCGAAGTGCACCCTTAACTTCATTTATCGTGGTAGGAAAGAAGTAGAAAGAGCCAGGAACAGAGACGTTTTCAAGATAGGAGAGAGGATTAACAGGGGATGTTATTCCACGAGTCAAATTTCCAGCAATGAAGCAGTAATATTTATTTAATTTATAAGGATCTATGCCCACATTGTTACCGCTCTTTCTGGTTTTACTTCGTATATCCTGAATGATGGACCAACTTTCTTTTTGTTTATTTTCAGCATTTGAAAGCCTGTTATTATAATATAACCTTTTTGCGGTCTTTAAAATGTTTCTATAGGTACTACGATATTTATTACAATAAGATATAAAGCTTAGGTTGTCACAATATTTCTTTATATGATTGAGGCTTCGAAGATTTGCTGCAGATATTTTTAATCCCTTAGTAAGCCAGGGTTTTAATTTAGTGACCCTCGGTTTGATCCATCTCAATGGAAACGCGCGGTTAAAGAGGTCCATTAAGACAGAATAAAACGTGGCAATTGGTTCAGGAGAATAATCAATACCTGTCCAATTTACGCCAAGACAAATCACATGAAACCGGTCAAAACTAATTCGGTTAAAAATCCTACCACGCCGACGTTCTCTTTTAAGTTTTACATTAAAATCAATCAAGGTACAACACACCGCCTCATGGTCAGAAAGCCCTGCACTTACTACTGAGCATATCACATGATCATAATTAGAGCACATATAGTCAATTAAAGTGGCTGAAGTTCGGGTTATGCGAGTTGGTGTGTCGACATGCATGTTTAACTCGTAGGAAATAAGAAAATTTGCTAGCATAACTGAATTGACTGAATTTTTGTCGAGAAAATTAATATTTATGTCCCCTGCCAAAAGCAGTTTGGCACATGTGGATATTTCAGAGAGGATGATGTCAAGCCTTTGCAAAAATTGTCCAACTTGTGAAGACGGCGAACGATATGCACAAAGAACATACAAATTATTCTTTTTACAGTAACTCAAACAGAACTCAAAGGTACCCTCCTCTAGCAAGTAATTGTACTTATCAACAGACACAAAATAATACTTATCAAGATAATTTTTTTTTAATTAAAATTAAGGTTCCACCATGCAGTGAATTTTCTCTACAAAATAGGGAAACAGGCATATACTCTGGCACAGAAAAACACTCATCCGGTTTTAGCCAATGTTCAGTAACTAGAACAATATCAGGAAAGTTCATACTTTCCAAAAAAATATACAAATCATCACATTTATTTCTTAGGGATTGGATGTTTAACAGTAAAATAGACAGATCACAATTATTGTCATTCTTGTGTTTAGCATTAATTGAGTTACAATTGGTTAACGATTCTGCCCGAAGAGGGGAATCTATAAAAAAACATTTTCGTCTCTATTCTCTTGATCAGTACTATCGTCACTATGACCACCAGTGCTACTATGCAGATCATTTGGCCTCCCCCCATCATTCGCATCATCAGCTGCCAACACTTCGATTTCATTGAACTCTTTACACCTACTTACAAAAATCAAATTGCTTACAGTACTTGCATTATTTGTCAGAGAATCTAGAATCCCTTCACAAATATGCCTCCGCTTGCGTCGAAAACCTTCCATTGAGTTAGAATCAATAAATAACAGTCTACCCTCAGTCAACCTAGAAAGTCTGTCAACAAACAAATAAAGTTTTTCATTAAATTTTACAATCAAATCATCATTATGCCTATTTTGATCCCGTGTTATATTTGTGCGCGAACAACAATATCTAAGTTTTGAAAGTATGATTTTAAATGAAGGAAACTGCCCCTTGGCTAAGTCATTTGAACCAAACGCTAGTATTATATAATCTCTATAACTCAACTTATCTGCCATCTTATCTACGTCTTCCATCACATTTTTCGTTAGTGCTCCAAGTTTTAAAAAAATTGTAATTTGGTACTGTGTTTGAGAACCAAGCAGTTTTCTTAATAAATGGCCAAGGCCACGATCAAGATCATCTCCCAAAATTAAAATTTTTGGTCTACCTGTGTGGTTCTGTGCATCGACAATGACTTCATGCACCAGTGCTTCAGTATCAGACCTTGCAGTAGTATTCTCTTCAGATGATTTAGGATTAGCCCGATGAGTATGAATTTCTACTAAATCCTCTTTAGCCAGTATGGCAGTGACGTCAGTGTTCTCCCCTTCAACAAGCTCACTGGAAAAAGAGGGGCCAATCATTTTTTGTTTTAAAGATTTAATCTCCATGCTGTAGTTCATATTTTCTTCCTCAAGTGTCTCTACGGTGGTTTTCATATTTTTTAAGAAAATCCAGTTTTTTTTCCAAGTCTGACTTGTATTTATCCAATGAAGCCTGCGAGTCGTTCAACTGTAGGTCTAGAACCTGGTTTTTTTTGCTAAGATCTGCTACACTTTTCCTTAGTTTCTCGGTTTCAAGCTTAAATGCATCCAGACGAACTTCATACTCCTTTTCTGCAACAATAACATCGATCTTAAAGTCCTTAGATGTTCGTTTAAGTCGTTTTATAAATAAGTCCTTATTCTTGATCGCATCTTCCAGTTCACGAATCTGCTCCTTAAAGATTTCCAGTTCATACTCGGCTCTTTCTGATGCAAGCTGGCACGTCTCGGAACAAAGAATGATAGTGCGTATTTTCCCCTAAACTACACCGGCCCAAACAGTTAGTGGACCGAAACTTCACTGGCCCAAACCGTCGAAATCCCGACAGATTGGAATGTGTGGAATGCGCCGCTAGCCCGACACTTTAAATACCGAATTGGCGAGCTACGCTACTGGCTAAAAATTCTTTAAATAGGCCTGCTGTGTTGTCAAGTTTTATTGATAAAAATAAATATATTTGTTGTTAACAGTACATTGACTGTTTTTTTTTGGTTTATTATAAAGCATTTGTTTATCACAGGATAATATCTAATTAATGGAATAATGGAGATTGAATATTGAAAAAAAAAATTGTTGGAAAGCCCAGGAAGAGGTTATTGCATGTTTGCATTGAGATGATTTTAAACCTTCTACCCTTGTCTATACATAAACAAGGCTTCTACTTTTAAAGTGAGTATGTTTATTTTAGAATAGCGTGAATATGGTATAAAGTTGCCACCATTTCAGTTTTTGGACTCTTACACTCAGATAATCTTATTTGTTAGTATATAGGATTGACTCCCCATCTGTTATTAATGTGGATATTGTTCCCTACCTAAAAATAAAACAAAGTTGTCTACTAAAGACCATATAAAAATCCACAAAAGCCTTGATGCTTGAACATATATCTTTTAACTAATATGTTTTGTGAGCTTTTTGAGACACATAATTTCAACTTTTTTTTTTTAAGTTTTTTAATTTTGTATCCCGATCCCAAGCACATACCTATTTAAAAATCAGTTTTTATCAGACACATATTGATTAGTATTTTATAAGATTGTTAATGATTTTCCCTAAGCTTGTTATTCGTGCAGGTACTTTATTAAATATAATTTGTTTTAGGACCAATGCAAGTCTTCTTGATGTTTGATATAGGTATCGTAGACAAGGCTTTGGAAGTTAGTTCTGCTCATATGTGCATTGCAGGTAGTAGTGACGTGTATATTATAGTGATACTTGAGTACTTACAGTTACTGTTGCTGAGAAAGTGTGTAGTTTAAGAACTAAAAAAGATGCACCATATGATAAATGTAGGGTCAACTTTATTATTAATTTTATCTTTAATAAATTTTTTGTTGCTGTAAAGTGTATCACATATTTTGTATATTGATTAAAGATATATAGCTAAAGTGGATTAGAAATTTGAAGATTTTTTTCCCATATTTTAAAAATATTAACTGTGGCCTATTTATATATTTTCTTCAGTTGGTATACACAATTGAGTAGTAAGTTAATTTAGTAAGTATGCAAGATATTGCACATCTCACCTTTAATTTTTTTTAAATCTAAGTATGGCTTAAGAAAAAGTTAGGTAGATGATATAATTATAAAGAACAAAAGTCTTTCGAAGATACCCTCAATTAATTTCATGCTTTCAGGTTCTTAAGTTTATTCACTGGTATAAAGTAGTTTAGATCTTGTAAAGTATTGTATCAATTAACTTATTAAAATATAAACTTTTATAGCCTAATCTTATAAAATTTCCTAAAAATATTACATCTTATCGTTGATTTTACCATATGTTGGGAACTGGCTGTCAAACTTATAAGACTGCATATTGTTGAAAAAATTATGGTATATCTTTTAAAGTCTTTATTCAAGTAAATGTTAAGTTTTCTAAATAAATAGTTCCAAACCAGTGAAAAAGGTATCCTACAATAGCTTTATACATAGATTCTGTCATATCACAATTAAATCAGCTGTACATTAAGGTATCATATTATAAAACTAATAATACTTAAGGTTGAGACAGTGTTTCAAGAAGGATAGACATTGACTGAAAGCATTATCCCATATAATACCTGTAGTGCCTTGTTTAATGTCCGACTAAGAAAAATATTTTTAATTGAGAAAAATCTAGTTTAAACATTATATATTAAATATTATTTAACTAACTTTGACATAATGTCATTATTTGTCAAAATAAACTAATAATAAATGGTGCCAAGGATATATAACCAAATCCCATTGGAATTTAAGAACAAATCATATTATATAATTAAACAAAAATCTTGAATACTTCAAAATGAAGTAAGCATTTCATGATTGCATACGAATTTTGATTGATCATAAATTAAACGTTCATTTAACTTTTTTGTAAAAAAAAATTGGTAAATGCAGAAGTTATAGATTTTTAATCCATTATTTTCTATCTATACTGGGTGTTTTTTCAGAAAAGCATGACAATTTTTTTTGTTTTGATGGTACACCCTGTATATGTCCATCAAATGGGTCTCTTCTTGCTAATTATAATTATACTAGGTTTGAAACATTTATCGTGAAACACAACTGAGGAAATTGACAATATACCTATTATAAGAGATGTTAGAGAAAACACCGATATGAATAACTTGCTTCTTATGGCATGGTTTTTCTCCATTGTCTTCAAAGGTAAAGGTATCAAATCTAACATATTTAAGATTAGCAAAAAGATGCCTATTTAATGGGCATATAATAGACAGGGTGTCCCATAAAAAAATTGAGGGTTCTATTTATAATCAATATTCCTGTACATTATTAGATGATAATTGATCATTGTAGATCATAAAAATACTATTTATTTGCCTGTCATTGTTAATATATTTTATTGTTATAGTTTAAAATTTCACAATGTTTGTATTTATTTAATATATTATTATACAAAAAAGCATAATTTTACAAAAGAAAATACACTTAATACTCACAAACAGAACAAAACATAGAACAATAGTTAAGTAATGAAATTTAAAATATTTAATACAGTCAGGTAATAAAACTCAGATACTAAAAGAAGTAAAATGTAAGTTTAACCCTAAAAGAAAAAATTAAGTGCTAAAATAAATATAATATATAATAGCTAGGAATAAGTTTTGTAATTTTTTAAATAAAACACATAATTTTACTGATTAATTTGTTTGTGCCCAGATGCATACTAATCATACAATTACCTTATATATATATATATATATATATATATATACATATATATATATATATATATATATATATATATATATATATATATATATATATATATATATATATATATATATGTATATACTACTACTCGGTCTACCTACTACCTACCTAAACTTGGTAAAGCTTATTGACATCCCTAAGAAAATAAATAAGTAGCTAACCACAATCGCCATGTTAATATTACATAAAATGTGCCATCTCTACACATTTATAGAAAACTAGCCATATTCACTGTTAAAATTTAAAATGATCAGTAAAATTGAACTTTGTGACATTAAGAACTCAAATCATGATATTAACGGGCATATTTTTTTTCCTGATAGTATGGTGAACGTCAAATATTTTGTCTTGGGCGCAATTGGTCAAATCAGGAGTACTCGATGTACCTACATAAAAAAAATAATAGGATTGAATTGATAAGCTCCTTTTGGAAGTCGAGTAAAAATTACCTGCACAGATTAATTCAAATAAAAAAAAATAAGGTTCGATATTTTTTTGTTAAGGTGATAAAATGCCAATTTGTCTGGGCAGGTGAACCACTGGTTTATTAAATACAATAAAATCCAATTTTCTTATTAAAATTATTTAAAGACAATTTCAAACAAATAACTTGGTTGGTGTGACAACATTCTTCAGGGCCTAGCTCGGATATAGTAAACAGAGCCTATAATTATGGTTTGCTCTTTCAATTTCTCCAAATGCAACAGACCAAAATTATTAATTTTACAAAAACAGTTTTGAAGCCAGGTATAATTTTGTAAGTTTTTTAACCTTACAATAAAAAAATACTGATATTCAATTTCCAATGATCATTTTTGAAGCTTAGTTTGCAATGGTTTTGATTAAAATTCTACAAATCATATCACTTTTTAACACTATGAATAATTTAAGTCTGTGATTACAAATAATTTCATAAGAAATTAATTACAGCAACCCTTACTTTTGACTAAATATGCTAAGTGGATTTTGAGGTTACATTTAAGGTGTCAACGAACTATTTTTAACAAATTGAAGAAGTTGTCAAAATAACTGGCTTCTTAAAGCTAAAGAAGCAAGCTTTCAAATTCTGAAAATATTAACAAGATAGATTGCCTTCTTTTTAAAATACAGACAACTGTTTTTGTTATGATAACTTTAATTAAGTTTATGTATTGAGAGTTTTTATGAATTTTTTCTGAGTCCAGTCTGGAGTTAGCCTAACCCTGGATGTAACAATAATAGCTATATTTTAAAAAATGATACTTTAAATCATTTTGTGTATTTAATCACAAATATTTGTAAAAGTTATATATCTTTGTTACTGGACATTGTGGATAGCTATATGATGTGTGAATGTGAATCCGTGTTGAATGATTCCAAAATGTATCTACTTAATTATGTTAAAGTAGGAGGAGGAGCTATGAGTCAGCCTAAAGAAATCAAAATTGGAGTACCATAAAGTACAGTGCTGCGTCTTGTGCTTTTTAACATGTATATCAACACTCTTTGTAATCTTGGCACGAGGGGGTAAAGTGGTTGCCTATGCTGATGACTCCACTTTGATTTTCCCCAGTAATACATGGGAAGAAGTGCAGTATTTATTAATTGAGGATATGAATAAGGTTAAATAGTTTTTGGATAACTGACCCTTAATGTAAAGAAAACTAACTTATTATATAAATTAATCATCCAACTTTTAATTAAATTAACATAGATTATTTGAGTGTACTGTTACAACGGGGTAAATAAGGCAATAAAAAATAATAAAAAGTTTTAAGAAGTAAGTCTATTCATTGTAGGTCAGACACATTGTAATGGCATAATACCTACTTGACAAAATGGTGAATGTCAAGATATAGTTTATTTTCAGAATAAATCTAAACCTAAGATTATATTAAACATTAACTTTATTTAAAACACATTACAGTAAATATTTTCTTCTTATGATGTAATCAGTCTTCTCAACTCACGAAAAGGTTGTTTTCACTTGCCTCGCCCCTGGCAATAACTGAATTGGTGTAGTTGGTAAGAAGGCCAGATTTTAATCAATGACATACATACTAACTTTCTAGAGCTTACATGTTGTTTGTGATCTTATTACATAGTGGTCGTCCCTGGGCATACTAAAAATAAGGAATTTTCTTAGTTACTTTCAAAAAAATTAATACTCTTATTTAAAAAAAAAAGAAATGAATGAAATAGATATTGCACTTCTTAGAAAAATAACCAGGTCTTGGTGAACTTATGCTATTTGAATTTTAAAAAGAAAAAAAAACTACATATTAAATTTAAATAATGAGCCCTTATAATTTCAAAAAAATTGATCATACTAAATGCTTATTTGTCGAAGTATTATTCTAGCTTTATCTTAGGCATGTTATAAATATATTTGATTTAATCAGAAGTTGTACCATCAATACATTTTTATATTCCGATAAAACTTTAAATTCTATGAATGTCAGTTTTTAAATGTTTGAAATCGGACAAAAAATGGCGGATCTGTTTAGCTGGCCATGTCACAAATATTAATGCAAATTTTAACAGACTTCAAAAAAGGAGGTTATCAATTTCACCCTATGAATTTTTTGTATGTATGTACATATATTACTCTGCGATGGTTTCAACAATTTTGATGAAATTTTCAAGGAATATTCGGGATATTGCCCGAGTGGTCCCACAGCCAGCATATTATAAAAAGGTTAAATATGGCGGAATGACGCTATATTAAATATTTATTCGACGCAATAAAAGCGTACACCATTTTATTAGGAATTTACATAGATATATATGGTTATTTGTTAAATATAACTTAAAATAAAACTCATATAAATTGAACTAAAAAGGATGAAATAAAAAAACTGTATAAAAAAATAAAACCTCAAAAAATGCACCTCAAAATGGAAAATAATATTTTATTCCATCTGGAAAATTTTAGTCTGTGACGTCAGCACCAAATTAATAGAGATAGTAAAACATTATACTCTTGGTATTAGACATCAAAACACTCATTACATAAATATAGTTTTGTGATTAGGTAATTAAGAATAAGTTTGGTTTCAATTTCATAGGCACAAGGTATGGGATTCACTTCTGGGGCGTTTCTTCACAATATCTACTTCAGAAAGCTTTGTTCTCCAAACAGAAATTTTTATAAAAAATAAAAAAACTTCAAAAAAAACAAAACTAAAAAGTAAAAAATAATATTTTGTTCCACATTGAAAATTTGACTTTATGAAGTCGTCTTCAAACTTATTCTTAATAACTTAATCACAGACATTTATATAATGGGTACCTACATATATGGGAATAAAATATATTAATATCTATAAATTTTTACATTCCGATAAAACTTTAAATTCTATGAATATCAGTTTTTAAATGTTTGAAATCGGACAAAAAATGGCAGATCTGCAGGCATTTTCTTTATTTTGTTTAGATGGCCATGTCACAAATATTAATGCAATTTTTAAAAGACTAAAGAAGGAGGTTATCAATCAATCGATTACTCTGCGGTGGTTTCAACAATTTGGATGAAATTTTCAGGATATTCCCGAAGTGGTCTCACAGCAAGTTTATTGTTAAAACGACGCAAAGCGTTCACCATTTTATCAGGAAATAACATTTTTGGCTTTAACTTCACAAACTAAAATTTTAAAGAGGAAATAAACTATTATTTTTCTTCTAAGCACTTTATTTAGCTACCTATTTAACAAATTTTTCTAAAAGTTTCCTTTGTAAGAAGAAAATACTTTGAAAAGGAGAAATGTCTAATTTCTATTAAAATATCTAATTATTTTGACATGTGAATTACCTCAGCAGTTCTGTATTTATTCTCAGATGGATCATAGAACCATTCCTCACTGCTATGTCTGTTTACTCATAATTTTATATGCAAAGCTGATTTTCATTTTTTATTGTTGTCTAAGATTCATACCCCAATTTGCCAAGATGGAGACTACTGTGGCTGATACATCCATGAATTTTCATGGTTTTCCTAAAAATGCAAACAACTATATGTCATAATCATGTTATCAACCAAATACAAATGTTTTTGTTGCGGTTTTTCTTTTAACTAACATTTAGTGTGCACTATACATTAAAAACCCGATATATTGTAGAAAATCCGAAGAGGAACATTTAAGAAAAAAATGTATACCTACACAAAAAAAGAATCTAGGTGACTTACCAATATGAAATTTGTACATTACAATATACTTTTTGATTATTCTGATGTCCTAATATTGATAGTTCTTTTAAATTGCCGAATCTAACTTTCTAGTACTTCTCGTTCTTGAAATCGCATTTGAATGGGCGAAGAGCTGAGAATTCAGGACGTATCCGGAACACAGTAAAAGCTTGCTTTCTTGCATATTATTTCTGCATGTTTCACTACCGAACCAACTAACAATTTACATCATGTTAGTAAAATTTATTTTATTGTATCCTAACACTGATACGACGCAGTAAAATTAATACGTAGCTATTTGCTATTTTTATAAACAAAACTCTTTGAGAACGATTTAAAACTTATTATTTAGGAATATTAATAACATGTTATCAACCATAAATAAAAAAACACCATATTATTTTACTAATATTTTCGGAAATATGTACTTCATCTGAACAATAACGCACTTTGGCAACAGTGACAGAAGTTTCTTACGTCATTGGCGTACATATTTATGTATTTCGACGTTTAAGGCCAAGGACAAATTCCATGCATTCCAATGTGTCGGGATTTCGACTGTTAGCGCCAGTGACGGTTATGTGTAATGTAGGTTCGGGCAAATGTCTTTTAGGGGTATTAACTGTTTGGGCCAGTGAAGTTTAGGGCCAAATACATCGAACCCAAAGAATTCTATAACCAGTTAAAAATGTGAATTTCCCAACTCTCTCCAAACAGGATGGATGAAAAACGCCGAAGCAATTCAAACAAAAATAGTTTGTTACATCTTTAGTTGCACAACGTTTAAAGTTTCCTAGCATGATTTAGTCTAATCAATGCAATATTGTATTAGAAAAGAATAAACTAATAAAGAGAATTTGAATTTGAATATAAATAAAAAATCATATCCACCCAATTCAAACTCGATGATTCAATGTAAAATGTCCATAAGTAGAAATCCAATTTATTACCAGGTCACTCCAACCTTTTTATTCTTCGATGGTCGGTCGACGATTTATGGAATTTGGCTTTAAATGTTTTTTTCTCTTTGTAGAAATACTTAATATACTGACATGAACATACAAAAACAGAGAATAAATTCCCTTATCAACCCAGGAAAAAACCACATTAACAAGTACGTCACACTAAGCAGATTTATTCAATGAATTCACTGTGGAAAATTCAAAATTAAATAATCACTTTATCCAACGTAATTTTGAATTAATTGAAGAGATAATTTCGACACTGTTCACTTGTTATTGTTATTGTAATAAAATGAATTTTAAAATTGGGAAAAAAGTAACTATAATATAGATACTTTTGGAAAACTAACTTGTAACTTTTACTTTTGAGGGTAACTTTTTGCTTCAAAGTTGAAGTAACTAATTGCTTGAAAAGTAGCAAGTTACTTTTAAAAGTAATTAGATACTTGAAGTACCTAGTTAATTTCAAAGAAGCTATTATTAAAAACAGGTTAGATAAAACGTATCCGAGAGGAAAATGGTCACAAAAAATAAATAAAAAAATTGAAAACTCCAGATTTTTTCGGATATCACTAGAAGTTTTCCAGATAATATAGACATTCATTTAATGATATCTCATTGAACATAAATATGCATAACTTTTTCGTATATTCTGCTCGATATTGTATCTCTTACTGTTCGTAATAATTCTGAAGTGTGTCTTCTTATCTGGGACAAGCTATATATATGACTGAAGCCATTTACAAGGGTGTCATTCCAAAGTAACTTGACATTCAACTAGATATTTTAACCATGTTACCTTGAAAGTATCTTGATAATCTTAAAATGTAACTAGTAACTAGTTACTTTAAAAGTAAAGAGGTACTAATAACTAGTTATTTTTCAAAAGTAATTAGTTACTTTTCAATTAACTAGTTACTTTTAAAGTAACTAGTTACTCTTAAAGTAACTTAGTCGAAATATTACTTTTAGAAAGTAATAAAGAACTAAGATACATTTTTTCATAAAATGACTAGATCTTTGGGTATATAGCTACATTTTTCAGAAAGTAACTAGATAATTTTTTGAAGTAACTCTCACAACTCTGTTCTCTGCTAAGGTATGGAGCAATCATATGGGGTAGCTCAGATTAGGCTTCAAAAGAAAGCTATTAGAGCAATTGAGGAAGTGCGCCCTCTTGTGGCTTGATATAAACTGAACTGATATAAACCATAACCTTGTGTTTCACTTTCACTTCACATCTATAGTAAATCCATTGTCTTACTTAATAAATAAATCCTTTGAACATGGATACTTTCCAAAGGGACTTAAGAGTGCTGTAATCGTCCCAATTCACAAAAAAGGTGTCATATTATGTATTGCAAATTATAGACCAATTGCTCTGTTATCTGTATTTTCTAAGATATTCGAAAAGGCCTTTTGAAATAGGCTTGTAAGCTTCCTTGACTCTTTCAACATTTTATCGTGTCGCCAAATTGGATTTAGGATTGGTCGTTCAACTACAGTTGCCATCTTGAGTTTCTACCTGAAAATCTTGGATAAGTTTGACAAGAAACTAAAATCACTTGGTATATTTTATGATTTCAGCAAGGTGTTTGACGCCATAAACCATACAAAAATTTAAATAAACTATCACGTTATGGCGTAAGAGGATCTGCACTAAACTGGGTTAAAACTTAATTCAGATCGGTCTCAGTGTGTAAAGGTATCTGATATGAGGAATTCTGTTTTCTCTAATAGGTTCGGTGTACCACAGGGTAGTGTACTGGGCTCCATTCTTTTTCTGTTGTTCATAAATGATCTGCTCTTAATTACAAATAACAGTTTCATCACCATTTTGCGGATGATACCTCTGCAGTTGTCAGTGGAGAAAATTATGAGGAGCTGTGCAGGCAAGCAAACAACTGTGTCCTTCATATTGCTACTTGGTGTTTGGATAATGGTCTTTGCTTAAATACAAGCAAGACAAATATTATGCTTTTTACACCACTAAGGGTAGCTCATTATAGGAGTCTACTTATTAAGGATGGATCAAATAGCTTAGTTCAACAAAGCACATTGAAGTTCCTTGGACTGACGCTTGACCAACATTTTTCCTGGCAGAATCACATTTGACTTCATCTGCAAAAGACTTTCTGCCAAAAATTTTGCAGTTCTACAATTAAGAGACCACGTGGACGTGCATACCTTAAAATGGTCTATGGTCTCCTGGCTTGGGGCAATTCTTCCAATATTCCAAGAGTACTTGTGAGTCAGAAGAGGATTCTAAGAACAATATTTCGGCTCCCATTTAGAGAGTCTCGCCGGTTAACTTTCAGAATGCAACATATACTCACTGTTATCAATTTATACATATTGAAGTGCGCATGTAATGTTTTAAAAGACCGTGTCAGCCATCCCACATTTAGTGACGTAAATCAGTATGTAACTCGAAACGCAGATAAATTGTATATACCCAAAGCAGATTAACCCAGATTAAAGAGGGACCTTATATAACTTCACTAAAAATATACTATTATCTACCTTCTTATTTAAAGAACCTCAACTCGACAAACTCCTTTAAGATAAGGCTTAAGTTTATACTAGCTGAGAATCCCTTTTACTCTTTAACAGAATATTTCTTTTTTTTTTTTTAATGTAATTGTTTTGTCTATATTCTTGACGTACTTATATATAACTTGTTAAACCTGTTTTGTTTTCTTTGTATTACCTGTTAGATACTCTTTACCATTTTAACTTTTACAAAAACTTATTTTAACTTGTGTGACTTGTAGCATAGTTTTAGCGTTTATATTTTTTACTTTATTTTTATCTTTTGTATTGACAATTCCGATACATTTATAATGACTATGGAAATATACTATTTGAATTTGAAAAAAAAAACCTTTATTTTTTAAATATGGTATCATGCCCTCTCCTTGTATATTTATATATCAAACTTTACTTGAAATACATCAAAACTCCAGAACTCTGCCTAAGCTTTCTTGCAATCATGCCTATAATGCTCGATCTTCGAACACTCTTCTGTTACAAAGACGTCGCCTTACAAACTCTGTACCTAATTCTCTTCATCTTAAACTGTATAATATGATCGGGAATAATATTAATACCTAATTCTCTTCATCTTAAACTGTATAATATGATCGGGAATAATATTAAGTCCTTAAACATTTGTGTTTTTAAAATAAATATCAAAACATTTTTATTAAAGGGCCGTTTTTACTCTGAATGGTTATCTGAAGGCGCTGCCGATGTAGTTTTTAGATTGTAGTTTATGTTTGTTGTTTTTAGTTATAGTTTTAGCATTTGTATTGTTTTTTTAAGTATATATGACTTACTTTTTTGTTTATATGAGTGTTATTTTTTAGATATTTTGATTGCTGCGTTATTGAAATGCAGCATTTTCTACTAATTTTTTTTTCATTTTTTTTCTTCTTCTCCTTTATGGCTTGCATCAAACATGTACATATATGGATGGATGTCTATGTCTAAAGCTACTTTGACTATTGACATACCCATATCATTAAGAAAATATTATTGAAGATAAAGTTCACTTCATATAAATCATATTATAATATTTTGATAATACAGGCTTTTATTTTTACCTGTTATCTGGATTACTGCCATGTGGATTGAGTGCTTTGAAAACTAATTTTTATTTTTAAATGAGATATTTGATACCAAATGAGTTACTTTTAAATACAGGTATTAAATCAACTAAAACAAAATTTATATACATTTTACATCAATCAATTATGTAATTAGTCAGCCTATAGCAAGATTTATAGACTAATAACGAAAGTAATAAGTATATCTTTCCAAATATTTTCTAGTTTGTCCAACACTTCAGTTTCGTTTTCCGTTCGAAATTTTGCTTTCAACCATAGACCCACAGATGTTTTATCTTTCTTTTTCTGATTTAAACACACCCTTATTGAATTCCATGGTGGATATATAATTGTTTTTAGCAAACTACTAATACCTGTTAATAAATTATGTCTTTAAAATAATACAGTTCCCGATGGAAGCAGCATTTCTAAATAAAATTGGCTGTTTAAAGTTATTTACTAAAAAGCGTTCACTGACTTGCTTCCTTTGTGTATAATTAGGATTAGATTAATTTTTTTTAATATATTTATTTTTATTATCTTAGGAAAGCCACAAAGATAATATTATGAATTGTAATTTTGTTAATTGTGTCAAATTGTGGCTATCTTCCACTCGCCATTTTTTATGATCCTCTGGGCGGTGTTTCTGGCTGTATTCAAAATTATTAGCAAATCCTCCGAAAGACCAGTATTTTGTTACAGAAATGTGTCATATTTTATGATATTATTTTGCTCTTGACAAAGCATAATTGAACATCAATAACTGTAACACAACTTCAAATAACTATTGAATTTTAATCGTCAAATGTCAGGGTAGAAAAAGTACAATTTACAATGAAGCACTTATGCAGTACGGATTTTTCTGTCGCGAACTGTATATGTCTTAAAAGTAATAAATTACTATGATTTTTTTGAAAATACAATATACATAAGTATGGGCAACTACTTTTAGGTTAATGGTTTTGAAAAATCAAATGATGCAAATTATCCGGTATTAATAAAATCTAAAGATGGGCAGAGAGTTAAAAGTAAATATGTACTTACCTGTGGAGGGCTCCAGTCTGACAGATTAGCTGAATTATCAGGTACAGGGTTATAAACAAAATATTTCCTTTTTTTGCATGTATTTGTGTATATTATTTTGATATTAAATATGTATCTAGTAAAACTCTTATAAGCAGTGAGTTGTACATGTTAATACTGTTATAGTCAGAACAGTAATTGTAGATTAATTGTATCAAGGTATCTGAAAACTTTGTAGATTGATTGATAAAAAAAAGGATTATGTCATGTAAATCGACCTTGTGTTTCCAGAGTCCTTATAATTTATTTAGTTTAAAAAAGCTTCAAGTCCAAAATCACCACAGATCTAGAACCAGTGGGCCATTTTTATAAAAAATTGGTTAAAAAATTTCAGTCAGTTTATTTTATTATTGCGATCATAATGATAAAACAAATTACAGCACTTGCATATGTCTGAAAATAAAGTCATCTCTTAGGTACATTTTAAAAAGAATTGAACATTATTGAATATTCCGTTCAAAGGATAGTAGGGAAAAAACGTGGATCAGTTTGGTGAAAAGTGAGGAAGTAGGTTAAGGCGTCGCTACGTTATCCATAGCCTAACCGATGCCTGTCAAACTAAGGGTCATATATGATGGTGGAAGGATATATTTACATCCAGATAAAATTTCGTCATTTGCTTACTCACTTGTCTATTTTTTACAACACTATTTAGCTGGACTGTAACTAGGAGTTATAAAATGGTTTTCAGAAATCTTTTAAATTTAACGTGACCTGTCGGTATCACAATTTTTAAGTTATGTATTAACTATTTATTTCACGATTTGTTGATTTATGTGAAATATAAGTATTCCATATTATTAGTTCTTACAAAAATAAATTTTTAATCAAGGTTGTCCAAAAGCACCAAGAATCGTTCCATTTAGAGGGGAATATCTGCTGCTTAATCCCAAGAAAGCCCACATGGTGAAGGGGAACATTTATCCTGTACCAGATCCGAGGTTTCCATTTTTAGGAGTTCACTTTACTCCTAGAATGGACGGCAGTGTTTGGTTAGGACCCAACGCTGTGCTGGCGTTTCAGCGAGAAGGATACAAGTAAGTACACACATTCTAGGGTGTCTTCTGTGTAGTGTAGATAGTGCGTAAATTCGTTAATGGGGCAGTAATAGGTACATTTCTAACCTATTTGGACAGACCACGGTAACTTTTTGGTAATGTAAATAATTAATTTAAGACCTGCTTTTTTTCTTTAGCAAGAAAATTCGATGCCAATATATTAAAGAAGAAGCTCATAGAACCACCATCTAAACTCTCCATAAATACTGCTTATATGCATTTATAAACTGCATTACCTGTACTTAGAGAAATTTTGTATGAAGAAAGTTTTGGGTAAACGAGAATTTACCGTTTTTACCATCTGTACTTCTTTTGCTACATGCTTGCAATTATTTATTTTGTATTTTTTTACTTCTTTTGAACTCACTAATCTAGCAAATAAATAGTAAAACTATTTTTTTAAAATGTCATATGATCCTCTTACGAAAGTAAGAGTGCAGTATGAAAGCCAATTAAGAAAATATGGTTCTTAAGTTTAGACTATTTCAAATTTAAACTACTTTCCGACGTTTAGCCTGCTATTGCACGAGGCATCTTCAGGGATCTTCACTGCACAAGAATAAAAACATTGATTGAGGTAAAATAACTGAAAAATAAGAATAGTTTATTTATTTATTTATTTCAATATTACACTACAGGTAAAAAAAAAAAACCCAAGTAGTACACTAAGTAAGATAAATACAAACTAATAAAATTAAAAATGAGTACAGTTAACGTCAGATAAAATAACAAGTAGGTAAAGAACAAATATATGGAACATAACAACCTAAATATATATAAACATATGTGTATGCGTGAATCTGTTACAAAATTAGATAAAATATAAGGAACGATAAGAAGTAAAAGGAACTCAAGTTAAAAAAAATTTAGAGCAAAATCAAGTTATAAATATCTTAAGTTTTCTCTTAATTGTTAATGAGCTGCAATTATATTCAAAATCATAGGGAATATGCTGGTTATATAGAGTCATAAATCGATTTATAATTTCATTTCTGCCAACATCTGTTCTTCTATAGTCCGGTAAAAAGGTTCCTGTTTGCCTAGTACATCTTGATGGAACTCTAAAATTCAAAAATTCAGCAAGTCAGCAGAGTCCACTTGGTTGGTAAGAATCTTGTGGCCAAAAGATAGGCAGTGCTTGATTCGACGAATTTCGAGGGTATCTAAACTCAGCATGTAAATACGCTCAATATGCAATAATTGGGCCTTGTTAATTCCCAATTTGAAAAGTAGAAAGTTAGCAAACTTATTTGAACACGTTCAATCCGGGCCATCCTGGTCGTGTAGCAAGGTGACCACACAACAGAGGAAGTAAAGTGTTATTAAGACCTCTGTATTTCTAAATTCGTGTCATTGTCTCATAATGAATCCTAACATTTTAAACGCTTTTGAGATTATCCAGTCGATGTGGTTTATAAATCTTAATTTGGAGTCAAACAAAGTTCCAAGATCATTAACCGTTGTAACGTTTTGAAGTTCAGATGAGTTAATATTATAGGAATTTGTGACTGGTGCTTTCTTCTTACTAAAGGAGATTACTTTGCATTTAGATATGTTCAGTTGCATCCTGTTCTCAATGCACCATGTACACAAAAGATCAATATTGCTTTGTAAAACACAACAGTCCTCAATAGAATTAATTATGCGATATATTTTAAGATCATCGGCAAAAAAAAGAAGATTGCATAGGTTAAGCAGTGAGGCCAGATCATTTACAAATAACAAGAACAAGATGGGACCCAAGTGGGAACCCTGTGATACACCAGAGTGTACTTTAATTGTTCGAGACTTATCGTCGCCAATCTTGAGTACGATCATCAAGATAACTTCTAAACCACTTCAGAAGTGGACCACCGACTCCATACAATTCCAGTTTTCGGATTAAGATGGGATGGTTTACTCTGTCAAACGCCTTCCGAAAATCAAAGTAAATGGTATCCACCTGGAGACCCGCGTCCAAAGCAACCGCGATGGTGTTGGAAAACACGCAGAGATTCGTCTGACAAGACCTTTCAGGAAAAAAACTATGCTGTGCAGTTGAGATACAACTTCAGAAGACATTAAACATAGCTTCGGTTACAATCTTTTCCAGGATCTTTGCTACACAAGAGAGTCCAGAAATCGGTCGATAATTCTCTATATCACTTCTGTTTCCATTCTTAAACAGAGGGGTATTGTAAGCCAATTTCCATGCTTCAGGAAAAACACTACAATCAAGTGATAAGGAGTAGGGATAACTGAGTGGATGAGCCAGCATAGTGCTGCAGTGGTAGAGGAAGATAACAGGTATTAGATCTGGACCTGCACCCTTTCTCGTGTCCAATTCTATCAGTTTCTGAAAAACGACACTACTATCCACATGACTCGGCACAAATTGATGTAATTAGATATTGGTAAGTGTAAATTACTACCAGTATCATCAGATTTGGTGTAAACAGACTGAAAGAATTCCGAAAACATATTGGCTGTGTCCTTACTATTGGTCGCAGTGCCATCACCGAGTCTCATTTCAGCAGGGTAACCCACAGCACCTCCTTTAGATCTAATGTAGGTCCATAATGATTTGACATTTTTTAAAATATTATATTCAGTGGTGCTTAAAAAATTATTATAGTCCAGGTTGATGGAGGTCTTAGATTCTCTCCGTAGTTGTTTATAAGCAGATAAATCCGATGGTAACTTGGATCTTCTATATTTATTATATGCTCTATTCTTCCTATTTATCAGAGTAATGGTCTCCTTTGAAAAGTAACATGGATACTTCAGAGGCATTTTCAGCCTCTTTGGAACATACAACTCGATAGCTGCGTAAATTATAGAGTAAAAAAGCTCCACGGCTCTCTCGACATTCAGACCACAGGAATGGAGAACGCCCCAATCAAAGCCCTCGAAGTGATCCTCACCCCCTTGTATATATCAACCATGATTCCCACTGAATCATCTCGTCTGATCGTTATGTCCAATGGAGGGTGGTAGGCATCGACAACAGATAATGGTGTATCGCAGTCAGAAACATTAATCATCTGGTAGTTAGAAAATACCAAATCCAGTATAGAACCATTAAAATTGACAAAACTATTAAGCTGAACCAAATCATAAAAACAGACACAGTCAAACAGAGTTCTATCAGCATCATTGTTAGAAATAAGAGCCTGATTGTTGTTATTATTTAGTAGGTTTAAAAACTCAGAAGAATCATTGTCGATGAGATCGTTGTTCGGGTCGACATGAACAATAGATAAAGAAAAATTAGGTTGTTATAGTTGTAGTCACCGATTAATAATATTCTCGATTTGGGAAAACTATCATTGATTTCAGCTATACTGCTTGTATGATCCTCATATGCAGATAATGGTGATGAAGGTGGAATATATACTGCACAAAATACATAATGGACATCAGTAAGAGTTACAACAACCCACAGTTCTTCAACAGAGTTCTCGGATGTACTGCATAGCCTAGAACACAGTATGGTCTTGACAGCAACGCCTCCACCCCGAAGCTTACCATTAGTATCTGCATTTCTATCTTTTTTTGTATACCGTATATCCATCAGAGAACAGCTCCTCACTGGAAATTCCATTATTCAACCAAGTTCCAGTCAAAATAATAACATCATAATTGCAATTTAAAACCTCTCCAGAAAATTTAGTTGTCTTTATGCGTAATCCTCTGACATTCTGATAGTAAATAGAATTATCAACTAAAGAAGCACATCTAGCATGGAGTATAACACTCATTTGGTGATGGTTGAATATTCCTTATTATTCTTGGTATGGTGGATCCTCTTCTATACGAAAATTTGAAGCAACCGTTAGTTGGTTATTTTGCATATATGTACTGATTAGATAATCCGCAAGGCCCGATTTTTCCTCAAATGATAGAGAAATATGGTGCTGCCAGTGTAACAAAGGAACAAAGTAAGCGCTTTCATACCTCTGAAATATTACCCTGATTTCTTTACTATGTCCTGCAATAAATTTATTTAGGACCTTAAATGCTGGACTAATAAGGACGACATTGGTGTTAGAGAAGGCTCTCAGAAAATTTTACAGCTTTTCCTTATGAATTGCAGTGCTCCCCACAGAATTTAGCACACTCAAAAATATGAATATCCAATCATTCTTCGAAAACTTCCCATTAAAAATCATGTAATCATGAAGTTGGTCTTCAAGGAGTGATTTAGTCCTTTGGCAGTTGATATTGTGTCTATTGTTGGTAAAATGCTTAAATAAATCCTCTGACGTCTTCACCCATTGTTAGAATTTGATGTTTGGAAAAACTGTTATCAACAAATCTTCTTGAAGGTACCCTTTCTTGCAATTTTAAACTTTCTTTTTTTAAGGCTTTCTGAATATTCCCTTCTATCATAGCCATATTTTCGCGTAAAGTTTTTATTTCGTCTTCGTAGCTTTTGATTTGTCCCTCCAGACATTCTATGGACACTATCATTCGTTTGTTAAGATCAGTGAGGTCAGCTACTTTTTGGTCAAGTTCATCCTTCGCTTCGTCACACTTCAGTAGTTTCTCTCGTAACTCATTCTCTGTAGATTTCAATAAACAGATTCTGTTCAATTCAGAAACACGTTGTGCTTGCTTCTCTAGTTCCGCCGTTAATTTTTCTTCGGCGTCAGTGACTACGTCCTCGAATGCCCGACTATCCAGCTTCAACCGGTTGATGTAGGTGTCCTTATCTTTAATTTCCTTATTTAATATATTTATCCGCTCAACGAATGCATCTTCCCTTTCCTTCTGTTTTTGCTCGTATTCCTGACATTTAATGGAGCAATACATTAGATATCCGTTTATTACAACAATCTCACTAAGTCTTTCCTTGCAACTAGCATGAAATACGTTGTGGCCACAATGTAACAGAAATTATTAAACTCCTTTTTCCTGCAACACTTGAAAGAACGCATTGCTCAAAGAACTATTTAACTATACAATTATTTAACTTTTAATCTATCAGATCTTTGAGAGATTCTCCCCTCAAAGCCACACCATCCCCTACTCAGTTCAGCAACAGTGCAGATACACGCGGGGAAGTCTTAAATGTATTTTCAGCCTGTGGAACTTGATCAACTCGTCATGCGATTAATTTTAGTCCAATATGGTTCAAAGATCTTTAGTAACACACTGTATAGCTTTTAAAATATCACAGAGAGCAACCAGTTGCCACAGATAAAAGGCTCTTAGTTAAAAAATACAAGTACAAAGAAAGTTATTATATTTTCCGGACGTAAACAAACAAAAATAAACGTCGCGTGTTTTTAACAAAACTTGTATGCAAACTTCTACAAACAATCAAGGTGTGAAGTCTAAGGTAACGATTCACGACACAAAATTTAATATCTTACGCCAATTTTCTGAATAAAAATACAATCTTTACACACAACAAAAATATAAACAAACAACAATGACGGCGAATTTTTCTTTTTCTATAGTGTTGATGGCATTAATGTCAGATTTTTGAAAACAGCATTTGTGGTGATTGATGCTCGTTTTTAACAACTCATTAACACTAGCTTAGAACATTAAAGTTTTCCCCAAGAATGGAAAAAAACAATAAATATTCCTACCGAAAAAGTGAGTAGCACTAATTAATGTGAAAAATATGTGCCAATTAATATGGTAACTACATACGAAAAACTTCTTGAAACTATTGTGAACAAATAAATGAGAATATATGTTGATGAAAATAATTTGTTAACACATTTTCAGACTGGTTTTAGAAAGAAACATTCTTGCAAAAGTGCATTACAGACTTATTTCAAAATGTAAGTCGTTTGCAAGTGAAAAACAATTTGATACTTAAAAGCAAATATACTTATACACTATACATGGTAATAAAACAAGTTAAAGACGTTAAAAACAACAAATTTACTAAGTTTGAAACAAAAGATGTTTTTTAATACAATGATTGTTATTTTCAAACTTAAAAAGAGAAAAAAAAATCACCCTACTGTAAATTCTTCTTTCGTCCAGAACTGTTTATTCCATCAAGGACTTACAAAATCTTCCAATCATTTTGAAAAATGTAACATTAACATCAAAAAACTGTGGGGAGTATATAATAGTTAATCATAGTATTTTGGTTAGTATTTTAGAATGTTGTATTTTGTAACTGTTTACCTTTGGCTTTTCATAAATAAATTTCAATTGTCTGATCTTCCTTTTATATATACCTAGACTGACACAAGAATTTTGTTATCTTTTACATCAGTCATGTTAAGTGCTGGTGTTCCCTAAGTCTAGTAGACAGAGACCGTCCAGTACCTATATACATTTTACCACAGGAATAAGGATATTTATAATTATATAATGCAGAATTCTTAGCATTTTATCTGTGTTAATAAGAGCCAACGGGTTAGAGAGAGAGAATATTATTACTTAACAAATAAAAAGTCACATAAAAATTACAATAACAACATTGGGTTCGTTATTTGATTACAAAGGTCAAAATGTTTGCAACAGACATATTTTTAAATACATTAAAAAAAAAACCGGTAGATTTTCATTACCCGGAACTTCCCTGGTTATAATTCTTTCCATTTATTAGGAACAGTGAAGGGTGTCCCAGTTTAGTTCCACACATAGTCATTTAGTAACGTGTATTCATATATGTCTTCAAACTTTTTTATTAAGCGCCATTTTGTTCCACCATAATGGATTCGTACCAATATTTTACCAGTTTCTACCTATGCCACATTTGATTTTTGAACTTCATAATTGAATAAGTGATTATTTTAAGACCACAATTTTACTAGTGTATCTCTATTTCACACTTAATGCTTACATACATTTTGAAACTAATTTAATAAGTAATTTTTTCAGACTGATTTTTTTTAAATACTGTATTAACTTGCCATTTTGTTTTACCATTTTCGATTCATACCAAAATTTTACCAGTTGATACCTACATAATACTTGGTTTTTGTGCATAGTTGATAAGTAGATTTTTAGTAATAATTTTTAACATTTCACTAGGCTGCCATTTTGTTTGGCCATGTTGAATTGGCACCAAACTTGATTTTTGTTAAAAATTTTAAGTAAATTGGATAAGTAGTTTTTACCAAAATGTAATCATTTTGTAATCATTGATTTTTGACCAGAATTTGAAGTCAATTGAAGAAGTAGTTTTTTAGTTAAAAATATAGTTGCTAAGGATGAAACTATATAGATTGGTTCATGAGCATCCTGAGTTCCTTAAAAAGATCTCCGCATGAAGACAAAGGATGCTGGAATGTTATGGAAGGCAGTTTTTTTTCAAATAGGATCCCATTTTCATTCCCAACCATCTAAAGAATATAAGTGAGTGACATACATATGAATTTTCAAAAAGATATGTTACTACAGCCTTGCACACGCCCTGCTCGAAAAAATACCAGTGTCTGTTTAACGCTAAATAGGTCATTGCACTAGAAACATTTCAAATTATTCGGTATAGTCGTATTTTAAATATTACAAAAAACAAATAAAATTATTAAAACCCCAACGTCAGTATCTCAGTAACCCAACTCTGCTGAACCTATATTTATATATTTATTTTCAGAATGATGTTCATACTTATAATTACCAATGTTCTGATATTAGTATTTTCTGCTTTTTAGGTGGACAGATGTCAATTTTTCAGATTTGGCAGATGCTCTAGCATATCCAGGATTCATAAAATTGTCTATAAAGTTCATGTTTGCTGGGGCTCAGGAAGTTATCAAGTCAGCTTTTCCGTCATTGCAAGTCAAGAGTTTACAGAAATTTATCCCTTGTATAACTGCTAATGATGTGACTAGGGGACCTGCTGGTGTTAGGGCGCAAGCCCTGGATGTGTCAGGTATTCTATTTTAGTAGTATTACATGCTGTCCTAACATGATTGGAAAGGGGTTAATAGAGGCAAAAAAGATTAGGGAACAAGTTAATGGTTTAGCATATGCTTAACAAATCTATGAAATTAAGATATAAACCTGCTACTCTCAATTCGGTTCGACTCGTTCATTAGATTCGATAAACATTTTTAATCCCCTGTCTCTTGAAAATGAAGCCTTTGTAGGTCCAAATACATATGCATTTTTTACTTTGTTTTTGGGAGATATATTCCAGAACGTTAGGTTTTTGGAAACACCCTGTATATTATAAATGAGGAGAGAGAAATCTTTTAATAGTATTGATACACTTTAATCATTTTATCTATCGCTCTAGACCGCTCTGTAGTATCCACCTTTTAAGTAGGTTTCATTTCAGTGTTCAGCAAAAACAAAAGAGTTAAATTTAACAATATTTCGAGTGCCCAGGTTTCATGGGAAACCAAAAAATATACAAATGTTATGTTTCAATCACTCACGTATAAAATCTGCTGTTTTTTTAATTAATTGGATCTAAAGTATGACTTGGGGCAATCCGTAGGCTGTCTCAAATTACAGTTTATTGTGATGATTTATTTATTATATTATTTGTTTTGCTATTTTTATAAATTAGTTTTTATTTTGTTACTTTGTAATATCCTTATATTTTGGTTCTTATTTTTTTATTGTATTAGAATGTTTTTTTTTTATTAAGTAAACCGCGACACTTTCTTTTTAATCTCTAACGGAATTCGGAAGTTTCCCAGATTTCTGGAAGCATTCTTACAGTACTTCTATTGTTAAATTTGGTATTTTGCTCTATAATTAAAATTAGCTACTCTAGCTAATCTCCTAAGTTATGAGGACCTTCGAAAGGCAGTATCAGGTTAATACTATTTATACAGATTCCTCGAAGGCGTTCGACAGGGTAAATCATGGCCTATTACTGGCGAAACTTGGGGTTCGGGTGTTCTGCAAGGCTCCCATGTGGACCCACCTTTTTTTGTTTTTAGATGAATTTTTACCTCACAGTCGGCACAGTTTTGTTCTTATGTACACTGTGTCCCAGATTGCTTGTAATCACAGGGTTTCTCGGAAACCAGCAGAGATATAACTTTGCGGTTTTCGCGACCCTGTGTCACTTTTTCGAGAAACTTTGAATGCCGCAAACAGAATTGTGCCACATCGTTTCGTTCCCGAGATACAGGGTGAAATAGAGATTTTGCGCTTTTGGTGGTGGTATCATATTTCGGACACCCTATCAGATAGAGAAAAGGTAAAAACTGCTATGGATAGATATTTTTACGTAGAATCCAGTGTTGTAGTCGCACAAATTTTTAGACAATCCGTTTTTGAGATATAGCCCAAACTTAGTATTTTTTAAATGGGACACCCTGTATTTTTTTATTCCAAAAAATTCGCCTTTTTTTCTCTTTAAAGTGATGTATCACACTATGCACTTTTGACGTAAACTAAACCTTATAAACGCTATATTAAAAGAAAAACTTAAGTTGGCCATGGAAATATGGGTAGATATTAAAAGTGTCCAGAAGCAAAATTAAACAACATAAAAAATTAATAACCATTTTTTTACTAGGAAATAAATAAAATTAATAATCTTTATAAACTTAATCACAATACTAAACAAATTCTACATAACTAGAGAAACTGTTCAAAATGGCCGCCCCCCTCACGAACACATAATTGGCACACAGTGCGAATTCTTCTTAGAGCATTCATCATTATTATTGGTCTATCTTCCAATGATCTAAATGCCTGAATGGTTGCATTTTGCAGCTGCTCCATCGTATTGACTGGATTCAGGTAAATTTTGTTTTTTAAGTAAGACCAAACGAAAAAATCTAATATTGAGAGGTCTGGCGACCTAGCAGGCCACCTTACTGGTCCATTTGTACCAATCCAGCGATCGTGAAAATTTTCAAATAGAAATGGCCTTATAATTTGCGCATTGTGGGCAGGAGCACCGTCCTGCTGAAAGCAAATATTGTGCAGATTTGCTAGCGGCAAGTTATCCAATAAATCTGGTAGTATTTTATTTAAAATTGCTAGATATCTATCTGCTGTTAAATTATTATTGTAAATATGGAATGTAATCTTTGTTCCCAATATAAAGCAAGCGACGCTAAACCCAAACCTTCCTTGCTGCTGACGTTCTCTTGTTAAAAATTGGTTTTCCGTATACCAGTGCCTATTATTATGCCTGTTAAAAATGCCACTACAACTTATATAGGCTTCGTCGGACCATATAACCTTACTACCGAAGTCAGGGTCATTTTGGGTTTTTTGAAGATACCAGTTACAAAAATTTAGACGCCTTTCTGCATCTCCAGGATGCAATTGTTGTACTACATTTACTTTATAAGGCTTATATTTATGTTTTCTTAATATCCTTTGCGTTTGTGATTTTGACACCCCCACTGTTTCCTGAATATGCCTACATGAATTCGCGTGATTGGCCTGAATACTTGCTAATACAACAATCTCATTGTTCTCGTGATTTCGTTTATTATATGTTTTAGCCCTGTGCTTTGAAAATGATCCATCATTAATTAAATTTAATTTAATTCGGCGAAAAATTGCCTTGTGTGGCTGAGGCCTTTCTGGATATCTACGATATAAAAAAAGCTTTTGGAAATAGTCCATAACTCAAAGTGGAATTGAAAAAAAAATTTGAAAGGAGGCTCATAATAATTTAAGCGCTTGGTGCTTTGTTAAAATATAAATCAGATGCTTGATTACTGTTTTCATGACATTCAATAAAACAAACCATCATATCATGACTATTTTCAAAATTATTCATTTCTTCTTAATATCTATTAATTTACCTGTTAGAATTATTGGTAACTCGTATGATAAGAGGATAAACACGGCAATATTTGATATATTTAAGAAACAAATAGTTTTGATTTTTGTTTCCATGCCATATTTCCATGGCCAACTTACGTTTTTCTTTTAATATTGCGTTTATAAGGCTTAGTTTACGTCAAAAGTGCATAGTGTGATACATCATTTTAAAGAGAAAAAAAAGGCAAATTTTTTGGAACCAAAAAATACAGGGTGTCCCATTTAAAAAATACTAAGTTTGGGCTATATCTCAAAAACGGTTTGTCTAAAAAAAATTTCTACAGCACTGGACTCTACGTAAAAATATCTATCCATAGCAGTTTTTACCTTTTCTTTATCTGACAGGGTGTCCGAAATATGATACCACCCCCAAAAGCGCAACATTTCTATTTCACTCTGTATCTCGGGAACGAAACAATCTGGCACAATTCTGTTTGCGGCATTCAAAGTTTCTCGAAAAATTGACACAGAGTCGCGAAAACCGCAAAGTTCTATCTCTGCTGGTTTCCGAGAAACCCTGTGATTACAAGCAATCTGGGACACAGTGTACAGTGTGGCCATTTTATGGTGATACAGTACCTTATCTAGAAAACGGTAATACGGTTACGACAAAAAGTTAAATACAAAAGTTGTTTGGATTCAATTAAATTTTTATTTAATTTCACTTTTGTTTATACAGGGTGTTTCGTTTTGACGTGACACATGTCAATTTTCTTAATCACCCTGTATATTTTTATTTCATCTGATTCAGCGTTCAATTACCTATCATTACTCATTTATATGTCCTATACCTAAAATGAACAGTTTCGATTTTATTAGCCGTTTTCTGATTTATCCCGGAATTTTGCCAGTAACTGAGATCAGAAACTAAAAAAATCAAGATAGGCTTAGGAAATAACCTAATGCAGTTGTTGACTTAAGTTGACATTTGCTCTGTTTTTCGTTTTTGTCAAATTTTTGCTGCGAAATTTGTAAGAAAATGGCTTTATATAGTTTAGATGAATGTTTGAAATTATACAACTGTTTCATAAAAAATAATAAAAGTCCAGGGTTTTAGAGAATATTCGAGGGAATATCCTAATAATCGAGTTCCCTCCAGGACTATATTTTTTCGAATTGTGCGTAATTTGGAAAATGGTGTCCTTAAAAACTCTAAGAAAAATCCTCCCAATTTTGTCCTCACTGAGGAAAAACAATTGGAGATTTTACTTTATTTCGAGGAAGATGATGAAAGATCCCAAAGGGATACTGACAGAGACATTGCAGGTGTCAGTAGAGGAAGTATTCAAAAAACACTGCATGTGAATGGTTATCATCCTTATAAGTTTCTTCCAACTCAATTATTATCACAATTAGACTTTAATGAAAGATTGACTTTTTGTTGTGATATTATGGACCGGCAGTTCGAAAATATGTTTTTTTCAAAAGTGCTTTGGACTGATGAGGCCTCATTTAATACGGCGGGTATTTTTAATCGGAAAAACACTCATTACTGGTCTCAAACTAATAAACATCTAATAAAAGCAATTAAAAAACAAGGCCGTCAAACCGTAAATGTGTGGTGCGGAATTATTTGCGACCGTATTATCGGACCAATATTTTTTGACAGGTCGCGATGGCTGCTTAGGAATAAAATCATGCCCCTTATCCAGGACTTGCCAGCAAATATTCGAGAAAATATCATTTTTCAGCAGGATAGCGACCCTTACCACACGGTTGCACCGGTAGTAAATTTCCTTAATCAACATTTTCCATTGTGGATAGGAAGACGTGGTTTAATATCCTAGCCACCACGAAGCCCTGATTTAAGCCCTTTAGACTTCTTTTTGTGGGGTGCACTAAAAAATAAAGTTTATAAAAATAGATCTAATAATAGAAATGAGTTAAAAATAAAAATCAGGCAAGAGATCAATAATTTTAATGCATCTAATTCGGTAAGGAACGCTATTCGAAAAATAGAGGCTATTTACACTTCATGTATCGCAATGGGCGGTGGAAATTTTTTTATAATCTGTTTTAATCATGTTTAATATTCAGTTAGTTTTTAGTTATACTGTGTGGCACAAGATATTTTTTTTGTCTCTCCCTTATTTTCGTAAACATTAAATAATAAGAACATAAATTACATAATATTTCACTTTTATTTGTATTTTCTAACATTATTTATAGTCGCTGTCTGTGTTAAGGAAATGAGAATAAGGCTTAGTTTACGACATTTTTATTTTAGCCCACTTCATCTGTTTACTTAAATTAAAAAAAAATAGTCAAATCAGAAAACGGCTAATAAAATCGAAACTGTTCATTTTAGGTATAGGACATATATATGAGTAATGATAGGTAATTGAACGCTGAATCAGATGAAATAAAAATATACAGGGTGTTCCATTTGAAAAACAGGAGATTTTTACATTTAAATTTCTGTTTGTTTTGCTCTCCATTTTTAACACCCTGTATATTAATTGGTAAGACCAGCATGGCAACTCGTTGAATTGAACCCTTAGTAATGTATGTTTAGGATATTAGTCAGTTCCATTAAAGTTTTATAGGTAATTTTTTTTTAAATATGTTTTTTAAAAAAAAAATTCTAAAAACTCAATTTACTCAAAAACGATAAAGAATTCAAATATAGATGTTATTATAAAAACTTTCGCAAATTCACAGTAGAATCGAAATATGTAATAATATATAGGATATCCCATTTAAATTAAGAAAGTTGACATGTGTCACGTCAAAACGAAACACCATGTATAAGCAAAAGTGAAATAAAATAAAAATTTAATTGAATCCAAACAACTTTTGTATTTAACTTTTTGTCGTAACTATTACCGTTTTCTAGACAAGGTACTGTATCACCATAAAATGGCCACCCTGTACTCTGATGATCTTAAAATATTTAAAAAAAAGTTCTGCTTCTTTGGATTGTTAATATTTGTAATAAGAAGTGGACATATTTGCTTTCTGGTGAATCTTAAATGGATAAATTAAATTAGGGATGGAGCTTCGACCCGGCTTGGACCCGGTACCCGGCGGACCCGGCTTAAAAATAGAGTACCCGGCTTTGGCCGGGTATCGCAATACCCGGTCGCCGGGTCCAAAATAAATATAAATGAAAATTATCTGAAAAATTATAATACGAATAATATTTATTTATATCTAACATAATATAATACACATATTTTAATAAAACATTAAAACAAAACTTACAGTATTCAAAATAAACTTAACATTCTATCAAAAGTAAAAAACTTAACACGATTATTAACAGTCTTAGTTAAGAAGCGGAATATTATGGTGTAAATAAATGAGTATTTCCCCATTTTCGGATCCTAATCTGTTCCGCTTGGATTCAAAAACATTTCCTGCTTCGGAAAAGAGCCGTTCGCTAAATATTGTAGATGCGGGAGCACATAGAAATTTTTTTACAGTTTCTGACAAGATAGGTGCGCTCTGTGTTCTTTTAGCCCACCAAACAAACTGTGATTCATTTCTATCCAGTAATGGTAACTTCAAGTAGTCCTCAATTTCAATTTTGAAATTTGCCTTGACAGAGCTAGATTCGTTTTCTAATTTTTTAGATGAAGAAGCGATTTGAGAAAATACATCCCAGACAGATAATTTAATCTTTTTTGTGGATCTCGACTGAAGTTCATTCAAGGGAACATCATCTTCTGCTTCTGAGTCTTCTGAGTCAGCATCTAAGCTTTCATTAATATTTTGAATTTCAGGCGACCTTTGATTGCCTTCAAGAGTATTCATGTACTTTACGAATTCTTTTTTTACTTTATCGCTATCAGTTTCTGTAAAGAAATTAGTTTTGAACCTGGGATCCAATAGCGTTGCAAACGAGTAATTTTGGTTATTTTCAATTCCTTGAAATCTGATATTTAAATTTTTAATGAGAATTTCTTTCAGCGCGTTAATTTCCTTTACTTCTATTTGCGAAAAGTAATGGTTGAGGAACTGCTGGAATAACTTCTGAAATAATTGTCATTGTGGAACTAAAGTGATGTGTTGTTTCTTCAAATGGCTTCAGAAGCAGTAAAAGATTTTCTATTATTTCCCATTCGGTCTGGGTAAGAGCACTAAGAGCAGAAACAGAGTTTGGATACTCAGTAAAAAAAATATTTAGTGCACGCTTTTCTTCATATAATCTTTCCAATAAGTAGTAGGTGGAGTTCCACCTAGTTGGAACGTCTTGTATTAATTTTTTTAAAGGCATATTTAAGTCTTTTTGAATTGATGTTAATTTTTCTCTCGACGGCGACGAGTGATTAAAATGAGTAACAATGTTTCTGCAATGCGCAACAGTATCTGTCACACTCTTTAGACATTTAAGTGAATCAAGAACAACCAATTGTAATGTGTGTATGAAGCATGATTCATTATTTAACTTCATATCTTTTGCAGCTTTCTTTATATTAGCTCCACTGTCTCGCAAAAACAAATGAATGTTTTCAAAAGAAGTATTATTTTCCAATAATAATTCTTTCAGCAAGTTAGAAATATTTTCAGCTGTGTGGCTTCCATCAAAGCTTTTTACATTTAAAACGACATGTTTATTTTCAAATGTACTGGTAATCCAGTGAACAGTTAAACTTAAAAAACTCTTATTATTAACATTTGAGGTCCACATATCTGAAGTGAAGGAAACTGACTTTACTCCAGAAAGCATTTTACATATTTTCACTTTGTACGTTTGATACAAGTTTGGTATTACAGTCTTAGTAATGTAAAATCTACTTGGAATCTCATATCGTGGTTGTAAAGTTTCTACGAGTTTGTGGAATCCTAAAAGAAATGGAAGAGAAATAAAATATAATAATAACAACAACTAACAACAACACTTTTTTAGTTAAAATTGTAATAAATTAAAATTTTGATTATTATTTTATTATTTTCTTCCCTTTATAATACAAATAATTTAATTACAAATCACTAAAATCAGAAGAGCCCAACTTACAAGTAGGTAGTAAATAATTAAAATAATTAATTATCACAAAAAATATTCACTAACCTGTATCTTGTACAATAGTAAATGGTTGATTATCCAAAGCAATCATTTCGCCAATTGCGTTGTGAACTTCCATCGATCTTTTGTCATTGATATCCCATTTTTTTAACATAAAATCAGAAATAGAAGATTGCTTAGTTATTGGTTTTGTAGTTATAATGCTTGGTAAATCAGGACCGCTTGAAGTACATTCCTTAATTCCATTGTAGGCTTTTTTATGCGAACATAACGAAGATGTATATGATTTTTTTCCTAGTCCTCGTTGAATTTTAGCTTTACAAAGAGTACATATTGCTTTCGATTCATCGTTATCATCAAGGCCAAAATATTCCCACACTTTACTTGAAGACATAATCAATTTTTTGAAAGTAAATCATATATTCTTAACTTCCTAACACTTTCACTAAAAATTACTTTTCTCACTAGTCACTCAAATATGCTCGAATATAAACAAACAGGCGGCCTAAAAATGAAATCAATAAAGCAAATGGGAGATTTTCAGCATGCATGGGGATTCCCCGAAGTAGTGTCGTCGCGTCGTCCGCCGAACAGAATCGGCCACGCACGTTGAACTACTAGTAATGTGTGGCGGTATCGAGATATCCAATTATGCAATATGTTTGAATAGGCTACTAGACCCGGCCGTTGGACCCGGCGGCCGGGTACCCGGTACCTGGTCCTTTCGTTTTACCGGGTACCCGGTACCCGGCATTTAGAAAAAAGGAGGCTTGCTGCATCCCTAAATTAAATACTAGCAAATATTCATGCATTACTTTCTCAAGATCCCGTAATTCAACATCAAGGGTGCTCTGTTTGGTTGAATATTGATTTTCAATGGCCATCTTGTGAGTGTGATACAGGGAGCAACTAGGTGTTTGGGTTCAATTTCTAGATTTAGTAATTATTTTTATTTGCAAGAAAGAATTTAATGTTTATGAAGGTCTTCATGAGATTGATAAAAACTGTTCATAAACCTTTCCATAAAAACCTTTCTAAGTTTAAAAAATCTTTAGAAGGTTGTTAAGTATGTTTTAAAGCTAAAAAGGTCCAATCTTAAAAAATCTTTAGTAAATTTTGTTAAATAAGTCATAAAACCAATGCTCTTAAAATAGCCTTTTCTTCTTTTTCTTCAGGTATTAATAAAACCATTCTTAAGTATATTTATCCTTTCTTAAGTTAAACTTATCATTTCTACATAAAATATATGTATTTAAAAGTTGTCTAGTTGAGCCTAAAAAATCTTATAACGCACATCTAAATTTATGGTAAATACTCCAATATTAGTACTAAAAATGGAAAAATAACTCAAAATTTTGAAAGTTTTTGATTTTAGTGCAAGTTTTTTTTTTATCAAAATAAATGTTATTTTTAGCTACGAAAAGTTAGAACCTCATTTATGAAACTTTTTTTAACAATATTTACATGTACTTTCTCATTTTTCCGAAAATTCTTAATTTAATTCAAATTGCTACAAATAAAAGGACGATATTAATTTTAAGCCTATTTGGTCTTAACTTTTGTTGTCATAAAACTGTCTGTCTCTTTTGAGACGTAAAATTTTGTATATTTTAATCTATAATTAAATATTTTTAATATTTTACTTTGCCAAGTCGATGTAAGATGTCGCAGTTGCTAAGCGTGACGTACAGTGACTTTATACAGAGACAGTGGCGACAATAGGGTAACCAATTTTTGATTGGTTCTCCGCGTCACGTGGTCCTGGCGGCCATATTGCTGCAAAAATCGATTTGTTTACTTTTTGCCTAAATGGGTTTCTTATGAGGTTTTTTGTTTTAGTGTATTATTTTATTAGTTTTTGTGATTATTAAAACGAATATCGATAGAAACAATAAGTTCTAAGCCATTGGCCATATGAATAAATGTGTTTAAGCCTGGTTCACCTGCTTTTCGCTTGTAATCAGTGTTTGTGATAAATTTGTAAATGAAAGATTGCAAATTTTAGTATTGTCTAGAAAAGTATTTGAAAAAAGTGTTTTTTGTGTATTTTGCTAGTAATCTGTAGTTTGGATTATCAATGTATAGTGCTTTGATCTGTTAAAACTATATAATGTATAAAATTTGCTCTGAGCACATAAGACTAGTATTAATACCTGTTAATGTTAATTAGTATTAGTGGATCATCTGTATAAAATTTTGTATATTTTTTATTTAATAAATATCTTTAAAAAGGTATAGTATTAAAATAAATATTTAGAATAATCACTATGGCTTTTATTGATCTTTAATATTTTCTAATTTTATTATATTTACCTACATAATCAGTATTAAGGTCATTATCGAGTGCTGCTACTTGTGAGTAACTGATGCTTTTGTTACCTGCTTTGTTACTTGCCGCTTACAGTCTAGTACTACATTCAGAAGTGTATCCAACTTGTGACCTAGGTGACAAGGTGGATAAGTATACGGTACTTCTTATTAACTAAAACATCTATGTAGCTATCGACTTTTATTTATTACTCAAACTCAACATATTTATTTAGTTACTTTAACAGAAACAGACTATATACCTAAAACTATCTTAAGAGTCTAACAAATTTCTGACATAAGTAGGTATGATACAGCTTCTTGAAAAACCGTGAACTTGGTAAAGTCATTAGTATTGCTAATTATAAACCTATACATCCTGCAGACTCTCTCCAATATCATCAGCTTGAAAATTAAATGTCAATTCAGGGTCAATGATATTTATCTTAATACTCTGTTTTTCCAAAAATATAATTGGATTTGATTTTCCAGCTTACAAGAGACAACACATTTTACACAACACAATTTAAATGGCTCCTTTAAAACTTTTTTAAATCTAATTACGACACAACACCACCAAATTTAAACACTCAGTGTGGAAACTGGAAAGTGACTGATAACTAATATTTTGAAAGTGGTTTTATTTATTAAACTGAATTTATGCCACCAAAAACTTTTGCTTCCTTGCTCTGCCAAGTTGAAACTGAACTTAACTCAAGCTCTTTTTAAATTTAAGAACATGTGGCAATTTAACAATAACATAATTTGACGGTAGGGTAGCAAACTAGCAAAACTTTTCATAAACAAGCATTTTGCAATTCACACAGTATTTTCAATATTTGCAATAAAAATTGATACAATAATAACAATAACATGACACATAACCTCACATTTACAGGTGGCCCTGACAGAATTTGTCAGTGTAAAGGCGGGAAATTTAAATTTCGATTTTTTTTTTGTGGGCCATATATCTCTTTCTAAACTAAAATTGATTAAAAATTTAATAATTAACCATTTAGCTGATCCAATTTTTTCATATTAATGTGTTAAACTTGATTAATTCAGTCATATTTTGCGAAAAACTATCGATAATATGTGTGCGCCCATTTAAACCTTCAGAAATTTAGCAGCAATATGGCGGATGGGCTCTATTTTCGCCACTGTCTCTGTATAAAGTCACTGTAGCGTGACGTACTATTCCTAAGTTTGAAAAGAGTGATTAATCTAAATGTTAGAATAAACATTATTTAAAGTGTTTTTAGTACTTTGTAATTTTCTTTTAAAATTCTTCTTTTGTTGACTTTTATATATGATTCGAGAAAACTCATTTTACAGAAAACATATTTTATCCATGGCGTGACTAAAACCTAGTCCGCGGCATTAACCGTGAACATAAAATAATTAAATACTCGGCTAACAAGTTTTGTGAATAAGATTTTGAATGTCTAGCCTGGCCAATCTATTTTATCAATAAAATATGCATTAAGTGTGTTTAGAAGATGTGTATTTCCTAAAAAGGATGTTTGTTTAGACATTTTAAAACCCCTAGCAATATTAAACTTATAAAGTGGGTTTATAAGGCGATTATTTCTTAACATACATTTTTATCTAGATATCTTAAAAGCAACAATAGATACTATATACTAGAATACTTATGAGAATATTTATGAATTGTCTCTAAATACAATAAAGCTCAAATATCTCTGTATAAGAAACCTTAAAGTTAGATTGTATAGAATTTTCAAGGTAGTGTTTATGTAGAAGCTCATAAAGTTAGATTAAGAATAAAAGCGCTTTGAGTTGAGTATTTTATGAAAAATGGTTTATAGATATCTTGAAGACTATTTTTTAAGTAAATATTGATTTGAAGTGAAATTTTACATTTCTAGGATATTGATAAAACCATAGGACTTTATCAACACCATCAAAAAACTACTTTTAAGTAAGCTTAAATTCAAATTTATTTTAGCATGTTTCATGGGTTGTTATGCGTTGAAAGCATTGTACTCTTCTCATGTTAGATCGATGTTGGAGTATGCAAGTCAAGCGTGGTCTCGTTTTTATGATATTTTATTTTTATGACAGTTGGATAATCTTACTTATTCTTAGCGTTGCAAATATTTGTACACTTTATGTGTATACTTCAGAATAGTAGGTTCATATGTAAATTACTTAGTAGTCATATTAACTGCTTGTATTACCTAAGTAAACTATCTTTACATATCCTACCCCAAACCCAATCTAGTTCCCTATTTTATGCAGTAAATGTCACTTGAAACTATGGCTTCCATGGTCTAATTAATTAAATACAACGCAGTTTCAACAAGTATAATCTCTCTGTTCATGATTCAGTTATACCAGCATTGTTTCTGATTTTAGGAAACCTCATTGAAGACTTCGTTTTTGACATGTACAAAGGCAGTGGTGACGATTCTGTCGGAAGTAGAGTGCTGCACTGTAGAAACGCCCCAAGTCCGGGTGCTACAAGTTCCCTAGCTATTGCAAAAATGATGGCAGATAAACTTGAAAGTGAATTTAAACTATAAGTGTCAAATAAGGGCTTCTATGTATAAACAAATACTGTGAGTACATTTCAGAAAAATTTGCCGCCACTGCACTTCATAGTCATACTTTAAGATTTGCTTTTATAATCTATATTAGTTATGTTGTTAAAAATAGTTTAGTAAAGAGAAAGTGAAAAATTTGAAGAATTCACATAATGCACTTTCTCTTTAAAAAACTAGAAAATTATTGTAAGGATTTAACCCTTCACATCAAAAGAAGTACCTAATTGAAGAGACAAGTCAGCGTTATTTTTTATTCCTTGATTAAAAAATTTGACATGTGTTAACATCCCATTTACTAACTTACAGGGGAGTTATAATATACTGCTTATACAGTCAATTTTATTTAAAAATCTTGACGAGAATAACAATAAATACCTCGAAAATGTGCAATTAAAATATTGTAAAAATACCTGTAATTTTTTATTGAATTGTTTATATTTGTTGTTTTTATTTTTATGTGAGAAACTATATGTTTGTTATACATTATATATTTTAAAAATGCATTTTTTATATATATGTCTAACATCTTAAGATGTTTAATATACTGCCATGTTATTCTTTGTTGTCATTTGTTGTATTCATCTACATTGTTAAAAATAAATCGGAATGGTTAAGAAAATGATGTTATTATTTCAAAATTTATCTGATTTGTTTGAACTTCAAAGAGTTATTTTAAGTAAGTAACATTCACCTAGACTGACGATTTTCCTTTAGGCAGTGAAGCTTTTGCTATAAGGAGCCGTGGCACTATAGTCATTCAAACTTCATAAAATTTATAGTTATTTATTAATGTTCTTTTGTTTCCCTGCAATGCCGCAGGCGCAAAAATCCATTTTAAAACGAAACGACTCTCGGGATTTCGCTCTTTTGAGAGCTCATTAAAATCTATTATATTTACTTCAGTTCTTATCTTATTCTTTCTTCTTATCTTCAGTTTAAAACGTTTTCTGCTGAATGTGGACGCGGCGGTGCTATAGGAAGCAAAAAGAGAACCAGTGGGATATGCGATTTTTAATGGACCATTGGAGTTATGTGATTGCTGACTCCATTTGATTCCTGAGGAGTATCTTATTAAATAAACAATCTTTTAAGAAACCCGAACATATAATTGTTTGAGGAAAACTTTAATTAAAACAATTAGGTAGATCTCTTGTCTGACGAATCGTTCCTCGAGAGTTAAAGGAAAAAAACCAGAAAATGTAATCGCCCACAATGTCAAAGAGAAACCGATTTGTTACAGAAATTCTGAATGGAAACTGTTTTATATACAGAAAAGCAACATAAAGCTAAGACGCACTTATGGGCCTGTAGCTCAATTGGAAGATTTTGTGATCCGTTTTTAGAAGAGGCTGAATAGTTTGCTGTTCATATAACTAATATAGTCTATGTCATATTCCTCAAAAGACTTTCCTTTTAAGTGTTTGTAAGATTATAGTAAATTAGGTGGAAGGAGACGGGAATTCGTGGTACATGTTTTTCAAAAGGAATGAGCGTTTTGATTAATTTGCTAGTGATAGGGAAAAAAATCGGTAAATTTCCTTTACCCTGAACTTCCCTTATTATGAATCTTTCCTTTAATTAGAAATAGTAAAGGGTGACTTAATTTGGTTCAGTACATAGTCATTTAGTAACACATGAATATACTGCCCTTTCCTTCCCTTTCCATCTTGAATTCGTACCACAACTTTACCAGTCTATCTATAAAACACACTTAATGCTTGTGCAAAATTTGAAATTACTCTAATAAGTAGTTTTTCAGGCTGATTTTTTAAATATTTTATTAGGCTGCCATTTTGTTTTGCTATCTGCCAGTTCATGCCTATATACCACTTGATTGTTGTGCAAAATTTGAGGTAAATTGTAAATTTTTCCAAAAACAGCCTAGGTATCAAATAAACGAAGGGTAAAGACTTAGTGATTTCGCAAAAAATAGCCCATGTCAATCGCCTTTCCGTCAAGAATATCCCTTGTCACCGAGGTTGTTTTTGCTACAAATCTAATGTTTTTGCTACAAATCTAATTCTTTAGTTTCTGTTTATATCTTGCCAAAGATAGATGTAAAATGAGGGACACGGTGGTGCTTGTTGTACCGAGTAAACGTGAAAGAAAATTGAAAAAAGAGGATGTGTTTAAGAATAAAAAGGTGCTTGGTGAAGCCCACATTAATAATAAAGGTAAATACGTTGATGCCAAGAAAGTTGGACCGGATTGCAGGTAAGTAATGTAAACTTATGTTGACTTAAATTGATTTATAAGATAAATAATATAGTATGTTTTAAATAATATTACTTTAAAATGACCATATTTTAAATGCATGAATGATGGTTGAAATGCATAAATGAATATACTAAAAGATCTTTGGCCACAGCTTAGGTACTATAACGAATATTACCTTTGTGTCTTTGGACATGGAACTAAAAAAAAAAAGTATCCACTCTTTCCATACGGGGGGGGGGGGACGTGTCTACAATGGTGAATCAAATAGAATATTATCATATGTACTGGGTGTCTAGTGACCTGGTGATATTTTTAACAGTACCCTAGATATTTTAGCAGGGAGAGACCCATTTGACGTTCATATATTATACAGGGTATTTCACTTAAACTAACGAAGTTGAGTTTATTTTCTAACTATTCAATCGTCTTTTGTTAGTTAGGAAATTAAATGTTTCTTTTTATTTCACATGTAAGAGATACAAGTGCTTCAGTGTCATCACAGAACCTGAAAGAAACGAAATACTAGAGCAGTTCTACTTACTTCCATCAAAAAATCTGCAAGACAGCCATCTAGCAGGCTTAATTAAAACATTGCCCGTAAAACAGAGTAGGTCCCGCGAAGGTGAAAGTCGTAGCCAAGATGATTCCATCGAAGATGAAGAGGACACAAAGTTTTTCCATTCTGTGTCATTTTTCCACAACATCCGCTTAAAATCACCAAATTCTGATAGTTTCTCCGATGTAAAGGTATGTAATGATGCTTTTTTAAGCCTTCAAGGAATTTTCAAGACGCATTCAAGACTCTGAAACTAGGTCTGCACCATTAGACAAAAGGGGCAGTCACCAAAATTGGCCTACTAAGGTTCCGATGGAGTTGGAAAATCTGAGTCAGGACCACATTAAGTCTTTTCCAGCTAAACAATCCCATTATTCCCTACGAAAAAATCCTCACAAATATTATCTGCCTGAAACACTCACAGTAAAACGAATGTATCGTATTTTTCTGAAAAAGTATAAAATACATATATTAATTTAAAATTAAATTTGGTCTGCCAAGAACAGATACCTGAACATTGTGTGATACTATTCAACAAAAGTTAGCAGACAATCAAGATGAAAACACAGGAAATTGTCTACGAGGGGAACAAGAATTCCTCCTTCTTAAAGCTGAAGTGTTTTATGCTTTGAAACGAAAGTGGAAACAAGATTCAAGAGAAAACAAGGCTACTGTCATCAGCTTTGACTATATGCAGAACTTGCCACTGCCCCATATAAGAACCAATACCGTTTTTTATGCCAGACAGTTGTGTTTGGTGTACACAATTTATCAAACGATTCGGCGTCAATGTATGTATATGATGAAAGTAAGGGGAAAAGGGTCAAAATGATGTTACTTCTCACTATCTGCGAAATTTAGAAAATTTTACCGACACTAATTATCTTCAGCGACGGGTGTGCAGGACAGAACAAGAACTACACAATTGTACGCTTCCTGTGCTTTATTTTCCATGTATTAAACATTTTTAAAACTATCGTACACATATTTCCTGTACTGTAGGTCACTCTTTTTTGCCAAATGACCAGGATTTCTCCATTATCAGTAGAATAAAACAAAAAACTACAGTTGAACTCCCTGGAGAACGGGACGATATTGTTAAGACCTGTCGCTCCAAGCCATCGCCTTTCAAAGTGGTCAATGTAAATCAATCAAATCTTTACAATATAGTGAAAGCAGTTGCACCTTACTTCCTTAGAGTACCCAAACCACCACTTAAGCTAAAAACACTCAGGATGTACAAGGTTTTAAAAGAGGATCCTGGATTTATATTCACAAGAGATTCATATTCTGGTTCATGGACCAAATCGATGGTCAGAAACAAGTCGCTTCCAAAGGAACTTGCTTTAACACCACTATATCCTGGAACTCTTGAAGTGAACCCCCTTAAAGTGAAAAGTCTCTTAGATTTATGCCCAACTTTATCAAAAATGGAGAATCGAGCGTTTTATGAATCATTTGCTTCTAACAAGAATAAAGATTCAGGCTGTGGAGCCGACTTGGATTGTGAAATAATAGTAGTGGATGTGAAAGCACTTGATATGTACTTTTGCACATTTTCTGCATTTACGAGAATGTGTATAAATGGCCCTTGTCAAACAAACTTTTATTATAATCTCTAAACCTAAATTGCTTAGAAATTTCAAAATTACACTGAAAATTAACCTTTTTTATTTACAAATTTTACCAGTGTTCCCGATTTATAAACTTTAGGTTCTTTTTTACATATGTAGTTTTTCCGTTTTCTCTAAAAATTTTTTTTCACATGGGCTGTTTCTGGAAAAAATGCTTCAACTGAATAATTAGTTTTTTTTAGAAATAATTTTTTAACGTTTCGTTAGTTTTTTCAGGGTATATTTTTAAATTTTTTTAGCCGCCATCTTGTATTCGTACCAAACTTTTACAAATTGATTCTTACATAATACCTGATTTTTGTGCAAAATTGGAGTAGTTTTTTAGTATTAACATTCTACTAGGCCGCCATTTTGTTTCGCCGTATTGGAAACCGTTGTAAACTCATATCACTCGTATTTGGGATGTCCAAAGTGGAAAAATTAATGGAAGACACAGCCCTTTTTTCGTTTAACTAGAATCGGCTAAAACTTTAACAAGAAATAAAGATCGGTAAATTCCTTTACCCGGAACTTCCCTCGTTATGAACTATTACTTTTATTGGGAAGAGTGAAGTGTGGTTCAAGTTAGTTCAGTACATAGTCACAGTATATATGTGTTACATATACTGTCTCTCAATATGTTTACCAGTTCCTTTCTACCTATGCCACACTTGACTTTTAGGCATAATTTAAAATAAATTTAATAAGTATCCCATGTTCATATTTATTTTTTCTGCAAAATTTAAAATCAATTGAACAACATTTTTTTACGTTGATTTTTTAAAAATTTTATTTAGCCGTCAATTTGTTTCTCCATCTTAAATTAAAACGCATATTATCAGCCTTTACCTACTCCGTTGGTCCGCAGATATTCCACATATTAAGTATCTGAATGGTTTTCACTAATGATCCTCTTGTTATGTTAGAGTGGTATATTATTTGGGGTTAAGATCCAGTAAAAAAAACAAAGGCCTTTTTTTTTAATTTTCCGACATTTCCTCAGGACACATATAGATTTATTATCCTACATGAAACCCATATTAGTCTTTACCTACCGTCCGCAGATATTTCCTAAACTCAAATAATACACCGTTCTAACACAACAAAAAGATAATCGTTAACAAAAACCATTTAGACATTTAATATCTGGGAAATATCTGCGAACCAACGGAGTAGGTAAAGACTGATAATATGGGTTTCATGCTGGATATAGAATCTGCATATGTGTCCTGAAGATGTAACAATAAAGTTGCGAAACGTCGACTCTTTAAATATAGTCTTGTGTTTTTTTTTACTGGATCCTAACCCCAAATAATACACCACTCTAACATAACAAAAGGATTGTTAACGAAAACCATTTAGAAACTGAATATCTGGGTAATATATGCGGAACAACGGAGTAAAAGTACTGATAATATGGGTTTCATACAGGATATAAGATCTATATGTGTCCTGAGGTTGCAACAATTAAGTTGCGAAACGTCAACAATTTGAAAAAATACTGGATCTTAACCCCAAATAATACACCACTCTAACAAACGTTTTTAACGTTGTTCCGCCATATTGAATTTTTACTAAAATATCAGGCCATCCCCATATGACCCTTAATTTTTGGTCAAAATTTGAATTCAATCGGATAAGTAGTGTTTAAGCTATCGCGAACTGACACACAGACCGACGGAATTGATTAAACATGTTTTTTGGCATCTAGAGACGCTATAAAACGTGAAGATATGTAAATTCTGAGTGGGCGATTTTCTTCACGAATAAAAAAAATTTATTTGGCCGCACTTTTGTTCTGCTAATTAGTTATGGCACACGATTTAAAATCAATCTATTAAGTAGTTTTTTCAGACTGAATTTTTAAATATTTTATTAAACCGCCATTTTGTTCCTCCATCTTGAATTCGTACCAAAATTATTTGATTAGTTGATTCCAACATAATACTTGATGTTTATGCACAATTTGAAATAAATTGGATAAGCAGTTTTTTCATAATAATGTTTTTAACATTTCACTACGCCGCCATTTTGTTTCACCATTTTGGATTTTTACTAAAATATTACCAGGTCATACGCATATGACTCTTAATTTTTAATAAAAATTCGAAGTCAATCGGGTAAGTAGTCTTTAAGCTATGCCGCAAACTGACAGACATACCGACAGACGCACCGAGGGAATTGATAAAACATATTTTTTTGGCATCTAGGGACGCTAAAATGTAAAGACGTGTAAAACTTCAGATGGTTTTTTCAGGATTACATACTTTTTATTTGGCCGCCATTTTGTTCGGCAGCTTAAATTAGTACCAGAATTTTACTAGTTGATCCCTATACCACATTAGTTATGACACACAATTTGAAATCAGACCATTAAGCAGTTTTTGAGGTTGAATTTTAAAATATTTTATTATGCCGCCATTTTGGTCTGCTGTCTTGGATTCGTACCAAAATTTTACCACATGATTTCAACATAATACTGGACGTTTTTGCAAAATTTGAAATAAATTGGATGAGTAGTTTTTTAATACTTTTTTTAACACTTCACTAGGCCGCCATTTTGTTTCGCCATATTGGAATTTTACCAAAATGTTACCAGGTCATCCCCATATGACCCTTAATTTTTGACCAAAATTTGAAGTAAGTAAAATTCCATAAAGGAGAGGGCAACAAAGTATCTAATTTTGATACTTGCTACAAAATATGCGCCTCCACTAGGTGATAGTTTTAATTAGAAATCTACTGAAATAAAAAACAATTTGTAAAAAAAATTATTTACTATATTAATCAATTACACAACAACATATGAATAGTTCCGCCTTAAATTGTTTATCACTTAAAATTATGACAAAATATACGGTTGTTATACGAAGTTTTGTCGGATCTAGTAGAACGTATTATGAGCTCTAATGGTAAATTAGAAAATCTAAGGACATGTTCCGTATTTCAATGATTTTTCATTACTCTTAAAGAAAGCACAGACATTGTATAACTTATTACAGCTAAAATAGTTTTTCTTAAAAGATGTTAAGTAATATAAAAAAATATCGATCCGGCAGAACAATCACATAACAGCAAATTTAGTACACAAATTAAATATTTTTTGAAAAAATCTTCATATATATTTATTTCTATTGTGTATGGTAAAATGTCTGAAATAACCTAGTACCTTAGGAGTCATTGCTTATGGAAGAAACACCTAAAAAGCCAAAGCTTTATAAGCATAGAAAGATACATGGATGTTCCCCACTTACACGCGTAACGTAGGCAGTGACTAGGGTGGGCAAAATAATCGATTTATCACTTATTACTTGATTTTTTTTAGAAAAAACGATTAATCGATATTTTCGATTATTATAGATTTATCGATTATTTTAGATAATCGATTATATATTTTGATAATCGCCTACTGGCCATGGGACTTGTGGGAAGTTGTGGGCAACAAAAACAACCTGTGAGAAGTTGGTTTTATAAAATCCAATATTTGTTGCTTTTTGTAATCTCAAAAATACATAATGATTATTAAGTTAAATTTCATTAAAATGAGTTTTTAAGGGCTTTATTAAAAACTAAAAGACTAAAAAAGCTAATTTTTAATGAAAAAAAATGTTCTTGATTTAAGTTTTCGCATAAAAAACTTAAACTAAGGGACCATAAAAGTACAAAAATGTGGCTTTATTAAACGGTTAATCGATTATTTGATAATTCCGTTTAGAAAAATAGTAAGGATTATTCAAAAACAATCTATTATTTTAGATAATCGATTATATATTTTGATAATCGCCCAGCCCTAGCAGTGACCCATACATTTTAAGTTACGAAAATTATATTTTTTGTCATGAACGGTTTGATTTGCTATACATTGTGTTACATTCAATGGTTTGCATCCCACACCTTCCAGTGCAAGTTTTGTAAAATATTTGATTTTATCAGCCTTGTTGTGCGAGCTCTAAGTTTCAGACATATTTTTTGTCTGACTGAAAGTCGTTAGAATCATTGACTTTGGTACCAGAAATTGGTCGGTTTATGACCAAAATGGCACACTTGCCACACACACAAATGCTAAAAAAGGCCAAGCTGATGTATTCGTTGATTTTTTAAAGGCTTATGACAAAATGAAAACTATATAAAATTTTGCTATATAATAACTAGCGTAGCTATTATTTTCTTTGTTAATAGTCAAGTGAATGCATAGACATAAGTTAATGGACTGGGTTTTGCGATGCTTCATTGACTCCATCGCAGTGCAAGAGAGATGGATATAGTTAAGGCAAAAATGTATCACTCTCACAACTAATTGGATTTTCGCTCTAATTAGCTCCATCTCTCTCGCGTGTTGACGTGAAGGTAAAACATTGCAAATATGTGACGGGGCCAGTCCATCTAACCTATTATGTCATTGATTGAATGTCCGGATTGAGCAAAAACAACTAGGCTTTTTTATCGCATTAGCGCACTAAACCATATTTTAGGAAGAAGTAAAATAATGTTTGTATCGCAGATATAGTTTACAACTACATGCAACACATTCGATAAGTCGATCAGTTTTAAAAAAATAAATTGAAAACTTAAAGGATTGTGTACACGTGCAGAAGTAATGAAACAAAAAGGTCAGTATAACGTGTATAATATTCAAACTCTAAAATCATAGCAGAGCGCTTTCGACTAACTAGTCATCATCAATGCTACCTACAAATAATGATGATGATGAAAATGATTTAATGGATCATTGTACATACGAAATCACAAAATATTACTTTTTTTGCGGTCTCGACTTTTTTATTTACAAAAAACTGGAAAAGTTATTATTTTTTTTAAATCGTGTTTTTTTATGTTTCCCCTCGTATAACTTCTTACCTAATTAAGCTATCGAGACGATTTTTTTTTTGACATAAAGCAGACATTTTGGCAATTCATCCCATGTAAAACATGAAAGCTATTATTTGTTTTAAATATGGCTAAAACATCGATGAACTTGAAACTTTAGAAATTATGTAAACAAGTTTTCACTAATCGAAAAATATTTTTGTTTTTGGAAATTTTATATAACATGCAGCGAAAAAAATGTAGATATAATATCAAAAAAGCTTTTAGTAGCAAAATCGTTAGTATAGCTTTCATACTTTAGGTTTAAAACTTTGGTTATTTTCAACGGCGAATATAAAGCGGCCGGTGTTTTGTACCAGAGCGACGCGTTATAAAATGCTTCCAAAACTTCCAAAGTTATTGACGTTTTAGCCATATTCAAAATAAAAAACAGCTATCATGTTTAATATGAAAAGAAGCGCCAAAGTGTCTGCTTTGAGTAAAAAAAATCGTCTCGATAGCTTAATTAAGTAAGAATATATTACAGGGAAATATTAAAAAACAATTTTAAAAAAATTAAAATTTTCACAGTTTATTATAAATAAAAAAAGTCGAAACAGGGAAGAACGGTCATATTTTTAGGTTTCAAGTATAGAATGATGTGGCTAACAATACCCAATAGGTTTGATCGTGCTAAGGTCATTAAAAAAACGACACAAAATTAACCATTATTTACTCCACTATAACCAAAATTTTAAATTTCGCGCACTATAAAAAATCGCAGCACCTAAAGTATGAAAGCTACACTAACGATTTTGCTACTAAAAACTTTTTTGATATTTTGTCTACATTTTATTTGCTGCATGTTATATAAAATTTCCAAAAACAAAAATTTTTTTCGATTAGTGAAAACTTGTTTACATAATTTCTAAAGTTTCAAGTTCATCGATGTTTTAGCCATATTAAAAATAAATAATAGCTATCATGTTTTACACGGGAAGAAGCGTCAAGATGTCTGCTTTAAGTCAAAAAAAAATCGTCTCGATAGCTTAATTAGGTAAGAAGTTATACGAGGGGAAACATAAAAAAACACGATTTAAAGAAAATAATAATTTTTCCAGTTTTTTGTAAATAAAAAAAGTCGAGACCGCAAAAAAAATTAATATTTTGTAATTTCGTATGTTCAATGAGCCATTTAATAAAATGAGGTATATATCGGTGTGTTCTAACGCAAAAAAAATCGAGAAGCGACTTTTGCCTCGTTTTTTACTCCACTAATAGGAATTGATTACAAATCTGATTGGAAACCCCGGTGTTACGTCATAGTCAGAGAAACAAAATGTTCAAAGACAAGCCGCCAAAGACTGACTTGGCAACCTTGGCCGAAGAGACCTGTTAAGTAATATATAAATACATTGGAGATAATTAGATTGCAAATGTGCAAAAATCTGTGTACGGTAAATAGACCGTACCAAGTGTAAGAAGCAACATAAATGATGTGTGGTGATACGAAATTAAGATTAATAGATGTATTTTACTGACTTAGACACTAATAACGGGTTTTGATCAAGACTATGAGTGTAGTTAGAGAAATTTAACAATAAAAAGTAGCTTTCAAACAATTGCAAATACAAGTACATTGTTATAGTCCAACACACGATAAATGGTTATGAAGTTGCCAGACTCATAACGATCAGGTGGTATTTTACCCCAATAAAACAATTAAGGACTGGTTTGCAAGCGTTTCTCAGTACAGGTCGGTAGTTTATTTTTATTATTAAATCATTTGAACTGTGGGATTAGCGGTGTTATTTATTTTTAGAGTAACAATCTTTCTGTGAGGTGTTATTAGCAATTCTTATATTCAGACCGTGGGTTGAAAACTGCGAATCCGACGACAGAATTGAACAGATAAACGAGCAAAAAACAAAATGCTATTTACCGATGTGCTGCAAGAGAATTGTTTTACGAGTATATCAAAGTAAAATTTGTTTATATTTTTTTTATTTATATTTATATATATTTTTTGTGTTTCTTAGATGTACCTAATTAAACAATCACTTTAATTCATTCGATCAATTACATTAGATAGGTAGTTTTAAAAATTTCTGAATCTCCAAATAAAAATTATTATTTTGTTTAAATTCTCAAATTACTGTTATTTGAATAGAAGCCAAAAAATGTTTATGTTTTATCTGCAGTATGAAGCGGTAAAACGTTTCTATCGATAAACTACTTAAGGGGCAACATTTTTCTTTTTGTAAAAATATAAAAAAAACTTAATTTGAAGAATTAAATTATTAACAGTAATACCTATTCTTATATTGTATTAGTAATATTTATGAATTATAAATGCTCAAAATATGTGAAGGAACATTCGCTAAAAATAGGCAAAATAAAAATATCAATAGATCGCTACAATTTAGTTTTGGAATGTACTCCAAAATATACCTAACCCATTTTTTTTTAAACTCTGCTGTTGGCCGGCAGCCATTTTAATTATTTTTAAAATATTTTTGTTATCTCTGTTTTCTTCAATTGTATTCATAGTGTGACGACTTTTGCGACTCCTTACACTGCCTTTGACTATAGCACATCCGCCAATAATAACTAGCATACTAATGCAAAGCTTTAAACCGCATTCACTAATATTTATATGCAGTAAAATCAAGAAACGTTCAGTAACCTTCAAATATTTGTCTGCAGGACTTCTAAAAGCGGCAGAGGGCATAGAAGCTACCATTAAGAGGTCAGTGGAGTTATCATCCGGCATTCCAAGGTCTACCTTGCGTCGATTCCTTGACCAAGACAATTCACTGGAGAGGAAGAACAGATCTGACAAAGGCACAATGAAAGTGTTTGGGAATGGTGACGCAGAATTAATTCGCAGGAAAGTGTATGAAATGTATGAGTTTAAGCAAATTCCGTCACTTGATTCTTTGTGAGAAAAGTTATCAGCAAATGGTCAATTCACTGCTAGTGGCGAAACTTGGCGAAAATTGGATTTCGATTTAAAAAATTGACAAGCTCATTTGCATTAGAGATACCCAACGGCTAGAGGAATGGAGACAAAAATATTTAATCCAAATTCATCAGTTCCACGCAGAAAACCAAAATATTTACTATTTAGATGAGACTTGGTTCGACACCCATGACACTACAATTAAAGGTTAGCAAGATTCTTCACCAAAGTGCATTGTAATGTAGCTGCTTCTCGAGCAAAAGAGAATAACCATCTTACACTGTGGCTCGAGGGATAGCTGCGTGCTGACCGCTTTGCTACTTTCAGCAAAAAAGAACTGCTCGTTAGATTACCATCAGGACATGACAAGTGAGCTTTTAGAAAATTGGTTATTACAGCACACCAGATAAACCTACACCAGATGCGAAAGTGCCTATCTAACGCATGTATGGCGAATTTATGTGAAACTCCGCCTCCTACGGATGTCCAGCCATCTGAGACATAGTAAGAGCTCCAGTTGATATTTTTAATCCGCACGAGCGGCGATATCGATAGTGCGAGAGCTTATGTTATTATTTAATTTTTCGAACATTTATTTTTTATACAGTTTTATTTTTGTAATTGTAAAAATGCCTGGTTATAAGTGCTTTTATTTACATTGTTCAAACAGATTACCTCAAGATTCCGTAAGATATGTTCGTTTTATTATTAACATTTATATTTTTTACGCCTGATAGTAAGTTTTCACGCAAAATATGGTTTAACAAGTAGGTACTTTATGAGTAGCCCAATTTATAGTTTTTTTATAGTATAAAAATATAATAATTTTAGATTTAACAGTTGGATTAAAGCGGCTGGAAGAGAAGATCTTTTAGAAAAGTTATTGTAATTACAAGTTATGCAAAGATCACTTTGAAAGTAGATGTTTTGCGGTATCTACAAGTTGTGTAAAGCGCCTTTATGATACCGCTATACCGAGAATTTTTCCTTTACAAAGCGCAGAGCTGATTTTTTATTTGAAGAACCTCCGAAAAATGCTTTAATTTGATCAGGTAGGTAATTTTATTGTTAAACACATCATCATCAACTGCCGTGGCTCAGGGGCAGAGAAAATCAAATCGTAGACGTTATGAAGGTGAACACGGTCATCCATTTGGCGAAAAGTTTATTATTATAGTTACGGATAAAATTACAGAAAATGCAAACGTTAAAGTAATGGTCTTTAAAGACATGAAAATAATTGGTTTTTATTAACAATAAAAATTCATTTTAAAATACTGTAAGGCAATTACCTATTATAATCTAATCTAAAAGTTTCGTATTAAGGTAGAGCAAATATTAGAGAGATAATAAAATAATTGAAAAAATAGAACAAGTGATAAAACAGTTTATATAATACATTTGTGTTGGAGGAGCAGCCATGGTATACACACAAAAAATAACATTTTTCAACAATATATATGCTCATACTAACTCCATAACATAACATTGAATTGACATAACGACCGGTATTAACAAGACTGTTCTGAAAAACGTATTTTCTAAGAACTGAGAACATTTATTCGAAAATGTTTACCATATTTGTTTTACGGGACACGTAAAAGCAGTTTATCTCGGTTCTATATGATTTGATTTTCTCCGTTATAGCACGTTATACCAATGCATCGTTTTTTGTCATTAGATTATTTATTTTATCTCTGTTTTAGATATTACCCTAAAACCTTATTGGTTGATAGCGATAATATTGGTTTTACTTAAAAAAAAAATCATAAAATGATGACATTTTGCAATGTAATTACTTAATAAAAAACAGGGTATCAATCAATCAACTAGTTACATAATTAATGTTCAGATATTTTTTATAATTTTGTGTATAAATAAATATATTTCTGAAAGTTGAAAAAATGGGTTTTTTTCCTAATTTAAACATCATTTTCTGAATAGAGCAGGACTATGAGCATTTGGCATTTTTTTAAAACACCAATATAATTAGTTTTTCATTTTAATGAAATAAGATTAAATCAAATTCATATCGCAGTAAAATCAAAAATAAGGACCTTACAAAACCAGTAATTCGCATATTATAATACCTAAATATTCCTAACATTTTGTTTCCAAAAATTTTGAATTGGTGCGGGTCATAGATGTCTTTCGCGCCAAGGCCAAAGAAAATTGGCGAGCTACTTCTCAAAGTTTCGCATCTGGTGTAGGTTTATCTGGGACAGCACCTTAGCTGAAAAAGTACCAACCATAAGCAATAAAAAAGAGGTGCTGCAAGAGTTCCTTAACCAACATGACCTCTATTTTGAAGAAAATTATAAAAAAAACAACTAGTTGAGGTACTAACAACTAAAGCGTATGATAAAACAAATTGGGTAGATGAGGCTATAAGAGCATACCAATTAGATTGACCCCCCTACCACTGCGATTTGAATCCTATCGAAATTTTATGGTCTGAATTAAAAAACAAAGAAAGACGCAATAATGTAAACCTAAAAATGTGCGCTAATGTAATTGAAGTAATTAAAACGATGTGAATTAATACCAGAGAGTAGTTGGAAAGCATGCGTTAATCATATATTTAAAGTCGAAAATAAATATAAAAGATATTGGGAAAAAGTAAAACCTTTAATTGTATCAGTGGATGATAGTGATAGTACAGATTCAGACTATCGAGATTAGTTATTAAATCATTGATTGAGATGATCCATTTTACTCATTCGTTCCACTGCTTTTTATTTTCTTTAGTTTTTAAGACATCGGAATAACCTTTTCTATTTGGAACAAAATATTAAAAATTTTATAGTACGGCTTATTACTTTTCCGCATATCAATAATTTATATCAAAGTCAGCAATACGCAATAAATGTTTGTACGTACATATATAAACATTGTTTCAATCTTCCTACTACTACCTCGGACCGGAATGATTTATTAGCCAAAACAGATGCATAAGCAGGTATTAAGTATAAAGGTATTAGTTAGTCATCTAGGCTTAGGATAATTATGCATTTAAAAATCTAAAAATATGCATGCAAATATGGTCCGAAACAAGGGAAAATATTCACTTAAAAATGCATTAATTATCGAATCAAAAAAACAGAAATAAAGGAAAAGTATAGCAATTAAAATATATTATTTACACTTCAAGGTATCCTTAGGACGCTATTTTTATTATTACATTAATACAACAATATAATAAAAGATTTTTTTTTAATATATAGCTAACTAAAAAAAACTAACTAAAGAATAAACCTGTTTAAAATTTATTGTTTACGCTATTCAACAAGTTGCGGTTACCTTTTATAACTATATGATGTAATAAATTATCAAATTCAAATTTTCTTCTATTATCTGACAATAGTACTTTATACTCAGAAAATACTCGTTCAACATCACAAGATACAATTGGAACATATTCAAACAAATTCAAATCACTGTTTATTAAAAATTGTTCATTATCTAGATTCAATGTCTATTGTCCAAAAATGAACTAATATTTTTCAAGTTTTTGTAACCAATATTTTTTTGTAAAACGGTAGCTAATTTTTGAGAAATTCTTTTTAGTGTTAGTTATAGTTTCACTCACTTTTTCTATCATTTCTACGCTTTTTGACAAAGAAAGTCCTTTCATCTCCAATTTTTTTATAGTATCAGACAAGCAAGAAAAATTGTTTTTAATGTAAATTAAATCCTCACGTACGTCTTTGTGCAAAACGTTTTGTGCTTCTTGTATATGATATTCCGCATTAAATTGGTTGACTATGTTTTTTATTGTCTGGAAATGTTCTGCGTAATAAATGCCAACGTTTATCCAAGTTTCCCATCTAGTTACAACTGGTGATGGGGGCAGGGGGATGTTTCCTGCAGTTTTCCTAAATTTTTCTACCCGAGTCGGAGCTTTTAGGAATACTTTCTTCACCGAGGAAATCAGATCGTTCACTCGTGGATAAAAAGCACGAACTTGTTCTGCAACATGATGAAGTCCATGGGCAAGACATGTGGCATGTATCATTTTAGGGTACAATATTTGTAGATTACTCATTGCTTTACACATGTATGGAGTAGCATCTGCAAGTGCCACTAACACTCTTATCATATTTAATACCACCGGGCTATAAAAAAGTCGTTGAAAAATCCAGCAACAGTTGAATCATTTACTTTGTCTAAGGTATTCATTGTAAGTAAATATGATTTATCCCTTTCTGCTTCTATACCCAACACACCAAAAACAAAATTAGCAACACATCTCTGTTCCACATGAGTTGTTTCATCTAGTGACACCCATATACTTTTATCTTCCTTTTTTTCCAGCAATTCGGTAACTGTCTTGCATTCATGTGGAATTGATGTCTTTGTGTACTGCTCTAAAAATGACTTCAGGGCAGGATTAGTTAATTTATTCAGTGGAATATCCGCACTAATAAACGCCTTGCACAAATCTTCATTGCACTTTGGTCGATTGGGTCCCGGTCCTGGTAAAAATGCCGTGGTGACTAAAACTTGTTTCTGAGCACACTTTTTATTTTTTTGGATCTGATGCTTTGTAGTTCCTATGTGTTGCGTCACTTGGAATCTCTTGCTCGCAGTAATAGGAACATCACAATATTTACAAAACAGCACAAAACCGTCAGTCGTAAAATCAGGAAAATCTTTCACGAATAGATTTAATACCGCACTTAATGAACGCTTTTCTTTCGGCATATTGGACAATGTTCACGCCACAATGTGTAAACTAAACTGAATTGAAAAATTATTTGTAACATTCTTAAAACGTGCGTATTTATTATTGTAAATCCGTGGTAAATCTATAGTTTTTAAAGCACAGATGTTTTATTGGGTACCTATAACAATTTTAAGAAAGGATGGGTAAAACCCTTGGACTTCCAGCAACTAGACATTTTTTATAATTTTATTATTATGGATTATATTTGAAATACTTCAAGTTTGTCTTTGGAAATAAAAATATATGCAGAAAACTTAGAATATATGCATTTTTCCTGTCATGCAAATGCATATATATCCTAAGCCTAGTCTGACCATTTATCGTGTGTCGGACTATAGCACAAATTTCAAGTGAAGTTCAAACAAAACTACACCTATGAGAATGCAAAGCAAGTCCTTGTGGGAAGGTAGATAAGGGAAATGGCTGAACAGAAATGTGTTAATTTATTGTATGCCTATATAAATTAATAAAAAACAATGAAATATTGTGAAAAAATGTTGGCTAGTAGATTGTGATCAAAAGGTTTGTAAATTACTGACAAAAAAGTGTGTGAAGTTAGCTGACCTACCATACAAGGACAACTTGTGGTCAATAACTATACTTATATATAATAATAAAAATCTATAACTAACAAGGAGGGGGGGTGTTCAGTAATCTTTCAAAAACTAATTATTAACAACCGTTTTTGGTAGTAATCATAAGTTGACATAATAACTCGTATGTTATACATAAGGATTTCAATATTATATTTTTTTCTTTACAGTTGAAGTTGTTTTAATTCCACATAGATTTGGCAACCCCGGCGATTGTCAATTTTTTTTTTGCTTTTTGTTAAAGAGATTCTCCCATTTCTTTGTTTCATCATGCCCAAAAGAACAATGGCTGCTAAACAAAATTTTTTAAAAATGTAATTTGGTATTCGCCAACTTTTGTTTTGTCCTTGTTACATGTAAAATTATTGTATTTATTTGGTACCATGAATCTTTCTACCGGTTCACTGACGAGTAAGTATATCGTTTAATTCAACCTTTTTTCTTTTCTTTTCGGCTTTTTGGTCTTGTTGACCATCTTCATAACTGAAGAGTTTTATTACTCGATGTACTTATTTATAGGTAGCATTGATGATGACTAGTTAGTCGAAAGCGCTCTGCTATGATTTTGGAGTTTAGATATTATACACGTTATACAGACCTTTTTGCTTCATTAAAAAATTAAGTCACCATCTTTAAGTGGGATTTATCACCTGAGAGGTATAGATGTAGTAATTTATACTGTTCCGGGGGATATTGAATGTAGGATTATCACAGGTTTTTGGAGTAAAAGATAGATAGTATTGAAATTGAATAGTTTTTCAAATATGCAAAAATAGAAATGTATATGCGTAAAAATGACAATTGCACTTCCTAAGGTACTAAGTCACTGCAATATATAACTTCTTAGTATAAAATTAAAAAGTATCAAACACGTTTTATCATGTCAGTTTGATCACAAATCAGATTGTATAAGTAAAGAAAAGGCTATCTATCGGCTAATGTCTTTACAATTTTTACAAAATATTTACGGCTTGTCTACAAATATATATTCACATTTTAAAAAATTCAAATCTACATAATATGTATTCGGTTTGCGACCTATTTTACAGTTGCGTGTTAGTACGAGTAAACAACAAATCAAATTAAAGCAAAACCGTTTTCTTATCAATTCTACGCAATATAATCTCCGACATACAGGGGATTCGGTAAGTATATGGCATACTCTTGTGAGCGTATAGGGCAGGTCAAAATAAAACTAGTTTCTCATACAAAAAAAATCTCAAAATGCTCCTTGACGGAAATACAGGGTCCCAAAGGGTACTAAGCGGTTTACCTTATCGGCTCTAACTTTTAAGCCAACTTGTATAATTTAATTCAATTTTAATATTTATGTAGGCCGTAACAATCAATCATCACCAGCCTTTTCATCCACTGCTGAATATCGGCCTACCTCTCGCATATACCTATGCTGTGTGTCTTAGCTGTACTTTACACAGGTATACGGGACCTACAGTTTATCGCCGGATCCGAACGACGCTATTTGAGAGGTGATTTTAACCTATTACTGATGGAGCGCGCAACCACCAACCCATCAGAAGGCGAGCTTATGTATTCTTAGCAAAGTCTGCCTCAGCTCGGAATCGAGCCAGGGACCTTGCGCGCCGAACCGCAAACACACAGCGATCGGCGCCACGCTCGCCTCGTAACAACTCATAGAGAAATAGAAGTCCTGTTTGAAGTGAAAGTTTAGAAAGGTAACAGGTTTATTCCGTTACCAGGTTAACCATATCCTACCGATACGAAACGTACAGGTTGTTTTTATTTGAGTTCCGAGGGTTCTTATCTACCTCACTGACGTAAGAATTTTAAGTGGTTCAGTTAAATAAGGTCATAAGTGGTATTTAAATAATATAAATGACTGGTTTACATCGTGAAGGCAGTAAGAAATGGACTTGCCACGCCACATTCGGGCCAAAGGTGCTATTTTAAAGAACTCAAAACTGTTTATTTTTGAACTTTGGCCATTCCTCTTTAAAAATAAACGTACTCTACATTTATTTCGAAAAAATTAGTTTTTGTATAACACGTTATTCAGAATATTACAATAAAACACCAGTCGATTTTATTTCTTTAAGAATATGTTATTGAAAACACTTCTCAAAATTGTCTGAATAAATACGTTCACAAAGATTCAGTAATGAAGCATTATTCCTGTAGCGAATATTCTGACATGCATTTAATTTATAGACAAGCAGTCGGCAATTGTAAGGTCACGAGAATTTATTCTGAAATATTTCAAATCGACGTTTACAGCACCGAAAAACTTTTGAAAGGGTTGATCGTAAATTAAGTCACGTTAAAAAAATGTTAAAAGTAGTTTATTCAGTTAGAGGAGGAAATTTTAGATAAGATTGCTGAAAATCCCTCTAATAGTGTAAGAAAGCTGTCGGCCCAATTGCATGCGACACAGTCAATCATTTTCCTCAATTGAAAAGTATTAGAAAAGTCATACAATAATTGAAGAAAACGTCTGAAAATAACTTAAATTACTAGTGAAACAATATAAAGCTGAGTCCATATAAAAGTCTTCGTGGGAATGACAATCAATATCAAGTGAAAGTGTTTTTAACTTGGATCTAAGAATATTCAATGTCACAGACCCTTTAATATCATTATCCAATACATTAAAAAACTTGCATGCATTAAATATAACATTTTTTTGATAAAATGACAACCTGTGACTATTAGGCATGAGCAGATAGGCAATATTATACACCACGCCAAAAATAAAAAACAATTGACTATCGGAAAATATAGAAATCACCATGAACTTTGTTATATTGTCAAATGAAACCAGAATTATTATTTTTGAATAACAGTAGGTAATATATCTTATTTACGTTTAACGTCAAATTAAAAATAATACCTAATAATAATGCTTTTCACTGAAGAAGAAAAACTCAGAATAATTCACTTGTACTACGCAAATCAAAATAACGCATCAAGGGTAGTGACAGTATTATATATAGTAAAACATTTTGTGTAAAGGTAAAACTTTTTCAGAAAGAAAAGAAGATCAAATGCAAATTTAGAGGAAGAGTTTAATATTTTATTATATTTTGAAGGTAATTTTCTATTTATTTAATCGTATCATTCCTATAAATTAGGCCAGTTATCATTCCTATAAAATTAGGCCAGTGCAATATTTAACAGAAATAATATAAATGAACGACTTCAATTCTGTCAAGAAATGCTCAGGAGATTTCGAGAAGATGACCAATTTTTTAACAAAATTCTGTGGTCTGATGAAGCTACTTTCACTACGGCCGGAATGTTTAACAGAAAAAACACACATTTTTGGGCAACCCGAAATCCACATGTAATTGAAGAAAGGAAGAAGCAAGGCCGTAAGTTGTGCATGTGTGGTGCGGCATATTAGGAGAGCAACTAGGCGAACGCTATTTAGATTTTTTAAATAACGAAATAGAGCGCCTTTTAGAGATACTTCCCATTTGTCAGTATACTCGATTAATTTGGCACCAAGATGGCGCACCGCCTCACAATGTCCAACCGATTACCAATTTTTTAAATAATCGCTATGGTTTATGGATCGGAAGACAAGGCCCAATCCGGTGGCCGGCCAATAGCCCCAACCTCACACCCCTAGATAATTTTATGTGGGGATACTTGAAAGATAAAATCTACTTTAATAGGACTGATAATTTACAAGAATTACGGCAAAAAATCGAGCAAGAAATGAGGAGTTTATTTTCAAAACGCAATTTCTGCAAAAAACTTATTGTGGAGTAATTGAGTGTTTTCTGCTGCTAAAAAAATATGCCTAAATTTATTTTGCAACTGACATCAATTTAATTATTGGTGATCCTAATACAGTATTCCTGATGATTTTTTTCTTAAAATATTTTGTTTACGATAGATACATACACAAAAAAATTAAATAAATTGCATTTTGAAAATAAAGCAGTATTTAAGAGCATTTTGAAAATAAATTTAGGCATATATCTCGGTTTGAAAAAAAACACAGAATCCATTTTTTAAGTTTTTATTACATAACAAATTTTAGGTTAAACGATTAATGAAGATTATAAACCAAACCTATATTTTCACACCGCAGTCTTCTTCCGCGCACTCACACTCAACATCTTCAACATCATCATCTTCTCCTTTATCTGCTTCACTGCCTTCTTTTCCACTTGAAGAACCAGTTTTTTCTATTAAATTTTTGTAAAACGCAAATTTTGCGTTGTTTTTCCAGTCCTCGTCGCATAAACGCAACAATTGTTCAATATTTTTTAACTTGAGTTCTTTGATGGTATGCGTCAAAGGCAACTGGGTAATAGTTGCTCTACTAATCGGTATTCCTTTTTTCATTATAGGCATAAATTCCTTTGATATGTCGTCGTTTCTATAATTTTCCTCCATTTTAACTTTAACGACTATGTTTTTAGTTTTAGGGTTTTTTTCTTTTCTTATATAAATCCTTTTCATCTGACTAATCCCGGTAAGTTTTCTGCAATTATCATCACTCAATTTCTTAATATTATGAAGGTCCCAGTCAATTCCCAGGCTCCTTACTTTTCCTACCTCTTCCAATATTTTCTCATAATCTTCTTTTAATAAAATTTGACTATGCCTTCTGTATTGTTTTTCTATTTGACCGAATATACGGTCTGCTGGCATATATGAATGCCCCCTAACGGGAAATATTAGAGTTATATTTTGAAGGTTGTCAGGAGCATCATGATATAACCAAAAGCACATGGCATGAATAACATAACAGTTTTTATTTTGGCCCGCGCACCCGTCAGCAAAAGATCTTAGACTAGTGCACGTTTCCGTTATTTCTAATTCACTTAAGAAATCTCCCACAGCTGAGGCAACCTCGTTCGCACCCCTGCAAGCTTGGTCTTCACTCCAAGTATAGAATATGGGAGCCTTACACTTTAAATCTGTGATGCACAAGTTATAAAAAGATAATTGACGAAGGTAATATGCTTCACCAACAGGTAATTTTGGCAAAGGCTGAACCTGTTGCATGTCAAAGCAGTATGAGAGTGAATTATCCACATTTGCATTCATGAACATGGTAAATTGCTTTGCTCTAAGTTTATGGATACGAAGATCAGTTAAAATTGGAACAATTGGCTTATTTTCCTGTTTGCACGTTTTTAGTTTATTTTTCAATCTAAAACACAAACTGCATACGTCGGTAGCAGGTGTACCGAAACCTATGTTAAAATCTGAACAAAAAATTTTATAAAAATAACCGTAGTTCACTATCATGTCAGGATTTTGTTTATTGTACATTTCGCACAACTTGGCAACACTTAATTCAGATGACAAATACAATCGTTTCGATTTTTGACGGTTATAATGACTCTCTCTAGCTCTTAGGCTTCCTATAAACTTTTGTACTCTTGCCTTCTTATTTTCATTTTTCTTCGACTTATGATCACCACCTCTCCTCTCCTTAATATCTTGTCCATCCCTAATAAAGTTTGCTACTGTATTGACTCTTCTGGCAGTTATATTAAAACAAGAAGTGAAAAATTTCTGGCAAACGTTCACTAGTTGCCCGTTCAGTTTTCTCATCTTATATTTTATTTGTTTAGTATGCTTTTGATCCCGAGCTGTTGGTTTGTACTTAGAAACCCTTCTTTTAGGCGTTGAAACTACTAGCAGGTGTGACAACTTCCGATTTTGAACAATCTTGTCCGGTACTCGGAAAAATTTAGCTCTCGCATGAAGTATATCGCCATTTGTAATATTATTACAATTTAAAGACTTTTTTGCGTGTTTACAAGGCCTTTCAAAAGACTGTATGAAGTTTTCATTAAAATGATTTCCATACCTAAAAACGTAAAAAATAAAATTAAAAAATGTAAATAGGTATTCACGGAAAAAAATCGTTTACCTTATTTCCTTACGCCTCTCTCGTTTATTTTTGCCCCTTTTCCTCTTTCTTGCACCTTCATTTTTTTCAGAAACTGCAACGGTATCTATATCGTGATCCATTTTTCTATTTTAGATCGTACAATGCCGGCACAAAACAATCAAAACATCGATATAAACATCAAATGTTGTCTGTCCATTGCACGGCTCAGCCGTCTTGGAAATACTATTACATTTACGACACGTCGCGTAAAGCTTGATCTACACTTATGCGTTTGTCGTTGAACGTTACTAACTAGCAGATATTTTATATGGCTGTAAATTAACAGTATGATTTAAACAAGTATTAATAATTATCATTCCACATACAACATTTGTTTGCGCGAATAACTTGACCAGAAAGTAATTAAACGTATAAATTGCGATTTAAAAAGAAAAATGTAGAAATTGCGGTTTGAAAAAAAAATTTTTTGTAGATATTGCACTTTGAAAAAAAACCTGAAAAATGCTTTGAATTTTAAACACCAGAAATAGCTCTTTGATCAATTATTTCGACAGGAAATGATTCAGGTCTGCTTTACGATTCAAATGACACCTAAAACTGAAAAATAAATTTTTTGTAGAAATTTCGTTTTGAAAATAAGCTCCTCAAATAGTAATTTTAAATACCGAATATCCCTTCTTTGTTAGCAATGCTATTAATAGAATGGGACACGTGTTCCAAAATTACTTAAACACTGGCGGGCGGTGGTAATGTAAATAACTTATAATACAGATTTTATAAATGTTATTGTTATCTTTGTTTATTCACTAGCATTTGTATTTGTTGTTTGTTAATTACATATATTATATTATATCAGAATAAACTAGTTGTAATAAACGTAAATAAAATATATTATTTTTATTCAAAAAGAATAGGTAATTTTAGTTTCATTTGACATTACATGGCTAGAGTGATTCACGAATCATAATGGCCGAATTGCAACCACAGCTACTCACGGCTATCTAGATCTAATAAATTAAGTTAAGCACCTCATAATGTGGTACTTTGAAGGCGAATAGCCCAAAAACTACTGTTCTAAATATAGGCATGTTATATATTTTTGAAAAGAGGACAATGAGGCGCATCTAAAAATTAAAAATATACGGGATGTTCCATTTAAAATAACAAAGTTCATGGTGATTTCTATATTTTTCGATAGTCATTTGTTTTTGATTTTAGCGCTATGTAAATCTTCAGATGAAACCTACAACTTTCATATTAACCACTTTTTTGTATCTTTTGAAAAAAAAAGATTTAAAGGGGTGGAAATATAAGAAAAAACCCTGTACATATTTCCAAGATATATAAGTGAAAACTAATCAAGATTTTGAGATTGTGGAAAGCGGGTTTACATGACTCTCTCTTTGAGACACCATAGATTATTCGTATTGCGTACTTTTTTAATAGAAATACACGTTTAATATGTGTACTAGTGCCTCAATTTAAGATGCCCTAGCGCAAATGTGATAGAAAATTGGCATAGTATAAGGTCAGTAAAATACTTTAACTGCACTGATTTTTTAGAAATCTAGGCATACCAGAAACTGCGCAACCTACCACAAAGGCCGTCAATAAGGGCATGCCACTGAAGTGTGCTGTCAAAGTTTAGGCCTAACAATCCAACACTGTCTGAGGGGCTTAATTGATTTGGTGCACCATGAAACAATGGAAAATCTTCAACTTGCCATCTACTAGAGGAAAAAAGTATAAATTGTGTCTTATTTTTATTTAGAACTAAGTTGTTTTTTTTTGAGACCAGGTTAGTATATAGTTGTAAATATTTTCAGCAGTATTTTTTAAAGATATTATATCTGGCCTTACTATTAGAATGTTTGTGTCATCGGCATAGCATACTGAAAAGACATCAGTTGCTGCTTTGTAAAGTAAGGGGCTCAAGATGGATCCCTGAAGAACGCCTTGTATTATCGAGCGACAGCTGCTTTTTTGTTATTAATAGTGACATACTGAATCCGACTGGTAAGACATGAGGTAAGAAGATTTAACGCCTTATCACGAATGCCATAGCGATAGAGCTTTGCTAGTAAAAGTCGATGATCCACCAAATCAAAAGCACGTGACATAATATATAAAAAAAATCTATAAATAAACCCATCACAAACCTCTGACTGCCAACAGCATCAACAATTTTGTTTTGAAAGTATGATAGGGCAGTTTCTGTACTCTTTGATGGTGTGAAACCATATTGTGAAGAAGAAAGCAAGTTATATTTATTAACAAATGAAGTTAATTGATCTTTTAGACACATCTCAAAGACTTTTGATATACTACCTACTAGACTAATTGCACGATAGTTGTCATAATTATTATGTGAATTATTAAGTGAATGAGATCCAAAAGGTATATGTCATGTCTCTCATTGATTATCCCGTAAGAGTCAATTATGCAAACTGGTTTTTGGAGACGCAGCCGGTTTAAGCCGAGATGAAGCATAAATTGCCATAATATGCGTATCTGGCATGAAGAAAATTTGCCCATGAAATAGTACACACAAAGCACCAACAAAGATTAACGGTGTGGACCCGGATTATTGAGAATCATCTCATTGGACCGTTCTGTTTTGCAGACAGATTATACGGTGTCTTGTATCTGCAATTCTTGCACCAAAGCTTAAGCGGTCTATTAGAAAATGAACCCCTTGAAAATTAGAAATCAGATGTGGTTGATGCACGATGGTGCACCGACCCATTTTAACAATTTAGTTCGTCAGCACTTATCAAATCAAATACTTTTGGTGATCGATGGATAGGTCGAGGTGGGCCTATTTTGTGACCGCCGAGGCATCCCGACATACCTCCATTGGATTTATCTATGGAGAAATTTAAAGAGGCTTGTATAACACAGCATTGTAAGAAAATTTGGGACAATCATGGAATGTTGTTTCAAGTACAAAGAGGAAACATATAGAGGCAAAAAACAAAAAGAATAACGCTTTCACACTTTTAACATTCTCGCGTTTAAGTGATTTTCGATCCAGTGCTTGTCTATAAGTCTGTAAACATTAATGGGATGATTAGTGGAATCAACAGCTATCATGTTATTTGATTAGTTATTGTGTTTATTTCAAAAGTCAATGCTTAAATGATATTTCCAAAGAAGAAATAGAAAATATTATTATGGGTCTGTATTAAAAAAAAACTTGTGGTTTTGATAATATATCAATTAAAATAATCAAAATTGTTAGAGGTGATATAATTACATTACATTTAGGTAAAATTTTGTTTAGAGCAAGTATTTTTCCTGAAAACTTAAAAATTGGAAAAGTTACACCGATATTTAAAAGTGGTCATTCAAATAATTATAATAACTATCGTCCTACTTCAGTTTTATCTGTTGATACAGCAAATAATATTTTACATTAATGTTTATATATTATCGGTATAGAGGGTCAAATGTATTGTTGGTTTCAAAGTTGTTTAAATAACCGAAAACAGTGTGTTAAAATTAAAATAAAAACGTCCAGAAAACATAAAAACTTGTGGAGTTCTACGAGGATCCGTGTTAGGATCCGTCCTTTTTCTAATATATATAAATTCTATTTCAAATTTAAAACTGAAAGGTAGCATTAAATTATTTGCTGATGATACAACTATTATTTATTTTGCCAAAAATATTTCCACAATTTATAGTGATATAAAATTTGATTTATCTTTATATCTTCTTGGTTGGTTATCAGCTTAACAAACTGATATTAAATTTTGAAAAACAAATTTTATGATTATAAATAGAAGCCTATCGAAAAAATGTTTAAGTTTACATTTTGATGATAATTTAAGGAATACATTAATAAAATTAAAAAATCATTTCTCCTATTATAGGATTTTATTCAAAATTTGAATATTTAGTTTCCATATGGGGCTCCGCTTGTATAACAACTCTAAGACCTCTTAAAACATTACAAAATAAAGTAATAAAATGTATATACATATTGGAATCGACAATACATTTGCATAAAACAAGATCCCTTTTAAATTTCCAAATTTATTATTATTTTATATTAAAGTTTAAAATTTGCTAATTAATTCGTTCAATCGTTTTAAAACATAAACATACAGTCATTAATTTTAAAAACATTTCTTCATTACATTGCCATCAAACTAGACAACATAACCAAATTCATATAAATATTGACAGTGAAATTCCAAAAATTATAAAATATGATTAAATTTAGAAAAATTTTAAAGAAAAAAATGTTTGAAATATGTTTGTATAGACATGTTTAATTAATTATATATTTTTATTGTAGAATTTAGATTAGGTAGTAGTTTTCTTTAATATTTTATATTATTTTATTTAACTAGTTAGTTTTTAGTTAGTTTCCCTGTAATGAACTTACTGTAAGTTAGTTGCTGATTTTTTCAAAAACAGCTAATTTTATCGAAACAAAAGTAAAGTACCTTTTTTTCATGAGGAATGACCAAAGTATTTATAAATCGGTTTTCAAATGTGTAAAATGACACTTGTCAAAATTTAGACCCAACGAGTAAAACATCTAATGTAGTATGATTTTTGAGTCTTTATGGCTCACATAAAATATTAAAATGTTATAAAATTACATATGTCGACTTAAAAGTTAGGAGCCGAAAAGGTAAATCGGTAGGTGCAGCTTTCAAGCCCTCTATGGGGCACTTTAGGTTTTTTTTTTCTTTAACAAACTAGGGTTATTTTCGCTTCTCCTATACACTCCTCAGAGTATGACATATACATGCCGGATACCCTGTATATTGTATAATGAACAATTCATTTATCACTGGTTCATTATATTCTATTTAAGGGTTTTCAAGGTATGTAAAATTAAAATAGATTTTGTGTCGTAACTATTGATTTGGGAGCCGGCAATCTTTTTACCTAGATTATATTTGTTATGTACGAAACCTGTTTTAAGTGAAAGCTTAAGAAAAAAGAAAACAGCAATCTTTTTACCTATGTCCTCGTTGTCATGCGCGAGTCCTGTTTTAAGTAAAAGCTTAAAAAGGAAACAGGGTTACCTAACCATATCCTGCCGATACGAAATATACTGGTTGCTTTTGCTTAAAATAGGCTTTACTCTTCTCTATTGCCACTTTTCAAGAGAGCCTAATTAAAAGATTACACTCTGATTTAAATAATGTAACTGATTAGTTTAGAAATAATAAGATTAAAATTTATGAAGTGAGAAAAGTCAATTATGTGTTACATATGAACAAGTTAATCGTAAGGAGGAAGTTAAAGATTTAGGTGTCTTAGTTTAGAATAACATGACATTTAACTACCATTATGTACACAATGTTAACAAAGGTTGGTTTTGTGAATGCGCAACAGTAGAGATTTTCGAATTACAACTGCTGTTGGTTTACACAAAGCTCTGGTGAGACCACACCTGCAATTCGCGTCACAAAAAAGTTTCTATATGCTAACTGTAATGCGTATCCATATATGACGCTAATTAAATTCGTTTTAAAACTCCGCTGGAAAGAAGAAACAACACTGTGATATTCTTGTATATTTTAAGCTATATTAAGTACAAATATTGTGATTTTGTTCAATACATATGTACCAAATATTAACTTAAGAATTTTAAATACTGAGAGCTTTAATATAGAATTAGGTAGTCTGACACCAGTAAATCAAAAAAGGCGTCTATACTAAATATGTTAGTTTGCCGTTCTGTATTCATCAGTTGTCGCTGTTGTCATTGTTTTTAAAGTTTACTTTGTTAGTTTCTACAGTGTGCCTCACTAAATTTGGTATTAAAAACTTTTTTACACAAAAAATAACTTTTATGGATTTTCTATAATTGTGGGCTTAGTTGAAATGACAGATGAAAATAATTTTCACTTCATCATTGTCACTTTCTCTCCTCTACAAATTGGTGAGGTTAGTTTTTCAATCCGACGTTTCGGATTCGGGCGACCATCAAAAACTTTTTTAATTTAAATACGTACCTGGATTTTTTATTTGACTATTCAATACCTTTTATAACTTCAAATTAAATATGACAAAAAAAGTCATATTATACCATTTCATTTTTTTAAGAAAATCCGTATTATTTGAATAATTACGAGAAAGCGCCATCTAGTGACCACTAATAGAATCATTACGACACAGTTAATAGCTCTAAGTGAAGAGCAAAAAAGCTCTTTTTTCTAAACCAAGTTCAATGTAATCGGTTCATCCAAAACAGAGATATAAACGTCTGAAAAAATAATTCCCACCACTTTATTAATGAAAATAGGAAAAAAAAAAGATAAATATCAAAAGTTGCATTTGCATTTTTGAGTTGCTGTTACGCCCTCTAGCGGCCATTTTTCGAACTTGAAAATAGTTTCCACTTCCCATAATTGTATGAAGAACGGTTTCCGAGTTGATAGGGCCGGAGACCATTCTTAATGTAATCATCCTGTATATATATATATATATATATATATATATATATATATATATATATATATACAGACCTAATTGTGCTTTAATCGCGTACGAAACTTCAATAGTTTATCTTAAACCGTTCCTGAGGTATAACGACACAAAGGTAAAAAATTTGTTTTGACAGGGACGAGCAAGCTTTTTGGCATCTTCTTCCCCCACCCGACTTATGGTTAAGGAGGAGAGTTATATGTTTAACATGACGTATGGAACAACAGATTAAATATTTTTCTATATGTTGGGATTACATAATACGGTAAACATAACCGGCAAATTAAAACCCAGGTCTGAAAAATAGGGCATATGCCCCCTCGGTACGTCACTGGATTCCGTATCCACAGGATAGAATGAGGCAACGCTGGAACACCCCGATCACTTAAAACAAGTCTCGTACATAAAAACGATTGACGTAGGCAAAAATGCCGGCTCCTGGACTATATAAAAAAAAGTAAAAAAAAAAAAGAAAATTTAAGTATATCTATATCTTATATAAAAATGGTGTTTATTTAAATACATAATTTTATATGGTGTTAAGCCTATCCTGATTAAGTTACTAGGAACGACATTTCGTTAGCACACTAATGCGTTATTAAATCTGAAAAAAATATTGAAAATCCAAACCGCTTTATCTTTATATACATCTTATATTCCTTTGACTCTTACTACCTAATATGTACAAGCTCGGAGGATAACATAATTATTTAACATGCCATCTGCATTTGCCAATCTTAAAAGTATTTCCTACCAGGTTTACGTACAGGTTAGATTTTTTAAATGGAAACTATTTCATATGTTAAGAACGTCCAATTTTTAGAAATATTATTGAATATCTAAAAAAAATCATCTTTTACTTGTCGAATTCTGGATTCTCGCATATTCTATATGCATTTTTATAATTTTGAGATAATGGTATTTGAAAATTTATAATTTCAAATGTTTAGCTGAAGAAACCATTTGGGTTGTGGCACAACCGACTGTGCGGTATGCAGTATCGTCCACTAATTGTGAGATTTCAATCTGAACTAATTCTCTTATTGTTTAACCATCTTAAAATGAACCAACACAGAAATTGTAGGATTATTGCCAATTTTTTTTCTGGGCAACAGTTAATATACGTTATTTACTCATTTAAAAAGGTTATGCGCTTAACTTTCAATTTTCTCAATGAACTGGCTATGTACTTCTGAATTCTACAAAAAAAATCAACGTATATTTGATATTATATGCCTTTTGTCAAAATTGGATTGTTTTTTAATTATTGAAGTTTGAATATATTATACAACAATATAATAATATACCCCATGACATAAGAGGCAGGATACAGCCTGCCATTTTTTTTTTTTTTTTTTTTAGTTTTAAAAATATCAATTTGAAATTCGAGACATTTCTATAAATCCATAGAAAGAAAATTTTCTATTAAAAAACAATTTAAAGTTTCTTTTACCGGTAGTGACCCCTATTTTTTTATTTTAAATAGGACCCTCTATATATTTTATTTTTATGGACTAAGTGTCGTATTCAGTGTAAAATTAGCTTTTTAACGATATATCATAAGTTATCTTTTGTTATTAGAAAGGCCACTGGACAACCATTTTTTGAAAATTCAACATTGGCGCTTTTTTTTTATTTTTTGTATTTCTTTTTTTTACCGAAACAACAATTTACTCCAATAATTTTAATGGCACGTTGTATAATTTTTTCACAGACATTTTCGCCGTAAAATTACCTCTTTAACCATGTTAACCTTTATTTTCAAAATGACCATAAAATAGCCATTTTAACTAAAAACCTACTCTGAGTTGTCAAAAATGGCTGGCACATCGCCATCTTGAAAATAAAGGCTAGCATGCGACACATCTTTAAAAAGTTAATTTTACGGCGAAAATGACTGTAACAAAAAATATATAAGGTGTCATTAAAAATATTGGACTAAGATACTCTTTCGATTAAACGAAAAAAATAATAAAAAATCCTCTTAGTACTTGAAACCAAGTGTTGTGTCACTGTATTTTTTGTATATTGAATTTTCAAAAAATGGCTGTCCAGCCGCCATTTTCAAAATAAAAGTTAACTTGTGATATATCTTTTTAAATGTGTTCAGATTATTTGTTGCGTTTAGAATGACAAACAAAAATTTTTTTGGCTTTTTCGCAACTGAATAAAAATATTTAACTTTAAATTAATTGAAGCAAATATTTAATATAATTACATACTTCAACATGTAGACTAGTCTGTCTACGGAATGTTTCGATACATAAATATAAACAATATTATTTAAGCAAGCGTAAGAAATTATATCATTTACCTTAAGTTTTTATAGACACATAGTAGTTGTACAAATACTTTCATCCTATCGAGACTCATCAGTGCGCCGATCATAAGAGAAAAACATTAAATAATAGAAAAGAATTGATTTCAAAATATTAAAATGTGTCAGTTAGTTTGACATGTAACCTAGATATGAAAAAAATGATAGTTTGCAGCCATCTATAATGTTATTATCTGAACACATTTAAAACTTTATTTTTCAATTCAAATTCAATTTATTTTTCTAAGAAGAGAAAAGAAGTTGAAATCATAACAAAGATTATAAAAACCAGACAAAAATGTGCAATTTTTTTTTGCCTTAAGTTAAATTGTTTAGATTTCAAAGTGTTTCAAAAGCTTGCATTTTCAAACATTAATACCTCAAAAGCAGATGAAAACTAAGTAAAGGAATTAACAGAAAGAAAAGAAGTAATTGAAATGTGTGTAGAATCTTGGGAGAATCAGATCAGAGAAAACATGGTGTCTCATTTAAAAAATAAAAATTGAAACTACATAGTTTTAAAACATGGCAAAAATCAAAACAAAAACGAGTACAACGTTTTTAGGAAATTTTAATCTTCATTAAATATGGAATCGTTTCCAATTTTAAAAAGTTCACCCTGTATATGGCGAAATATTCTTTCTAAAGAAAAAAATATAGAGATGTCAAAGTTTAATGTAGAAGTGCCTAAGTAACGTACTCAACTTTTAAAATTATTAGAATAAATACTGGTTTAAATGATATAAGTGCTATTCTGAGAAATTCTTGGGCATAACTAAGCGGCACAATAATTCTCAACAATTGGCTGGAAAATTTGTCACCACTGACACTAATTTTTAATCAGTGCTTTAAAAAGATGTTTTACTATTAGTTAGTTAAAGCAAACCATTTTAGTTTGTGATCAAAATAATTATTAATAATCTTCAGGTAAGAAAATAAATTTTATAGAGAGTATACAAAATAAAAACGGATGTTAATAAACTATGAAGCTATTAAGATACCATGCGACAAATGTAACTAATAAAATGTCACGTTGACGCGTTTTATTATTGGCTTTTTTTTACGTTTTCTAACGTTTTTTTTTGGCATGTAAACTGTTCACAAAGTGATGTTTTCGAACGTTTTTTTTTGGCATGTAAACTGTTCACAAAGTGATGTTCTTGTTAGAGTCATATAATTATCATAAACCTATAATAGGTATTTATGATACCAAAATTGAAGCATGCGAAAAATGACATTTTTCACATGAAATGGGTGTGAAAAATATCACTCTTCGTACGTTACCGTAAAAAAGAATTTTCTTGACGTTTTTGGCAAGTCAACAAAAATATCTAACTTTAAATTGACTAAAACAAATATTTAACAAGTTGAGGTAAACACACACAATTTGTTATTTTTGCCTAAAATATATATTTCTTTATATTATGCGTATAAAATGTTCGGGGGCAGATTAGTCTAGATGTTGAGATACCAATTTAAAATTGATGTTTTTTCGTGATTGACATCTTTCGAAACATTTCGGCAAAAAATAAATCGGTTTAGGAAACTTTCCTTTTGATTGCCAAGAAAAAATTCCGGGAATATTCCCCAAAACCTCCACAGACGTTGTATAGTGCGATCAATTTATCTTGATAACATTTTAACCTGCTATATATGCTTTAGTTTTAAAAACAAGACTATCACTTTACAAGAGTATTTTTTAAAATGGAACACCCTGTATACTATATGTTACTCAAATAGGCCTTTTCTTGAAGATTATAAGTATATCTGGTTTGATAACTTTATCTTCAAAGACACCCGAGAAATTTAAGAGAAACCCTGCCATAAGAGGGAGTATGTTAGAGACAGAAAACACCGTATTACATAGTGGAGAATACATTGCCTCTTATGGCATGGGTTTTCTCAAATTACACACATAAACATATTTATAATCTGCGAGAAGAGGCTCATTTGAGGGACATATTAATACAGAGTATTCCACTAAAAAAATACAACTTATGGTAATATCTTGTAAACTTGATATTCTTTTGTTTTTTGAATTATTAAAACTAAAGGAGAAATGGCAAGTTAAAATGTTATCAAGATAAATTGATTCTCTTGTACATACTTTAAATTTGGAGCTGATTTAGTGACATATCAAAGTGTTTTTTAGTTTTTCGCTTTTAATATTTAGCTAAAAAAATAAAATCGTGAAAATCAATTCGAAACTTGAAAGTAACAAGTTAATAAGCTAATTAATTAAAATTTGTTTATTGAAAAGTGTACAATAAGTTAAATATTTAACATTATATTCCACGGACAAAAAAAGGCCTTTAAAATGTTATTGTTTTTTTAAATTTTTATTAAAAACTGTTATACAAAAAAGTTGGAATGGAAATTGAGTGAAAACATTTAAATGCTTAATTTTTTTAATTATTTTTTCTTAAAATGATTGAAAATGATATAAACTTTTTATTATACGGGATGACCACGGACTGTTCTTTAAAATATCAGTTTGAAATTTTGTGTTCTTGTTTGGGACACTATTTGTCAACTTTTAACCCAAGTTTGACAGTTTTGTTCACTTTCGGTTTAACCGGATGTGGCGCTATCTATGCATTTTTAATTGAAAACCCCCGATTTATTAATTATATTCCGATCAAGCTTTAAATCCTATATCAGTTTTTAGATTTTTGAAATAGGACAAATAATGACGGAGCTATATACATGAGCACCTATAAGGCGAGGGGGACGCGCGGTTGAGGCGGAGGTCGTGACGTCGACTGGCGAACCGAACTGACAAGGCGGCCAGTTTATTGCTTATTCAGCTTGACGTTTTCGTTGCGATAGTTGTCAGTTGTGTTTTTCGGAGTACTTTATTTTCTTTCTCAAGTAAAAGTTTTAAGACATTTTAGTATTCTTAATACAAAGGTTATTTATAAGAATGAAATATTTAAATGAACTGGCGAAGGAAAAAAAAGTAAGAAAAGAAGCCATTCTGAAGTGAACCCTCACGAAGAGCTGTATAAAAAAATTAAAAAACTTATTAACTGAATTTTTAATTTGTTACCGTTTAACCATAAATTGTGTGCTAATTTATCTTCTCTTATTAAAAAAAGATGTTTGAAAAGTTAAATAATTAATAATTTACTGCAAATAGTATACCTATAGTTAATAAAATATGAAAAATATTTATAATATACATAAGGTGCCTCCATGTGTGTTCTCGGTTGATATCTTGGTACCGGTTAGAAATAGAGAAGAAATTTATGGTAGACTATTAGACTATTAAAAACTAAATCAGGAAAGTGCAAACCGTTTTGTTTTAATTTGAACCATTTAGACAGCTGTTCAAAATTGAAAATCCGACGTGACGTAGATCGGTTACACCGAGTTGGGATAGGTCAAGATCGCTCGAGGCAACCTATAGAGTTAATGGGCCTTGATATGCATTAGCTTTATTTTACTGAGTTGGCCATGCCACAAAATAAAATGCAATTTTATGCTTCTAATTTATGCCTAGTAAGAACCGCGACTAAATAAGTTTTTATTATTGGTCTGAGTATGGGCAGTGTATTAAAATAAAATATGCAAATAATTAGGTTATTTATTGATAAAATCCAAACATTTCAAGAATAATTATTAAAGCAATTCAGTTTTTACCACGTTAATAATGCAATAAAACAATATTGTTGCTATTTTGGGTATTAAAACAAATGAGCCCAAATATTAAAAAAATCCATTTTTTTTTTTGAGAAAATACTAGAAAATTGTTTTATAATAAGAAAATTTAAGCAGTTTTTATTTTAAATGCAAATTTTCTTCATTACGCTACTAATTAAGTCTGAATTAGGAACCTAAAATTGGATTAAATTTTGTGGAATAGCCAACTAAACAAAATAAAACAAACGGTTATAGTTCCGCCATTTTTTATTCGATTTTAAAAATTTGAAAACTGACATTTTGAGAATTTTAAGCTTTATCGGAATGTTAATAAAAATTTGAGGTGTTTAAGTAAAAATTCATAGATGGTGTCATTTCCGGTTAAACCGGAAGGAAACAAAGTTGTCAAGCATGGGTTAAAAGTTAATAAATGGTGTACGGACAAAATTTCAACCTGATATTTTAAAAAGCAAAGAGAAAAATGAGGTGTATCCATGGTCACGCGGTATATTAAAAAATTGCCAAATTCGATGGGACTTATTGTTTACAATACCCGCATTTAAAGAGGAAGAATTCCAGAAGCTTTCCGAAGGGTTGTAGGAATTTTTTCGGGAATATTCAGCCAGTGGGAATTTTGTCCCTTACTAGTATTTTTGTTGAGTTGAAAAAAAGACAAAAAAATATTTTTTTCAAAATGCCAAAGCCGTTAAATAGCTGCTGCCAAAAGTTAGTAGAATCTTTAATGACCTATTTTTGGAGCTAAAAGTGAGACAATCATGGCCCATTGCTACTCTTAGCAACTGTTACAGAAGATAGTGAAATGTAACAGCAATATTTAATAAAACCTACTAAAAATGTGTTTTTCCATTTTATATTATAGTTTTATAATTCCAGATAATTAATCAATCAATGCTTTTTATAATGACGTTTTTTTAAATTATTTTATATCTTTTTACTTTTTTAACATTTCAGACCATCAGATAAGTAATTTCGATCTTTAAAAATGCTTGATCACTACATTGTAATTAATAAACCTTTTTGATGTTTTAACATTTTTGAAAAATTTCAATAATTCGTTATTTTTTACCTTCAGCTTATGAGAGGCAAAAATTAAGTAAAACCGCTGCTTATGACACCTTCACAATAAATTTATTTCGCCTTTTGTAATCTCTTAGTTAGAAAGTAGGAAATACGAAAAAAAATAGCAGACCAAGAAAAAACAACACCCCCCTTAAATCTAAAATGTACAGAGCGGGGTGAAATATCCAGTTTTTCTTAATCGACTATCGGAGTTTAAATTCTCTAGTGCTTATAGAATTGTGCCTAATATAGAAATAAAAAATAAATTAAGTTAACTCTAAAAATATCTAATAGGTACATATAAGACATCTTCTGGTATTAATCAATAAAAGCTGCAATAATGCAATAAAACTGTTCATTTTGCTTAAAATATTCTTGCATCTCCAAATAAGAAATATTTGGCACTAACGTCAGGTTTATCAATGCATGGCTAACTCAGCTGACGGTTAATACACTCAGTTCCACAAAAAGTGACGCACTTGATACTTGATGTTGACCCAAGTTCAATCTCTCATATCTTTTAAACCAGTGGATGGATTTTGAACAATTTTTTTTTCGTAGGTAGGTATTACCTTTGTCTTTCAGCTAAAATGAAACAAATGAAAATTATCTCAAAGATTCTTGTATAATAATGCAAAAACTAGAACTATGCTTTTTTGCTATTTTTTGACTTGCCCTGTGTATTAGTTGAGGATTCGTATAGAAACTGTTTATACCCTATATGAAAGACCTTTTTTTGTGAGCATTTTGTTTTTTTATTCACCGACTTATCTCTAAAATTGACCGAATTACCGCTTTTTTGCTGAAACCTTACCAAGCTGCATAATTGTTAATAGAAAAACTTCCACAATGTTTTTTTTAACTTAAAATAACAATAACTGGACAAGAATTTGAAAAATGTACTTAGTACCGAATACTGGCTTCTCTATAGCAACTCCGAGAACTTCTTATCTTGTAGCATACTCGAAATTAAGTTTCTTATTATTTCCATTGGTATACCTAACATTCTTTTGATGTTGCATCTACCAATTCTGCTAGGCTCTCGAGAGACCGTTCGCGAGAACTCACCGTTTTCAATTTATTCAACAAATGTTTCACTGCATCCATATCGCAGGCCCTATAATGCGGCGATAACCGCGGTTTCGCACTATTGCTAGGGTACGACTGGGGATTATCCTACGTCAGAATATGCAAAACGATATTCAGGTATAACAATAATTTTAGACTTTTGCAGGTCTCCTAGCCTTTAAATTTACTTCGAACTTGGCGAAGATCTTGAACTTTTACAAGTGTATTTGATCGATTCCGTAAAATCCGTAAAAAAAGCTGCAAATTCGTAATCAGCCACAAAAACTGAACTTAAAACCCTTTAAGTCTTTTTTAATGGAACTGGAAATTACGTATTAAAAATCTTAGCTAGTGGATGGACTATGTTGGATCATAATCGACTTTGAAAAAACAATTGTTGTAGCCATGGCAATTACTCTGTTATAGTCCGCCATATTTGTCAGTTATGTATTTCACTAACTTCATTATTGTCATTTTTTATACGAAAAAAAGGTTTTAGTGATAAAATGCCCGAAATTACACCCAAACAAACGGCAAGATTAGTTGCTTTACTGAATGATATATCAACAAACAGGAAACATTCCTCGGAAGGTGGGTTCTGGTTGCCTCTCCTAGAGGTGATCGCTTTTTGAGACTGCGGATTTTACGGAATCGAATACGGCTGTGAAACTTCACTTCGCCAAATTCGAGATGTTATAGTGAGTAAGAAGACGGTTTGTAGACGTCTAGCTGAAATGAACTGAAAGGCCAGGAGGCCTGCAAAAGGTCCTAAATTGCTACCTCAACATCGTGCTGCTCAGAGCTACTTCGTACACAATTATGGAGAATGGACTTAACGTGAATGTTCAAATGTCCTGTTCACTGGTAAATCAAGCTTTTGCCGTAATATGGTAGATGGGAAAAAAAGAGTATGGAGAAGATCTGGCGAAAGATTCAATCAATCTTTGATCACAGAATGCGCTAATTTTAATGGTGGGGTGGAATTTCCGTGAATAGACGTACACCCCTTCATGTTTTTCCCATTACACCGACAATGACAGCCCAAATTTACATCAACGACATTTTAGAGCAGTATGTGTTACCTCTTGCTGATTTAGTTGGTAACAATTTTATTCTGATGCAGGATAATGCCCCAGCAATAGTGCAAAACTTCCTAGAAACTGCGGGTATCGCCATATTACAGTAGCCTGCAAAAAGCCCCGATATGAATGCAATAGAACATTTGAGGGGTGATTTAGGAAGAAGGGTGCGTTCACGCGAAAGCCTCTTGAAAGACTGGCAGAATTGGCAGAAGCGTTATCAAAAAAATGGGACTGCATATCAATGGAAGGAATAAGAAATATAATTTCAAGTATACCACGCAGATTAGAAGCTCTCAAGAGTTGCTAGAGGAGGCAATACTCGGTAATAAACAAATTCTTCATCCATTTATTGGTATTTAGCGTTAATAAAAAAGGTTTATAAAATTCATATCATTTTTATTTTATTAAAATATCACTTCTGAAAAATCAAGTAGGTACCTTAGCAAAGCGAGGGTACAATAAAAAAGTTGTAACAGAATAACAAATTTGTCTTGGAAGAAGGGTCTTTAATCTAGAGTATAAGAATTTTCTACACAAATGCTCGAATAACACACAGGAAGAGTCAAAAAAGCAATGTTTAAGTTTTTCCATTAAGATTCATGTAAATTGGCGTTTCCACAAAAAAATTGTAATTCGGCCAATTTTAGAAACAAGTCGATGAATAAAAAACAAAATGCTCACAAAAAAAGAGTCTTTCATATAGAGTGTAAAAAGTTTCTATACGAATCCTCAGCTAATACACAGGGCAAGTCAAAAAATAGCAAAAAAGCATGGTTCGAACTTTTCATTATGGTCCAACAATATTTGCAAACATTTTCATTTGTTTCATTTCTGCTGTAAGACAAAGGTATTATCTACATACGAAAAAAAATTCTTCAAAATCGGTCCACTGGTTTAAAAGATATAAGACATCGAACTTGGGCCAAAAATCAAGTGCGTTACTTTTTTTGGAACTGAGTATAATTGACGTGAAACTTTTCTTTTGAAATATTGCTGATATATAACGCTGCATATGACCGCTCAGTTAGCAATCTACTGTTAAACCAAACCTAAATTATACAATGCTTCATAATAAAAGTAATAACAATAATTATTCCTATGCAGAAAAACGTTAAAATTAGTATAAAGTAGCTGAGATCACAAATCTTAATTCTCTACAAAATCCTTCACTGACGCTTTGCGTGATCAGGTCAAAAATGAAGGGGAAAATGGTACAAAAATTTTGTTTGTAATATAAGACGATAAATTAAGGGTTGTGTGGGAAAAATGACAATAAAAATATCTTATTCCCTTGTAATGTTATTGCTATATCCAGGCTGCACTTCAATTTTCAACCTGCTTAGAATATATCTGCCAATCAGTTCTAGGCCATATTAAAGCGAAAACTTCTAACTTTCTGACTAACAAATAATTCCAAATATACAAGCAAAACGTGCAATGAAACTCTACAAATTCAAAACCGAACCTAAAGTATTTATTTTGTTTCTATTATCCATTACAAAATTTTAATACAGTGAGCACAAAAATCATCTCGGCTTGTATGCTTGTATGTCCGTTCTGTCTCTAACTTATAACTTAAGAAAGCATTAACATACAATAGATTGGTACTTGTCATCCAATCCAAATCAATAATCCTTTTAGTAATATTTTTATTACGTACTTTTTCAATTAACATAATTTTCTTCTTTATTAAAATATGCCGTAAGTGGCAAAAGCCAATGCTGCTAATTTTCGAACCAATTTTGGTTTGTCCCGAATGTCTAGAAAAAAGAGAGAAAATGGCTAGAAAAAGAGAAAAAAAAAGAATCAAATACTATTCTCTAGGGAAAAATGACATACAAAATTTCCAAAATAACGGCTGGATGCCATTTTCGGCAAAAAAAAATAACAAATAGGGCAAATCTCTTTAAAAACCTTTTCATTCATAATGAATTTCCAATATTTGGAGTAATTTAAATCAAATTAAATTCAAAATGGCGGACGAACATATATGTACAGTTTTCCATTGAGGATCTTTTTTTGACTTACCCAGTATTCGAAAATTGTAACAAAAAAACAATTGAATGAGAAACAAAAGACTTACGCCGCGGATGTTGCGCTTTTTAAACGGAACACCCTATATATTATTGCATTTTTGGATTCTATGGTCAATTCTAAATGTTTTTTAATAAGGGTAATATAAGTCTATCTTCAACTGTTTTTGATTTATTGATGTTTAAAAATTTACATTTTTGCTTGTTTGAACAGTCATAGAACCGTTAGACCTAGAACAAAATAACTTTCACATTCATTAACATTAGTTTTTGATAAGCTATCTTATGATGCCAGTCAAACAAAAAAACGGAAATTATTTTGCTACCTATTTCATATGAATATATTCAATTAAGTACCCATATTAAAAAACACTTAGAACTGACCGTAGAATCCAAAAATGTAATAATATATAGGCTGTTCCGTTTAAAAAACGCAACATCCTTGGCGTAAGTCTTTTGTTTCTCATTCAATTGTTTTTTTGTTACGATTTTCGAATTCTCCTAGCTAAAATACATTGACTGGCTTTCTTGAGGAATACGGTGGAAGTAAAAAAAATCCATTTTTCCTCCTCAATGGAAGACCCTGTACAGCGAAAGCGGTTTGGACAGAACCACTAAGAATTATTTGATGTTTTTTGACGGTTTTTCCAGATCTCCAAATTCATTGCGGTATTTTTTTGAAATAAGTATTTATTTTAATGAATATTACTCGATTATTTTAAATGGAACACTCTGTATATTTTATCGCCAGAAGAATTCTTGTCCTTTCTACTTTTGAAAAATGTATACATAGTTTTATTTGTCTTGAAAATAGACAACAGAAAATGCTTTTTTCAGCGAACTAGCAAAATGTTTGCAAATTAATACCTTTGTGTTTTTTATTAGTCGACGAAAAGATGATAGTGTCACTGTTATCTTTATGAAAACCCTGTCCAACTTTTATATTAAAATGTTCACTTTACTAGAAAAAATACAAACAGTATGTCTATATATTGAGTTAAAATCAATTACTCTCACCAGAAGACGTTTTCGGGCAATTATTAATAGGAATCCACGTCCAAAAATTTAGACCAAGTGGCTCAGTCGAGAAAAAAGTAGGTCAATCTAGCATCCAAATTTTTTAGATGACCTAATGGAAAATGTAGAAATGTTGGCTAATCATAACAATCGAATTTCCGCTAGAAAAATTTCGCGAGATATATTTCGCTTTTAGATAAAGAAGGCTAAAATCTTATTTTACGTTTTTTTTTTACTCAGTATTTAAGTTAGAAATAAGAACAATTTAAATTTATAATATAGTAGTATATATATATATATATATATATATATATATATATATATATATATATATATATATATATATATATATATATATATATATATATATATATATATATATATATATATATATATATATATATATATATATACCATTTTCTTCAATATATTTTTCAGCATTTTTTACTATAGCTTTTGTTGCCTTCAAAACTGTTCTGCCATCGATAGATGTTACAATCCACCTAATGTCAAATATATCTTTTTATATACTTCTTCTTTGACATAACCACAAAAGTAAAAGTCTAATGGAGTTATGCCAGGGGATCTTGGTGGCCAACGAATCGGAGCATTTGTTGTTATACATGTATTTTGAAAAAGTCTGACAAACAATATTGTGACTTCACGAACCATATGGGGGGGGGGGCTCCATCTTGTTGGAAATATAGTTCATTGCGTGCTTGTAGGTTAACATCGTGCGAAAAACTTTTCAGTATTTCTGACAATATATCAACATATCTTCTTCCAAAGTACCCTCCATAAAATATTGGCCCAATTATTTTGCTGCCTATTAGACCACACCAAACATTAATACTGAATTGTATTTGCGGATTGGGGATGCGGGGATGGGCTGTGAATAAAGTTTCTCTTGACCAATAGCGCATATTTTTACGATTAAACATACCTCTATTTGAAAAGTTGGCTTCATAACTTCAAAGAATGTGCTTTCGTCTGAAAGCATTTACTAACCAATGACAAAAAATAAGTCTTCTTTCGGCATCGCCAAGTTGCTTGAAACGGTCGATATTTATAGGGTACAAATTTATGTTTTTTTTGTAAATTCTCCAAATTGTGAACAAAGTGAAATCCCTTCCCCTTACTAAATCTCGAGTAGAGTTTTCTTTGAATACTTCAAAGTATGCCACCACGTTTACTTCTGTTTGTTCATTTATTATACTGTTTTTTACTCCTCACCTTTAGAACCACGCAATGAAATATATTTCCAACAAGATGGAGCTCCCTCCATATGGTTCGTGAAGTCACAATATTGCTTGACAGACTTTTTCAGAGACTTTCTTTTGGAGTTATGTTAAAGAAGAGGTATATAAAAAGAGATATTTGACATTAGACGAACTTCAACTTAATATTAGGCGCATTGTAGCATCTAGCGATGGCACAGTTTTGAAGGCAACAAAAAGATGTGTTAAAAAATGCTGACAAGTGTATTGAAAAAATGGAGATATATTTGTCTACGTCTTGCAAATTTAAATTGTTCTCATTTCTAACTGAAATAAAAAAACTATGTAAAAACGTAAAATAAAATTTTATTTTAAAAACACATAGCCTTCTTTATCTAAAAGAGAAATATATGAATAATTAGGTTATCTTTGACTTTAGGCCAGAAATGCCTATACACTTTTTTGTTCAGCAGAAGATTTGCAATCGAAACAGTAAAAATATACAGGGAGTCCCATTCAAAAAAATACCATTTTTTAAATTTAATCAGAAACGCGATGTTTGATTGTTTTTTTTTACTATTTCAATCCCAATAAAAAATACCACTAGTTTGCTACTTTAAACGACTTTGTAGCTCCCGTAATAAACAAGTAAGCAATAGTGCGTAAGTAATTTGGTACACCCTGTATATACTACGTAACTGGAACGGATCCGTCCGTCAACGAAAAACTGCTGTTTTGAGGCAGGGGCAACAGAGAGAGGAAGAAGATACAAGTAGGATTCCTTGCTTTGTTTTATATTTGTGTTAGATGGCGGCTTTCGTGATTTTTTGACAAATTATGTTTTTTCGCACTATTTTAGTTCCAAAAGTGGTTTTACATGTGCTCAAATATTTTCTGCCCTTGTGCCATATGAAGATATTTTGTGTGAATTCCCTTTTGTGCGATTTACGCATTATTTAAAGAAGCTAACGTAATCAGCTTCTCTGTATTTATAAAGGCACATGTTAACTGGGTGTTGGGTTTCTCATTCTGCAGCTACCGTGTTGGCTTATTTTATAGAATTATTAAGTTGTATTATTATGATATTTTTGTTTAAAATAAAACCGGTGCATTTATACAAGTACCCGTACCTAGGTGTTAAATTTGTACCCATTGTTCAATATTTCCATTAAAAAAATAAAGTTTTTGTGAATAACTTCATGTGATATTTTTGTTTCGAAACATATAAATTCCTGCTTTTAATAACGAACCAAATTTTAGGCGATTCTACATGTTTTCCTATCTATTCATTAAACAATTCAAAATTTCAGAATTATAAGATAAGTATATGAATAATGAATACTAAAATTTTAAATTCATTTTTGGAAGTTCTGCAGCAGGTAAAGCATCTGGTAATCCAATATAGAATATTTACAAAAAACGCATAGTCATTTCTTAATTTTAAACTTAATAATTCAGTCGTTAAGTTTTGTAATATTTAAATCCAAGGTAATTATTTTCCAACCAGTTCATTGGAAATTATTTTAATTTCCCCCATATAAGTTATGTATGAGAGAGAGAAGAGTATACTACATACATCCGGGTTGCCTAATAACTGATTTGCCTGGCTTTGTATTTATTAAAGGGTCCGTTTCAATTACGTAATACATATTTCACTGCGTATGTATGATGATTCATTAAAGCGCCCAGGCGGCACCATCGTTGCCAGACCCGTTACTGATGTTATAATAGATAGGTTCATTTCGGCGGATTATACACAAGTTTCGTTAAATTGTCGGTGTCGAATCTGGTGGCGCAGTGGTAGGGTTCTGCAGTTTCATTGTAAAGGATGTGTGTTCGAATCACGGTTCTGGCGACGACTTTTTTTAGTTTTTTTTTAACAAAACTTTAATTTTATATGTAGATTTTTTAAAATCGGATTGCCTTTTGATTGGCCCTGATAATGTAAAAATGTGTATCTATATTAAAACAAGATTTTTTTAAAGAAAACTCATACTCTTGGTTGATCATTCCCGCTAGGTTAGCACCCGTTTCATCGATAAAACCATCATTAAAGCCATAATAAATAATAACAATACAATTCTGTTGAACAAGGAAAAGAACATCTGGCAACGTTGGCGGGTATAGGCCGCAGTTCTTGTCTTGCCTTAGATCAAATACACTGAAAGACAGATAACAAAGCAATAACGTATGACATTGACATAGGGATTAATTCCATCCAACCACCACGCACACATGCGTTTGCTTCTGCGTTGATTTGTTGTGTATTCTGATCGGTTTGAAAAGATGTCATGGATATAACTTGAATGTCATAAAAGTTACCGGAATGTTTCGAAGAGTTCAGGCACAAGAACAGAAATAGAAATGACATTTACCGACTTGATTTGCAATTGACATTGTTCGAAGAATGTAAACAAATCATTTTTTCCCATTCCATGATATTTTACAAACGAAACCGTTTTGTTTTCTGTTTTTTTTTTATTCTAAACTAGAGTACAAGGGTTTAATAAATCTGTTATTCTATTTGATACAAGAACTTGTGCCATGAAGAAATTAACAACTCGATTTTACGCATCACGTCCCGAAGAAGTACTAATTTTTTAATTTATGGGTTGAAAACTGTAAGTAAAGTGGAAATAATGGTATTTAGGATTTTGTAATATATTTTTTTTGAAAATACTGTTCTTATCTCCACTTATAATTATATGATTGAACGTCAGTAATGTCAGCTATATTGTTTCGGTTTACCCGTTAGCGTTTTTTTTCTAGCTTTTTTTGAGTTTTCAAGCGTTTCAAGTCCTGATCAAAAACTTGCCTTTTGGCGAGCCTATACAATCTTTAGAAAAGGCATGATAAATAAGTCTAATGACAAATAATACATAAATTCACCTAAAACTAGACAAATCTATAACTAGGGCTAAAATAGGAACAATACCTTATTTTCGCAGGAATTTTTACTCATCAAAATTTAGGTTCAGCCACATTAATGAATGACCGCCATTTTGAAAATGACACCAAACATTGTTTCCTCCAATATGGCGCTCTGCCGCTATTTTGATATTTTTGGTCACGAAATAAGATTTGGTCTGCTATTAAACTGTGCGAAATTTTAAATTTTATTTTGACTGGCTCAAAAAATAAAAGGGAGGGGGGGAGATAGTAGGGGCATATGTGGGGCTATATTATTTTTTAAACGTTTTTATAGGTATATTTTTCACTAATTTAAGAAACAATCAGAATTTTATATTTACACATTGTCCTGCAAACCAATGAAATATTGATCAAAAATCTCGAAAATTAAAGGGGCTTTTATACTAGCTTAATACTTCGAATTTGAAACGTTTCTTACCATTATTCATAGCATATTAAATAGTATACACATATAAATAAACAATTACCTAATATAATAAAATGATATTTATTGGTAATATTTTATCCTATATTGAAATAAATTGTGTACAAAACACCATATTATTGCACGTGATTTAGAATGTTGCATAATTTTGGATACTTTACAGTTTCGTTAAATTTATTAAATAAAGTGACAAGTACCGATCTCTGAGCAATACAGAAACAATATCTGATTCATTCTGATTCAGAATAACGAGTGATTTTTGTGTCCAATGTAAAACAGTCACTTGAGTGGCAGTTTCGGTTAGGTACAAAAGTTGCTGACATACAAATAACTAGTAAAAGTCTAACATAAGCGGAGTACTAAAAAGACTTGGCAAGTCCAACAAGTAAGTTAAACTTTAACATGATTTGTATAGGTAGTTTAAAACATAATAGAAGATCCCTTTTTTTTAAAACATTTTCAGACCTAAAATAATTTGATCTTTGTTAATGTAAGAATGCTCGAGTTGATTTGAAGGAGGTGCATATGATGGACTTTTTGAGCATTGCGTACGTGTAATCACAGCATAGCGTACGTGTAATCACAGCATAGCGTTTCCGACAAGAATATTCCTGAAAATGTAGACAATCTCTCGTAAATGAAATGTACTTTTTATTTACGTTATGATTTGGCTAGAATATAAATTAAACACCTAACTTACAGCTAAATTTCATTTCAGTTTAGTCAGAAATTTAACGGTAGGCAAAACTGTCCCAGCTAGCACTAAAGTAGTTACAACTGTTTCCACTACTACTCTAAGAGTTTTTACGTATTTATTACTAATAATCCTACTCTATATCAACAAACACTGCGGGTTACACGTTTTCAAGTATTATATATGTATTTGTTACTGAGAAAAATACTTTATAGTAAGTTTATGTAAAGTAATTATATAATAACTAATGCCAAGCAACTAATTAAGGAATTGACTCCAAGGTCGTCATTTCTTTTCCGTTACATAATAGTAATTATTCAAAGTTACTGTTTCTAATCTGTTTACTAAATTACAACTTTTAAGTATAAGTACCTTTTTGCACTTGCAAAGACTACTCCATTACGTTCAAATGTACTCCTATAACGTATTACTATAAAGTAAAACGATTCGTTGCAGAGTAGAAAAAGTTATCGTCTACTGCTACTTTAAACTGGCTATTACCAGTCGTTATTCTTCTATTGCAACTTAGAAGTAAGAATTATAGTAATTATTTACTACAAACTACAAGTAAACTATTACCCCTTGGACTTGAGGTTCCGGAGATAGGGGGTGCTGGTACGAGATTCGGTCGTCGATTTTATAAGCACAATGGCAACAATAGAGTAACCAATTATTGATTGGTCCGGTCATATTGCTGCTAAAATCGTTTTGTTTACTTTTCGCCTACCTGGGTTTCTTATGAGCTTTGTTATTTTAGTGTCTCATTTTATTAGTTTGTAATTATTAAAATGAATATTGATTCAAACAAGAAGTTCTCAGCTATTAACCATATGGAGAAATGTATTTAAGCCTGGTTCACCTGTTTTTTGCTTGTAATTATAAAGTGTTTGTGATGAATGTGTACATGACTATGACCATAAATGTCTTAAGTTCAAGTTTACTGCAAGAAAAATTATTAAATATTGCACATTATTATATTTTGGTTTTATTTTGCTGTAAAAGACCTGTAAAAGAAAATATTATTTCAGGTCTTAGTTTATGTTTTATTTCATTCAGCACCTTAATTTGAGGTAGAAGCTCTCTAAGATTAGCATAAAAGAACCTTTATTTTGTAGGCACAGTACATATGACATTACTAAATTCACTTGGCAGACAACTCTCATTAATCGCTTGCACATGTTATTTGTTAAAAATCTAAATGAAAAAGTAAGTTTGTACTAGATAGTTCGAATAGATTATTAAAGTAAAACATTAACATAGCCCTACATTTACAACTGACTCTAACAGAGGTTATCAATATAAAAGTAGATTAATTTAGTGATATTTTGCGAAGAACTAACGATAATATGGGTGCCTTTAGAAATTTTGCATCAATTTGGCGGGTGGGCTTCTACTGTCGCCACTGTCCTTCTAAAGTCATTGTAATTCGGTCTACAGCTATTAATTAGTTGTGTATGTGTTGTATTATCGTCTACGAGTGACAAGTTACAATGATTCACAATCCATAAGAAAAAAAAGTAGCTTTCATCACTCATCCACATTTTATAGAAAATTAAAAATATCGCAACTTGGTTATGTCATACCTGAACAAAACAACCTAAAGCGGTATTTTAGGGAAACAAAAAATAAAAACGAACAAAGGGTTATGGTTATGATTGATGACAGAATTATAGTAGTTTAAAGAACCGACGGAATGTTCCCAAATCGTAACCGCTTGGTAATAATATACAGTATAGGTTTAATAAGAATTTTGTAGATAACTTTATTCGTACCACCTTAGTGTTCAAGATTTCAGAGTAATTGGGTATAAGTGACAGTTGCGTATTTAAAGAATCCAAAACTATAAAAGCGTATGGGAGCAGTCGTAGACACTTGATGTTAAGTAATTTTCTCAGTAAAGAAATTCAGCCAACCTAAAAGTAAAAGTTCAATAGAACGCCATTATTTATTTCCATCTCCCCTATAAATATTTAGCTATGGTGTTTGTTTTTGTAAGTATAAAGATGAAAAATGCATACAAATTAAACATTACGTTAAGAAAAGAATCACTCTTTATAATAAGATATTTAATGATAACCAAAGTCCACAATTACATTTTTAAGATTTAAATTAGCCAATATATTTGACCATAACGTATTGAAACAAATTTTAAAGGCGCGTAATTTTTGTACGACTATCATCAGCATATTCACCAGAGAAATTGCCTGCGTTTTAATTTTAGGTCCTTAGCTAGCCACAAAACTCAGTGAAACTCATGTATCCTACCTCAAATACCAATAACGTATTCTATACGCTTTACACCATATTCCCAATTTGAGTGTTTGTAGTCGCCATAACTGTTATGTTTGTATTAAAACGAACCATACATATTTTTAAAACGGATTAAATAAAGACAGAAATAAGGAAGTGACGAATAGGGTGAATTATTACTATTCGGCTACTTAAATGAAACTACACAATTCCGTATTATCTACGTAATAGTCAAAGTCACAGTTACATGTTATTCACGAAATAGTTACCCTAAAATTGTTCCCCATTTTGGTAACGACTACGTAGTCTCAGCGTAAACAGAACGTGGCGACATCAAGTTCCCGTTACTTCAATGAAAATACTTGTGATAACAATGACGTATTCATGACTAAAAGTGCTACTTGGGGTTACGCATAATACTTTTTTAATCCAAAAATATATACATTTTGGGAATATTTTTTCTTTTTTAGGTTTTAGAGATATTTGGATTTGAATATTGCATTACATTAGCTTGGTCGCCTATGCCTTATTGTACGGAATTAGAGTTTATTTATCTTGTAAAGGGTGCAAATATATATATATATATATATATATATATATATATATATATATATATATATATATATATGTTTTCATTTCGGGTGTACATCCGTTCACTACTGTCGTTCTGAAAAGAACAGTTTTGTGGACGTTTCGCCAATATCACATTTGGCATTTTCGAAGCTTTCTTTTTTGCGTCCGAATAGAGACCGAAACGAGCAAATGAAAGCTCGAAAAATGTTTGACTCTGAAAAAGAACTAATTTGGTTTCATCTTCTTTGGTCGAATAGTTTATGAGATATGAATTTTTCAATTTGGGGATTTTTAAGTCCTTGATATTCTTTGGTAAATTAATCTCGTATGTACTTGGATAAATAATACTTTTTTTCGGCGTAACCCGTTAATGCAGATTCAGAAAAAAACTTGTTGGTTACACTATATATATTTATTTTTTCTTCACACTATATATGTATACATTACTTATTACAGGGTGTCCACGAACAACCCCTACAAAATGAAAGAAGTGATTCTACATAAAAAAAACACGAAAACATTTTCATATTAACCTAGGTCCGGAAATGCTTCGTTACGGAAATACAGGGTGTTGAAATATAAATTTTATTTTATTTTTTATTAAATATCTGTTGCAAATAATAAAATTTTCTCACGAAATTGAGCGATCGGGGTATTTTTTGGGTGAGGAATCATAATTTGGTATTAGATTTCATGTGACACTTAGAGGGCGCTACGTACGATACTATTATTTATGTAAATTTGCCCTAACTTTTTTGGTGATGCACTACTGGGTTTTTTACGAATAAATATTATTCTTGTACCTTTTCTAAGCAAAAAAGCTATACCTACGCAACAACGCTAGAGGTAACCGTTCTCGAGCAATTTGCAAGTTTATGCGTCGATGCAAGGAAAACAATTTTTTTAATAATAATAAAGTAAGGTGTATTTATTTCAAGACAATATAAAATTAGTGGTAAGTATGAATTATTCTAAACTATAATAAATCCTCCACGTGATGACCGTTAGTTTCAAGGCATAATGTAATTCTTTTTTTTTTTAGAGAACGTCTGATACGTCTATAAATATTCTGCATTTGTCTGAACTCATTGCAGGCATTTTGAATTCGCAACCAGAGCTGCTCACGCATTTGTATTGGAACAGAGTACACATGGCATTTGAGAAAACCCCATATTCAAGAATCACAAGGATTTAAGTCTGGCGACCTAGCTGGCCATTGAACTAGTCCGCCTCTACCAATCCACTGATTTTCGTAAGTCTGATCCAGATATTGACGCACATTTCAACTAAAATGAGTTCTTTTTTGCAGGATGTAGCACAAACATATACAATGTTTTTTCATGTGGTAACTGTCATCGAGCAAAAAATCTAGATATATCTTCTTAAGTTATTTTTTTTCTTTAATATGGATTTATTTAGATGTTTTCAGAAATAGACTATTGACATAACTGTTTATTAGGCATTTAAAAGCGACTTGTGAACGGACGGTGTAGTTCCGAGAATTAAAAATTTGGGGTGAGGTACAAAAATAACATGTCTAATATCTATGTGAAATAAATTTTAAATTCAAATATTTAAACATCAACAGTAAAACTGCATGTATCCAAAAATCTAATAATTAATAATAATAATAATTTATTAGATGATCATTTCTTTCGTTGATATATTTATGAATGACCCACAAGCATCCACAAAACTTTCACATTTAACATTTTTTCCATTTACCTAGATAGAAGTTATACGTCTTCACTTTTATTTGAATATTCCTGATTATAAACTTGTGTGAAAATCTTAACAAAATAAAAAAAATGGCCTCTCCAGTATGACATACCTAATTCAAGCAAGCATTAAAAAAATTATTATGTTGAATTTTGGGAACTCTTTCGCAGTTTGTTTAGTGCCTTTTATTTTTCTTTACCTAGCAAGGCAACTAAATTTTATAACATTGCAATCCGGTATTCAACCATTTTTTTTAATTTTGTAAAATGTAAGTAGATGCCAAAAGAAGAACCACAAATTAGATTTTTTTTTAGATAAGCGGATTTCTCAATAATTCAATAACGGCAATTTGGCAACGGAGAAAGTCGATAACGTCATTTTCCCGAAATTATGTCACAACGTCTACAGTTAACCTCAATTTGAAATTATCCAGGTTTTCTTAAATTTATTTTTAATGGAAAAGAAGGTGGACACTATTGAAGTGGTAAGGAGACACAGCTTTTGTTAATTTTGAATATTTTTTGTTAATTAATAGTTACAACCAAACATAGATAAAAATAAATAAAACTTGGTTATAAACATCGGATTAATGATTAAAGCTATACAACCCGGCAATTTACAATAAGATTTTCAAAATCGGTCGTGGTATTTGGCACATGGCCTTAGATCAAATAAGTGTATTTATTCCAAAAACATAGTTACTTTTCCCTAAGCCATTAAAAATATACAGGGTGTCTCCTTATATTTTCCGACTCCCATACATCTTTTATTTTTAGAGATAGAAAAAACTTTAAATGTATGTAAGTTGTAGAGTTTTGGCGACAATTTTTTGTCAGAATAAACAAATGAACATGCAAATCTGTCAAGAAATATTAACTTTTTTTATATAGAACACTCTGTATATATTTTTTCATGGAATACTTAATCTACCAATTTCAACAATATATATTTGTTGAATATTTACTCATAATTTTGCCTTGAAAACTGCTGGTATATATTTTTTTCATGGAATCCTCATAATCTTCCAATTTCAACAATAATATAAGTAATTATGAAGATCCCAATGAAAAAATAATATGCAGGGTGTTCCATTAAAAAAAAACACATTTTAATGTGTTCTTTATGTTCTATCTCTTCAGGTAAAACCCTACAACTTTTACATTTAAATTTTTTTGTATTTCTAAAAACAAATGCTGTAAGGGGGGGGGGGAGCAAAATACAAGGGACATCCCGTACATCTGCGTTTGAACTAATATTTTAAAGTAGCACCTCCTCTGTCAAACTCGAAACACTTACTTCAGTTGGTTTCATAACTCTCTATTTTCAGATAGAATTAAAACATGACTATTTAAATTCACCCATTCCTACACTCACTGGAAACAGTTTTCGACAAGTACTGTTAGTGTGATGATTTGAAAATGAAAGTACCTTAGCTTTGTCGAAAGTCCTCGTGCCAAATTTTAAGGCTGTTCACCGCTGGATCTTCTCAGTTTGCCAAGGACCCCCTCCAAACGCTTTTGTTGCCCAATATACAGCTGCTGATAATGTTGAACCGGCTCCAGTCCTGGTTGATCTGCGTGCATTTAAAAAATATATATTTTTTTTCAATTCTTCAAAAGATAATATTCGCACAACAAAAATGTTGAAAATTTGTTGACAAAGTTAAAATAATTTTAAAAAATGACATTTTAAATTAGAAAATTAAAATATTATATGTTACTATCACATTAAAAAAACAGATTTTTGCACGTTTTGAGCTTCTTGCAGTCTTCGAAATGCCTATCTTCGGATCTTCTTACGATCTTCTCAACTTCTTTGTTAATTTTCAAATGACATTAAGAGAAAATAAGGCTAGTTCCGATACTCAAAAAACGAGTATGAAGAATACTACCAAACGTCAAAAAAAGGTTTGATCAATTATCTATATTGAATTGTATGTCTGTTAACTGACTTGCATTCGGCGCCATCTTGATCGTAATAGGAGTCCGTTGCAACGTCCGGCTCGAGATGGTGGGGGACTGTCCTTGCAGGCTTTGTTGTCGCGTGGGCCTCTGAAATGAAAAAGATAAAATCTTTAAATATTGACAAAACAGGGTAAACGGATAACTCATCAAAAATTATTGTTCATTTATTTATTCATTTATATATATAGGGTGTTTCAAAACAAATGCGAAAAACTTAAGAGGGTGATTCTTCAGTTCATTTTGAGAAAAAAAACTTCATATGAACATATGTCCTAAACCTTATACCTTTTAAGATACAGGGTGTTAAATTTTTCAGAATTTTTTTTTTATTATATTTGGGATACCATGCCAGATATCTTCGTGAAATTTGGTACATATATTCTACGCATCAAGACACATTTTCTTGTGTACAACTTTTTTAAAATTTCTACCAGTGGCGTCCGTACGGGATTTGCATTGCATATTTTTGAAAAAAAAAATGGAACGCCACTGACATTTTTTCATTTGGATAACCTAGACATTTTTACACAAAAATTACCTCTTGCGTTTTTCTCGTCAGATGTAAATTTTTTTTAGCAAAATGTCAGAATTTTTGTAGTTTTGTTAAGCAAAATTGGCTATGCGCGAATGATCATTGTGCCAAATAACTTCTAACCCGTATAGAGACTAAAAATTTATGAATCAAAATATGGAATTTGAATTTGATATTCCTTGTTCAAAATAAAGAGCAGTTTGTTATAAACCTTGGGTCAAAAGTCAACAATTATGGAGATATTGCGGTACAAAGATAGCGGAAAAATAATGTTTTTATTTTTTAATCTTAAAAACGAAAAGCGATAGAATAATAAAATTTAATGGGAGTATTACTACTATGAAAACACACTTACCGATTTGAAATTAAAAAATAAAATGTAAATCATTACGTGTCGGTACAGGGAAATTTTTTAGAAAAGAAAAATGTAGTGGATCGCTGTCACTTTTTACTGCGTTTCTAATATTGCTTTATCTGACATTGCTCAATTAGTTACAACCTGCTTAACTGTGCAGTAATAAGAGTTTTAATTAAATCAATAGAACAATAATGGTTAATTTCACGAATGCAGAAATGGCAGATGCACGGGCGCAAACTGAAATTCCTTCTTTATGCACAAGCGTATCCTAATCGTAGACCTTCTCATCGCAGCACGTTTACCAGGCTTCATCAACGGCTACATGAATCTGGAACTTTCGAAAAAAGAAGTTTTGATACTGGCCGACACCGCGAAGTTCGAAAACCTGAATTAGAAGTTGCTGTCCTAAATATTATTGAAGCGCAGCCTGAGGGAAGTACCAGGAAAATTGCAGCGGAATTAAATACTGATGTATCAACTGTATGGAGGATATTAAAAAAACAACAGTTATATCCTTACCATATACAGAGTGTTTTAGCTCTGTTACCAAGAGATTTCGAACCGAGAATGATATTTTCTCAATGGTTTTACCGAATGAATACGATAATCCCATTTTTTGTTCAAAAATTTTCTTTTCGGACGAAGCTAGTTTCTCAAGAGATGCAATTCAAACTTTCATACATTTAAACGTTTAATTGGGCCACATTTTCTACCTCTAAGATTAACTGGCGAGTCATTTTCATTTTCTACAAAAAGAATTGCCTCCTCTAAGAACAATAATCTTTGAGAACTAGAAGAGACATGTATTACATGCATGGTGGTGCCCCAGCACACTTCAGCTTAAATGTGCAAAGGTATTTAAATCTTACTTATGAAAATACCTGGATAGAAAGAATTAGTTTACACTACCCTAGAACAGTAATCCTCGCATATTTCAGCGTATTAGAGGCCCAATGATGTGTAGAATGCACGTATTATATCGCAAGGCAGGCATTTTCAACACTTGCTATAAAAAAATGCACTCGCTTCTGTGTAGGACGTTGTGTTTTTATTTGAGTTGCATGTTTAAATAATGTTTTTTTTTAAAGAACGATTTTATTCATAGTTTATGCATAAATACATATAGGATAGGTTAGTTTGAAACATGTTTGTTAATAAATTATTTTTAAAATGTGATTGTTCAGAAGAAAATCTTACATTAGTACAAAATAAAACTGTGTTCAGTGGCGGCTCGCTGGTGAAAAAGTAAGTGAGGTGCAATTGAAGCAAGAAAATATCGCAATCATTTTTTTCCAGATTTTTTTTTAAATGTGGAAGGGATAGAATATTTTTTTACAATTTACCTAAATTTTGTATACTAAATCAATTCTCCTATCCTTCACAGCAGCAAATTTAGTTATAACATCCTCATAAAATGGATGAGTTGCCCTAATCTCCTCCAGACATTTCTTTTGAATTGAAATATTGCCTAGAGAAGTAAGTCTTTTTTGAGATATTGTATTTCTTAAATAAGTTTTACACGTTTGAGGCAAGAAAAACTTCTTTCCACTGAAGCACTTGTCGACGGTATTGTCAAAATAAGGGAAAACACTTTATATGCTTTGGCATTGGCTTGGCCATTGGCAAAAATAAGACCGAGCTCATTTTTAAGTCGTTGACTTTTTGAAAATATTTCCCCATATAACTGTAACAAATTTTCAAACGGGCCAGTCGGAAAATTTAAACTATATTCGGAAAATTTAGCAGAATGTGCCAAACATAAAAATGTAAGTCTTGAAAGCTTAGTGTCATTTCCATTAAAATATAGTCCAGTATTTCATAAAAAAGGGTTCTATACTTAGCCTTAATTTCTTCAGGTGAAAGCTTAGCAAGCTCACGTTTGTAATAATTTATTTCTGAAATAAAATTTGCTTTATCAAACATGGTATTTAAAAAAATGTTCATTTCTTTTTTTTACAGAGCGCAAAAATGAATGTCAGACGATTTGAACAATCACATTTATTAACTTGAAATTTGAAGACCAACGAGTTTCTGTAAAATGAGGGAATACCACTAAAGCTTGCAAAAAAATTCGACATTTAGAAAGATTTTTAAACTTTGCTGCATCAGGACAAATACAGCCTGCGGCGCTCTTTCTTTTTTTTTAAGGCCATTTAGATAGACAGACTTGCGCCATCGTAACATTGCCCTATTAATTTATGTTTACAGTCAAATTGGTCCAAAATTTGACCCAATAGAGAATATAAATTCTCCGACGTTCTATCGGAGCTGACATTATAAAATCCTAAGAATCTCTCGACTACTGAACCTTCTGAATTAACGTATCTTAAAATTATGGAGCACTGGGGGGTTTGCGTAATATCAGTGGTGTCATCCACTTGCACAGAAAAAAACTGTGTGTTCATTATTTCATTTTTTACATGATCATTTAAATAATCAGAAATGCATTCAATTAAATTCAATTAATAATTAATTATTTCGTTTTGAATAGTTTTCGAGTCACCAGTAAAAACATTTTTAATTATTTTGTGATGATCTTTTAGTTCTTGGGAACTTCTCGATATTAATAAACCTAAAAGCTTTTTTGCGTCAATTACCAAGCACATAAATAGTCTATTTAATCGGACGTTTTCGTTAAAATGTATTTTATATAGTTTAGCATTTTCTTTTAAAGTGTCAGCTATAGTGCTTTGATTTTTTACAAATGTTTTTAGCATTAATTCGCATTTTAAATGCTCCGCCGAGTCTTCATGTTTATGTAAAGACCATCATATATTTAACATACCAGCAAATCCTTCCTTATTCCACACTGAATATTGATTGGAAACTAGTAAACAAGGCCAGCAAACCAATTTTTGTAATATTTGACTACTACATAACCATTTGTACGCCAAAAACCAGGATGACGATTAAAACTCTGATCTTGTTCCTTCCATCAATTAAATGGAGTTTCCAACAAAATGCAAACCACATCCGTGATCGGATTCATCCATAATGTAAATTAATAAACCCGACACCAAATAAAGTTGTAACAACACCATAAATAAATATAACACAAAACAGTCAAGTAAACAAAGGAACTAACCGGTTGAAGCGAAATCCGAGAAAATAAAAGTAAACAACCAGCCCAAACTGAACGACACGTGGGTGTAGTGTACTACGTTAGCAATTCACCGAGAGCGTGGTATGGCGCTGGTTAACATTAATCTTCCATGCGGTCGACGTCATCGCGTACGCGTTGTCATGGCAACGTAGTAGGAAAATCGTAAACTAAACATAGCACCTCCAGCAAAGTCAAAGCGGTTTGCGCCACTGTTATAGTTGTTATAATAAAGTTCGATTGAAAGTTTTAAAAAGACATGCCGCCAACGGTCAAGTAAAATATTTATTCGAGATGTACAGTTTATTTTTTTGCCAATTAGGTGATTAAATGAACGTAAAAACTTTTAATTTTAAGAGATATATAATAAATATAGTTAGATGTTTGCTTGTTTTTTTTCTGGTGAAGTAGCACTTCACCTATATAAATTTATTTTCCAAGTCTGGGCGTAAACTTTTCTTTAAATTTAGTTAACAAGAATAATAGGTGTAGTCTATTTCAATCCCTTCCACTCATTTAAAAAAGTATAGTACTAATACTCCCATAATATTTCATTATTCTATCTCTTTTCGTTTTTAAGATAAAAACTAAAAATACTATTTTTCTGCCATCTTTGTACCGCAATATCTCCCTAATTGTTGACTTTTGACCCAACGTTTATAACAAACTCTCTAATTTTTTAGTCTTTCTACGGTTTAGAACTTATTTGGAAAAATAATCGTTCGTGCATAGCCAATTTTGCTTAACAAAACTCCCAAAATTCCAACATTTTGCTAAATAACTTTTAAACGGTACATCTGACGAGAAAAACGCAAGAGGTAACTTGCATGTAAAAATTTAAATGAAAAAATGCCAATGGCGTACCATTTTTTTCTTCAAAAATTTGCAATGAGGAGAAAAATTGGTACCAAATTTCACGAAGATGTCTAGAATGGTATCCCAAATATTATAAAGAAAAAAGATTTTTTTTTCTGAAAAGTTTAACACCCTGTATCTCAAAAGTTATGAGTTGAGAGTTATTATGTTCATATGAAGTTGGTTGTTTTCTTAAAATAAACTCAAGAATCACGCCCTTAAGTTTTTCGCATCATCAGACCGTAATAGATTAGCAAGCCCTGTATAGGGCAGAGGCACAAAATGAAATCACAGAAACAACTACTCTGTTGGCTAATACCATGATCAGCATTGAATTATACTGTTTATTCCTGGGTTTCATTGGGAGCAATGTGTTATTATTCTCCTAATTTAACCTCATGAAACTTAAGTCGTTCAGGTATATTTCATGATATACATTTCTCTTTTTTTTTGTACTTAAAACTTCATATATCGTTGGTTTGCACATAAAGTCTTTAATTGTCAAAACTATCAATTTGCATAATGCCTGTTTAAAATTTAAGGACATTAAATTAACATAACTGAACCATTACAAATAGGTTAGTTGTTTTGATTTTAAATATAGATTCTACAAGTCAAAAACAGATGCATCTTAATTTGCATGTCCTTAAACTTTAAATTGTTTATTGTTATGTAACGGATTTTTAATCTGAAGGAAGTATTTTTCATTATAAATTTGGCAACATTTGTTGAAATGGCTCCAAAAATATTTAATGCTTCTATAGGAGAGATCCTCATTGTCACGTTTACTGAGGTAGTTATTCATATGTTTGTTAAACAGTTTCTTGATTGTATGTAGCATATATTTAAAACACTAGGCCAGATGTTTCAGCAAGCTCGTGAGATACTTGTACTGCACCAATTTACATGATTTTTTTTTTGAAATGATCGTCTGGTTGCCGAGACCTTTCAACACTATTTTTTTGTGTTGTTTTATTGCGTATTTTTTGTGTAAAACCAATATGGTTTTCTTCAATAACGTTTCTGGACGATGTGGTGAATGCGCCTCATATTCTTATAATTCCACTGAAAGCTCATCGCGCCATCTAACGGAAAAGGCGTAACAAGGTCTGTCGGACCAGCTAGTATTGTACTATATTCCTTATTAAATTTTTTATAAGATAAGGGTATGTTGAACACTATGAAGTAAATGGAAGGCGGCGTATTTTTGTTTAAAAAAAAGTATATTAGCTGGTGGTTTTCAAGGTCATTTTTTTTTTGCCTTATAGATACCTCCACAAAATGTTTGTAGTTATTTATTTCAATGTCTCTGTAGGTAATTTTTTTTATAATTTTAAAGCAATCATCCAGTACTCCTACGTTTAAAGGTTGTGTTTGGTTTTTGTCTCTACTTGTTTTTCGTATATTCGATGACAGAGAATTTTAATTGGGAATCATAAACATGTAGATAATCTTTTTAGGGTATCTGATGATGGTAGGATAATCTACTGAAATGCATAATACATTTTATTAAACGAAAAAAGTTTGCATTTATTTTTGTAGAGAACGGCTGTTTTCCTTTTTGCAATAGTCTATTAACTAAAATCTACTGCGGTAAAAATTGCTACATAAAAATAACAAAACATATAAAAAACAGGCTGTTACTCTTAATAAGAATCTTGAACCTAACAATCAGTAAAAGAAAAAAACATTAAAGAGAAACATACATACCTGCAATTGAGATATAAGCTGAAACTGAGGGTTACCAGGTGTGAGCTGCAGAGTTTGGGCTCCAGAAGCTGTCCTAATATTGTGATGTGTAATATTTTTCATACTTCCCGATGTTACTAGGTGAGCTGAAAACAAATGTGTGTACTAACTATATTTGATTTTTCTTTTTGTCAAAATTTGATGCAATTAAACTATACCTCATTTCAAAAGGGCCTAGAGTTTTAAATTATGTAAATTCTAGAAAGCTGGCCTTTTACACTGGTGAAAAATTTAGAAATTTTATCATAAATTTGAACAAAACTAAATATAAGTATTATAGGTGAATTTATACAAGCAAATAACATAAAATAAAAATTACGTAAGAATTAAAATTTGCGGATACCATTAGAACATTTATGCCGGCAAATAAGATTAAATAAAAAATAACAAATGCCCCTGTAGTTGACCAAATTCCGTGTTTTATCTTTATTTTATCCGAAAATCGGACTGCGCAAGTAATTATAAGCAAATCGCGTTTAAAAAGATCTTATTGATCAGTTATTTTATTTTTATATTTGCCCTATAAAAGGCAAAATCACCAACTCTTATTTCAGGTAATTTCGTATTTTATTTTTATTTTGTTATTTGCCGGTATAAATCCAGCATAAGTTGATTTGTTGGTTTATTTGGTTTTCTAAAGCAAAATGGTATACCAGTTGCATTTCTATATGTAAGTAGTAGTTTGTAAAAACGAATTTCTAATGCCAATTCCTTAATTACATGATCTACACATTTACTCCACTTTTGGGAATCGATTTGCTTCAAAAATGGTTATATGCCTGGCCCCAAATCTTTAACTTCAGCCCAAACAAATTCTATTGGATTTAGTTCACAAATGGTAGAAGTCGAAGTACTTTAGAAGTACTACGTAATATTTCACTTTAGAGCCATTTCGTCAACCACATATTTCGTGTAAGGAGGCTTTGTTTAAACTAACTATTTCAAATAACTTTTTTTTAATCATGTCATCTGTATGTGTTACTTCTTTTGAAGTAGGCCATTGGATAATATCTTTTTTCTACGAGCGTGCGCGAAGTGAGTAGTTTGCGCACGGAAACTCTTTACGCACACTTTTTTATTCGCAGAATTATAATCTTTAAACAGGACTTTTAGATAGTTAAACAGCATTAAATAATATAAAAAAAAAATAAAGATTTATCGTGTTTTTTGTTAGGCTTGTAGAGAATTTAGCCAAATTTACTCCATATTAGATTACCATAATTTGATAACTAATTAAACGACCCCTATCATTACTTGTCAGTGTCAAATAAGACAACAATAAGCTCTCTTTGCCACCTTGCAATTTTGACAATTTCAATCTTTTTGCTAAATCAACCAAAATACAAACATTCAATCATTTTGAAAAAGCTTTAAAAAAAGTAATTGCTTAAAATAGATAGTTCGGATGAAGAAATACCAAAAGAGGTACTAAAAGCTGCGAATCAGCAAATTTGGAGCTACTGCCAGTAAAAGAGAACTATGAAAAGCAGTACGACTTGTTCGGTAAATGGTCCAAAGAAAAACGAGTTAAAACGGTTAAAGAAAAGTCAGCTTATTTTCTTGAATTAAGCAAAGAATTTAGACCAAATACTTTGTGGGCTAAATACTCAATGCTTAAGAGCGTTTTAAAATTTGAAGAAAATACAGATATAAGCAAATTCTACAAATTAACTGCTTTTATCAAAAAACAAAATGTTGGCTTCAAACCAAAGAAAGCAAATATTTTTACAAAAGAAAACATATCGTATTTCATGAATAAGACGCCAGATGATATATATCTTTTGTTGAAAGTTGCGACTATTTTTGGGCTTGCAGGCGCCTGCAGAAGAGAGGAATTAGCAAAACTAACAACAGTTGACAATGAAGACAAGGGAAATTTAATTGTTGTCAAAATTCAGTCAGGATTCAAAAAATTACACTTCACGCTCTTTTGTTATATCCGACGAAATTAACAATGGAAAGTATCTACTATTTTATAGAAAATATACAGCCTTACGACCACCATTAACAACGCATCAACGTTTTTTTATAAATTTTAAAAGAGGGAAGTGCACAACATAGTAAGTCGGGATTAACAGTTTCGGGAAGATACCCTCAGAAATTGGGGTAGTCCCAAAATTGCCCAACCCTGCTATGACAAAAACTATGCCCCGGGGTGAAGAATAAGGTTTTTGTCTAACCTCTGCAACTTTGCTGGCCGATTCCGGAAAAGGACTTACCGATGTAAAGCGTTTAGAAGGCTGGAAGTCATCAACAGTAGCGGAGGGATATATTAACGATTCAACTACATACAAAAAAGAGTTATGCAACAATATTTTAAGTGGCAGTGCAAAAAATTATCCAGTTGAAATACCAAGAAGTTTGTCAATTTGCGAGAAAACCATTGAAGTTCCATTTCATTCATTAACGCCGGATAACAAACCATCTTCATCAGCTTTACCAACAAATCAGTTGCACTCAGCTTTAAATTTGCAGCATGCCAAGAAACTGTACTTTCAATATTAATATTGTTAATAATAGGAAGTAATATTATTTCTGTTCTAAGGTAAAATAAAAAGTTTTTCTAATTTATTTAAGATTTTTTACAATTTTATGACATATAAGAAATTTTGTTTTACCCGCGCTTAGAACCTACCTACATAAATAAGTAAAAAGTTTATAAAATTTGTAACACTCGTAGAAAAAATATTGTCCCTAACACTTGCGCAAAGTGTCTTTCCCGCACTTAAAGCTTATCCTCTAACTGCTTTTGCGTGCGGGAAAATATCACTTTGCCACTTGTTAGGAAAACCAATTTTTTCCCAAGAAGCACTTGATAGTTTTTCAAGCTTCCTACAATGATAATTAGCTTCAATTTGTATATAGTATTTCAACTATTTTTGCAACACCAGTTGTTGGATTTGGGCACTAAAGACTTTAAGAATAATAACTTTTTCATTTATTGTAGTGACTTTTATTTTTTCCACGCCTATGGATTATGCTAACTCAAGCTAAAATAAATTATTTACAGCTCTCCACCTTTTTAAAACGTAATTACTAAATTAAAAATTGACTTCTAAAACATTTTTTATTTTTGATAGATACTTCTCACACACTGCTTACCTATCTGTGAGGTTCCAACAGATCCACCGCCCGCATTCATAACCACGCCCTGAACTGGCTGCGCGGTTGACCCCTGCGACACCACAGTCTGCTGGGATTGCGTTCCGGGTAGAGACATTAGGAGGCCCTGTGACGCCGCACCACCCGATATCTGTCCTCCGACGTTCAGGGCCAACGATATAGGTTGCGCGAAATTTTGCAGCTGAAACTGAAACGTCAATGGTAGTTACAATTTTTAACACAATTTGAAATAAAAATATTTATAAAACATGCATAACAAATTCTATAGTAATATGTATATGTGCAGCTGGGCTTACTTGAACGTTGTGTAATCCTGGTATGCTCTGCAGCTGAGTTAGATTTAAACTTTGTACATTGAGAGTATTCGACGCTTGTGGAGGAGGACTAGACATTGGAGATATCACCTATAAAATACGTCTATTCCAGAAATGTACAGGGTGGCCCGTTTATTAAGGGCCTATGACTTTTCTCGGAAACTATAGGTTATACAAGAAAAAGCTTTTTATGAGACTTGTTTGTACTAAAAGTATCTTTAATTTTATAATATGTTTTTAATGGAATACCCTATATTTTATTATATTTTTGGATAGCCCTTTCGAAGACAAATTCAACGATATATATGAGTGTGGCTCTGTGATGCACCGTTTCGAACTTATTACCGATTATCTTCACAATTGATGCAATCATTTAACCGTCATGGCTACGACGCTGATTAACATTCAAAAAATTATATGCAGTGTCCCAATTTCAAATTTAGTAAAAAACTACAAAGTGTTGCCAATTTTGGGGCAAATTGTTACTTTTCGCATTTCTTTTTCAAACTAGACACCCTGTATATTATTGTATTTTTGAATAACCACTTAAATGACAATTTCAATTATATAACACAGTATTGGTTTCTGAGTTACCGTTTTAGCGTAACTGGCAGATAAATAAAAAAATTGGTTATAGGATTTAAATTATTAAGATATGAAACTGAAAATTAGCTCCTAATCAACGTGTTCTCCGCCGTTTTAGCACAGGCTTTAAGCTGTTGTTCAGAATTTATATAAAAAAGATAATATTAAAGTTTGCACAGTGTGGCGAAATTAAGTGACTTATTTCTCCGTCTAAATGTCTATGTAAATGACAACCAAAAACTAATCTCAATTAAACTTAATTGTCAGTCTGTCCGCCGTTTTAAAGAATATAAGTAGTAAATTATGCTGTTTCTAAATGGTGTGTGGTATTTCAGAAAATTTCTAAATGGTGTGGTATTTCAGACAGAAATAAGTCACTTATTCAAATTGGCAACATTGTGCAACGTTTAATAGTCGCTTTTTAATATGACTTCTGAACAACAGCCTAAAGCCTGTGCTAAAACGGTGGTGCACACATTGATAAGTAACTAATTTTCAATTTTATATCTTAATAATTTAAATCTTATAACCAATTTTTGAATGTATCTGCCAGTTATGCCAAAACGGTTAGTCAGAACCCCATACTATGTTATATAATTGAAATTGTTATTTAAGTGGCTATTTAAAAATACAATAATATACAGGCTGTCTCATTTGAAAAAAATGCGAAAAGTAACAATTTGCCAAACTTGGCAACACTGAGTAGTTTTTTTTACGAAATTTTAAATTGGGAAACTGACTGAGCAAAATCACCACTGTGTTAAAAAAAACTAGCATATAATTTTTTTTTTAATGTTAATCAGCGTCGTAGCAAAAGATAATCGCTAATAAGTTAGAAATGGTGGATCACACATCCATACTCGTATATATCGTTGAAATTGTCTTTGAAAGAGCTATCCAAAAATATAATAAAATATAGGGTATTCAAGTAAAAAAAATACTTTGCGCCGCCACCCCGTATATAATAGAGCAACAAACCTAAAAATATTATAAAATTAAAGATACTTTTACTACAAACAAGTTTCACAAAAAGCTTTTTCTCGTATAACTTATAGTTTCCGAGAAAAGGTATAGGCCCTTAATAAACGGGCACCCTGTACAAGAGCTGCAAATATTGAATAGTATTCAACGCAAAATAATTTTAACAAGACCGGGTGGCACAAAGCCAAACTCCTGTACATGCGATACAGAGCAAATTATGTTATGTTCTTGAATTCAATCGATTTGAATCAACTTAACTGATACATATTCTTTGTAGGAGAAGCACATACTTTAACTTTCAAAGACTGATGTACCTACCGTGTTAGCTTTGGGACTCTGTACGACAAACTGCGCAGTCGGTTGCGGGGTTTTGGGTGGCTGCGCAAACGGATTTTGCCCCCCAGAACTGCTGCTGGCCGCCAACTTTTCGAGGAGCAGCGAATTGGCTTGGTTAGGGCTGGCGATCTCGGGCCGATCGGCTGCAGGCGTTCCGACCAGAAGGGCGTCGAGCGCCGACTCGCCGTTCCCCTCCTGGTGAGGAGACGGCGACGGCACTATCCGCTGATGGTGCAGCACCTGAGCACAGAACGTTCAATATAAACATCAAATGTCAAACAGAGTTTACATTATTATTAACTATTTAAACACACTCAGAAGCTTTGGATAGAAATTATTATAAATCTTAAATTAACATGTTTAATTTCATTCAATTAACAAAGTAAATTTTTTTTCTGGGAAAGATGGTTTTCGTAATTTTAGGGACACTGAAATTGCTGTTGCTGATGTAATAACAAATATTCAGTAAATAATAAAATGTGTAGTTTATTATCCTTAGATGATGAATCATACGATTTTATTGAGGGGTCTACAATATTGAGTTTAGTCTGGAAATGCAAATAGTTCTTAAAAAAATATTATGAACCTTAGGGATCAATACTGGGGCCAATTACAAGTGAAGCTAATAAAAGTGTGTTAATAAATTCTATATCAGAGATGAAATTAACATTTCATGTATTTTTTGTTATTTTGTTGTTGCAATGCTTTAAAGCAATGGGTTTTTAATATAGGACCATAACTAAAAGGCATCAAATTTATGACAATGTATAATAAACAAATGATTCAAACAATAGATTCTCTACAAAAGGTAGTCATAGTAGACGAAATTAATATTTTATGCAGCAGAACAAGCCTCTGGATAATTGTTAAAGCAATGGGCTTTTAATATCAGACCATAAATAAAAGGTAAGTGTTAATGGAATCCCAGCGATAAGACCCCCAAAAAAGGATGGAACAATTCAACCAATAAGTGCCAAACAAAAGCTCCCTCAAATAAAAGACAGAGGATTACAATTTTGCATGCGGATTGAGAAAATGGCTTTCTTCCAAATTCTTTGTTACTATCTTTGAAGAACATAGCCAATTCATCTGTGGATTATCACTAAGATACAGATGCAAAATTACTTTAAAGATTAGTTTCAAAATCGCCTTCTTCTAATATATAAATTGGCGGATTCAAACAATACAAGAGAACTTCGGAACTTTATGATGAAAATGATATATACTTCGAAGAAACTTATACAAAAAAGGTCTTTTAAATGTTTTAAAAGCATATAATATTAAAAAATAATATATTTTTGATAATCTTGCTAGTGCCTTTGGTCATACAGTTTTGCGTCTTCCTCTGTATTATTGTATTTTTAATCCGATCCAATATATTTGGCATGAATTAAAAGTCAAAACACTTATCCCATACTAAGTACTTCCATAATGAAATTAAAAAATGTGTAAATAATTATGTTAAAGACATATAATTTTATAAATAGTAGTGTTAAGCCCCCTCTCAAAGTGATACACAAGCAGATATACGTTTTCTGAGAAAAAGGCGCCATCTATATACTGACAAAATGTTTAATAGTTTGGTGGTAGGCTACTGATCCATGACATACATGAGTGGTAAGTGAGAAAAAAAGTTTGAGAACCCCCGTTCTAACAAATACGTTAGTAGGAAAATATTGCTTCGTAACGTAAGGTTTTTGTCGATATTCTCAGTTGTCTTTAAATTAAATTGGGTGAGTTTCCTAACTGATATAAAAAATTTAACTATGTAGAGTGGTATCAAAAAATAATAATGTGTAACCCAGATGATACTATGTTATCATTGGTTCCCCATACCTGCTGTTTAACCGGCATTGCCGTGTAACTGTAGCTGGTCCCGCCGCTATTGACAGACGTCAGTGTCACCGTCTGAGGCTGACCGGAAGCAAACTGCGCATTCAGGTCGCTCAAGTTTACACGCCCTGCGTTGTTAACGGTAGCGGTCGCCAAGGTCACGGTCTGAGCCGGTGCATTGCCGAGCTGCGCGTTCAGTTCTTGCAGGTTCAGTCGGTTGTGGTTGTTCAAGGCTATTAAATTTCCATGACTCAAAACCTGGAAAGAAATTATTAGCTGCTCATGTTTTTCCTCATTCATGTCTATATCGGACTTTTCTAAATTTTGTGTATTCGACTCCAACACAGACAATAACTTCATTTTAATAGTAAGCAACAGCCGTATTCACTAAAGCTTAGACCAGGTCTAACTTGACAATGATAGGTTTAGGATGACAAGCGTAATCAATGAACTTCATAACACGTAACTATAATGGGTCCGTCGACCTACAGAAGTGAGGCAAATATATTTTTATGCAACCCGCCGCCTTATGGTCTCTTTCTATCTTATTGGGTTAAATGAGAATAAACGTGCAAGTTTTTATAAAAAGGAACCATTATTACTATACAATATATATATCGTCATAACAAATGGTTAAAAAAATAGCTCCTTATATATTATCTGAAGTTGGAAAAAAATACAGTATACAGTGTATCTATAATATTTATATAACAATACGTCCCAATGTTACTTTAATTGAAAATGCAAAGTAATACCTCTGTTACTGGAGTCACGCCCTTATTTTATTTCAAATTATAATTTGAGTTTGACATACAAGCTATAGGGTTTTCATTTATATAGCGACATCCACCAACAGCTTTAACTATAGGAGATACCAGATAACTTTAAATATAAATGTTGTAGGATTTTTCCTCTGTTACTTTTTAAGAATATAAAAATTAAAAAATGTAGAAAAGTAGACACAAACTTAATTTTTTTAATCGGACACTCTGTATGCTAGTATTTCATTAAATGTATCTTTTTTTGCTAATTATAAATATACCAGGTTTATTATATTTTTCTCTACACAATCGAGAAAATTGACAAAACCCCTGCTATCATAGGTAACATTTCTATCATACACTATCAGTATTTAACACATTGCCTCTTGGCTGAATTTGTTTTTTTTTTGTTTTCTTTAAAGATTAAGGTTTCAAACCAGGTACTTATACTCAGAAGAGACCCCTTTAATGAAGCTGTGATATACAGGGTGTTCCATTAAAAATGTTGTGACTCTATTTCCACTTTTTAATGTCTTTTCTTTAATTTTAAATATTCTCAAAAGATAATACAAGGAAAATCCTACAACTTTTGTATTCCAAATTTATCTTGTCGGTAATTAATGGACAAAATATACCCTGTATATACCAACACAGTTTCTTACTTTGACGTCTTGACCCCTTTAATGAAGCTGTGAAACAGGGTGTTCCATGACAATTCTCAAAAGATAATACAAGGAAAATGCTACAAGTTTCAATGATGTAGGTCAAAATATAAATTAAAACCCTGTATAGTGGACATTGAAGCCTTGCACATTGCGGAAATCGAAAGTCGAAATAAAATGTCTAAAATTCTGAATATCAGAAAATGTTGACATTCCTTTTCCCCTTGTTTTCCCCATATCCTTCAAATATGAGATAAATCATCTCCCAAAGTTTTAGACATTAATTAATTTACGCCTTCTATAGCTCATGTGATAACACTTACCCTCGTACCCGCAGCAGTCACGTTGCTTAATGTCATCTTCCTAGCGAGCGGTCGTTGATGCGCCACGGCGTTGTTGATAGCGTTAACCACTGCGGCGCTAGCGCTGCTGTTAGCGTTGCTGGCAGGTGAACTGTTAAGCAAACTAATAATGTTGCTGTTCGACAGGAGTTTGTGTTGCTGAGCGACCGCAGCTGCCGCAGCTTGCTGTCGTTTCGCTTTCTCTGTAAATACAAAAAACATCCAATACGAATCCACAATTATTGAAATATGACAAGATATAGTGGCTGACGGGTAATATCTTAGATTAAATACACAGAAAGATACACAGCCGGAAGGTTCAATTACCCCCCCGACCCCACAAACAACCGTCCCTGGGATAAATTATTGAAGAAATTATTTAAAAATGAATATTTGGATACATGCTGATCATCGTAAAAGGTGTATGATGGCCTTTAATGTTTAACCAAACTAAATATTTATTTGATTTACGCTTAAAAAATGGTCCTGACTTTGAAGTCGTACTTACCAGCAGCTTCAAACTGTTGTGATGTTAACTCCAGTTTGGTGGCTAAAGCATCAATAGCCAATTCTTGACTGCTCATTTGATGAGATTTTTGAACATTTAGGGTTTGTACGTGAGCAGGCTGTAACAACATAAATATTAGATTTGATTTTGTGAAGTAGGTCTTAGCGAATTTTCACTATATTGATATTAGTAGTTTTCCTGTAGAATTTGGACAATGTTATTTTTTTCTACTCCACGACTCTGTATTTACTTACCAGTTACCTATATTATTTTTTAAAGATTAAAAATAGAGAAAGAAAAAAATAATAAATTTAATGGTGAAATAGGAAACTGCCATAATTTTTTTTCCGGTAGTCAATAGTAAGTAACGCTCGAGTCACAAAATCATTGACATTGAAATTTTAAAAGAGTCAATGTCAAAAACTTGTTTTGAAATTACATTATTGACAAAGGAAACAATAAAATACTACTAGATTTAATGGTGAAATCAATATATCAATAAATAGACAGCAGTGGCGCTCGAGTCACAACGTAATTGACATTGAAATTTTAAGTGTCAATGCCAAAAACTTTGTTCATTACTTTGTTGTGCCGTTCAGGTCTTCTTTTAGATAACATTTTTATAAGATTCGACAATACATACTGATATTTATTTTTATAAGTCTAAAAAGTGAAGGCCTGAAACCACTCTTTGAAAGAGTATAGATATTTCTTGTAAACGATTTCTTTCTTTACGAATTGAGATGGTTGAACAATAGAACCGCAGTGTAGTACAGGAGAGTTTACAAAGTTCAATATTAAGACTACATTCGCCTTAGAAAAATTTATAGAATATGAATATTAATTTCACATTTCCGACAATTTTAAATTTAAAATTATTTAAAAATTTGCAAATGACACTTGGTATAATACCGTTTGTTTCATTTAAATAAGTCTCTTCTTGCTGGTTATAACTATACCTGGTTTTAAAAGAACCTATGCATACCAACTAACTCCACTATTTTATGTTACAGTTTCTAACACAATGCTTCTTATTGCAGGGGTTTTGTCAATTTAGCAGTTGTTTTTACCAATAGTTTTTTTACGTTCCAATTGTCATTAGCAAATCCTGATGGTTCATTTAACATTGTTTGTTACCTTTTAAAATAAACCCTGAACTTAAAAACAATCGACTAATTGTCAATATTATAAGTTTAAACATATTTTAAACTAATAACTCTATATTCAAAATTCAAATTGCTTTTTCTTCCCTTTAAATTCACTCTCTTAAAAGTTGGGATAATTTTAGTTTTTAGTGTACTGCCAATTTATAAACAACTTAAAATAAGTAACAATAACTGCATAATTTTACAGCACAAAATTATTAAGTGAATAACTGAATGTATCCCAAAATGTTATGAGAGTGAGTGTAGATAATTAGCTATTGAAAAAAAATGTAATTTGAACTTTTGATTGAGAGTCAATATTTCAAGAACTCAAATTTATAATATTGTGAATTTAGAAATTAACTTTCGTTCATGTGTTCTATATAACTGCATGGTTTAGATAATAATGAACTCATTTTTTTTTAATTATCAAATTTTAAATTTAAATAGAACAGCCAAAATCTGAATTCATCAGAAATAGTCATTCCAAAGTATAAGTTTGTGCCACCCTCATGTTTATCCTATTTAAGATTCCTCCACTAAATTTGTAGAGATGTAATTCTCTATAAAGTTGTTTATGTTAACTTATTTCTTTAAATCAACTGTTTGAGCAGCGTTCAAGCCAAACATGCTGGCTTCACAGTTTTTTATTAGTTTCTTTTGCAACTTTCTTGGTCACGAACAGTTAGATGTACAATTAAATTCCACTAATGCTGCACATCAAATTAGATTCAAACTTTCAACTACTTTTTAGAAGCTGCAAAAGTTAAAGAAGGTGAAAAAAACTCATTTTATTCATAAATTACTTAAACCCTTCTATATACGAACATATAAATGAATGTAAAACATATGAACATGCTGTTAAGAAAATCTGTATATGAAACCGCAAAATGAGATATTTGCTACATATGCCCTATCAACAAGAAAGCAGCAAGTAGGTAAGTCTATTGACCAATAGACTGATCGGTTGCATCTATGTTGATAACATTTTTATGGTTTTTTATTTGTCTCTGAAGAAGGCACACATGCTTACGCAGTACTGATTATTTTAAAGCAAGCTATTCGTGACTTCTTAAAAGGTAATTTTGGTACATTCTGGGTGCATAAAATTGAGTATATTTTATATGGTTTTACAAATATTAAAAGATATAAAAACCATATTTTAGGATCGAATTGAAGACCTCCCTTTTTTATTGAAAAATAATACAAACATACCTGTATTTGAACAGGATGTAAGCCTTGAACAATACCATTTACGACAGGTTGTTGCTGCTGTTGCTGTTGTTGCTGCTGTTTTTGCTGCTGCTGTTGCTGCTGCGCCTGCCAAACAATAACACATATTTAAATAACTTATTTCATTTAACATATTGCCAACACACGTAAAAAAAGTATATATTCTACAATAGGGATATATATAAATATCATTAAGTACCATTAAAATTTGTAAAAAGTAGTTATGTTGCATTAATATATTCAAAACCGCAATATTTGATTTCAGTTTGAGGATGAGCTAAATTTAAAAACATTAAAACCTTTATGTGTTTTACAAAATAAAATTATTAAATTTATACATACACCCCCTTTCTTAGAACCAACAATAAATTCCCTATTCATAAGTTAAAATATGCATTTTTATTCAGTTAATACTTACGAGAGATAAGTCATCTAATATAAATTGAGAATATATATATATATATATATATATATATATATATATATATATATATATATATATATATATATATATATATATATATATATATATATATATATATATATATATATATATATATATATATATATATATATATATATATATATATATATATATATATATATATAGTACATAATCATGATAAATGATAAACAAACTTACTAAACATCATGGATATGCAAAGCAAGTTTGGAAAAAGAAGAAAGAAAGGTAGAAAGCCTTTGGCATGTGATAGGTAGTATCTTTTGCTACAAATTATTTTAATCCACATTTGCTAAGGTACAAAATGATCCATATAAATCATGATTTTCAAAGGTGAGCAAAAAGCTGAATATTTTGTACCGGCCTATGGTTTTTCTACAATGATTGGAATTTATATATCATTTATTTTTAAACACCTTATAATGATACCATGTTTATTATGCCTAGATTAAAACACAATATATTAATAACCATTTACCTACTCTAAAGCATTTTTGTAACTTAAAGGTATTTGTACAGGTAGTGTGAACAAATTATTCGTTAAAATCTGGACTAATAAGGTAAAAGATATTATAAAAAAACTGAAGCAGGAAAAAATGCAGAATAATTTATAAAACCGATTGTTGCAAATGCATAATCTAGAAAAACTAAACGCTAGTTGGTTCACCTCGAACTATCAACAACTCCTGGCAGCGACTAGGCATACTAGAGATAAGGGTATTAATGAATTCCACTGGAATATTTTTTTCATTCTCTTATTGCATTTATTAAATCTGGGATGTTTTGTAGTTGTTTTTCAAAATGTTTTCAATAATATTTTTATCTGGAGAACCTGCCAACCAATCCAATCGGGTTTATCCCATTATTTTGAAGACATAGGCAACCGCTAGGATGAAATCCCGGTGGGGGCAAAATTATATACTTAATTGATTAAAAATGTATTAGTAACAACTATCATCAACAGATGAAATGGACGAAATCCCAGTGGTGGCAAAATTGTACTAATGGATGGGAAAAGATCGTTTCTAATATAAATTGTACCAGATTTATCTTAGTAATGGTTTTCCTAGGGAGGAGTGATACTCTCAGGGGCATCCACTGGCTCCTCCTGGTGGCGCCCATACTCGAAGAGGTTTTGTAGTACCATCAACGAGCACAAAATCTGGGCTAATTTCTTGAGCAAAAGGAACAACAATATGTAAAAGCATCTGTCTCTTTGCTTACTGGTCGTCGATATCACCATATCTGTTATGCATAAAACTCCCTTCACACTCGCCATTCAGCCACTTGAGAGCGATGTTCTTCTTCAAACCATTCCGTTTTCGACTCCAAGTAAAAATTCTTCCATCCGATCTAAAAACTTTTATGCAGTTTTCATCAGCCCTGGGTCAAAGATGTTATTTAATGGATTATCAAATTTCTTTTGTAAGGTTTATACTTTGTATGATACTATCTTTAAACTCTTTGATGTGCCCCGTATTTGATTATTTTTTTAAATGTTTGCCCCATAAAACCCTCTCTTTATAGGCTTTATAATTAACTTTTCAGTCCAGGACCACTTACAAATTAAAATGAACAATTTATATATTATTTTTGCACTACCTGTTTAAATATTTTAAAAATTTGAGCTACAAAAATTACTTTAGAATTTCTAACAAGTATATCCCATATTTGTATAACAGTATACCTGGAACACTTGACTCAGCCTTATCACCTGTTCTCTAGGATTAGGCAGTTGTTGCAACATCTGGGGATTCGCGGAAGGCCTGGACGTGCCAGGCGCCGCCATTCGCGCAGATGAAACCAAGCTGCAACTGATTCGCGCAGGTTTTCGCCCGCTCTCCGTGAAGATTTCAGTGAATTGGCGCACGTATCGATGCGCGTTAGGACGGGAACCTGGAAAAAAGATTATTTTGGAGAATGAGCTCTATGCTATGTAACCGGAACAACCCCGTCCACATACAAAATAGGGGCAAATATATTTTTAACAACCCTCCGTCTTTTGGGGTTGTCGTCTCTTTCTATCTTATTGGGTTAAATGAGAATAAAAGTGCAAAATTTTTATTTTTTTAATTAATTATGATTAAATAATACACAAAAGGTTCATTATTGTATAGAATATATATCGTCTTAACATATTGAAAAAAAAAATAGCTTTTTATAAATTATTTGAAATAGTTTCAAGAAAATAATACAGGATATTCTCTAATTATAACTGCAAATATAGATTTTTATGGTATTTTCAGCTGTGTAGGAAAAATGTACTATATACAGTTTTATTTAAATAAAATGATAGCATTTTTCATTTTATAAATTAAAGGATAAAATATAACGTAGACAAAATTAATTTAAAATTTTCATATCACAATATTTCATTCTATAACGAGTTATCAAATTATTCCAAAACGTAAAAAAGCGTTTTTGTAAAACCTTTTACAGTTTATTAATCTCTTCATATATAGAACAGCGTAATGTGCTCTCTGACTGATAAATCACCATATCTTTGAAACCGGTACAGATAAAAAGTTCAAAATTAGCATGGACCTTTTTTTTGTGATGTAGAGAACAGATAAGAAAGAATTTTTGAAAACTCAGCCCTAGGGGGTGAATTTTATTTTTTCTTTTTTAACAATATCTTTTTAACCAAATGAGATTTTAAAACAGTTCATTCGTCAATGGCTTTTGAAAATAATTTTTTGAAAACCGATTTCTGAATTTTTTGAAATTCCACCCTTAAGGGTATAAAAAGGTATAAACTGTGTTTTTCCATATTTTACAATATTTCTTCAACTCAATGATTCATAGTTGTACGTAGACGACACCATCAAGCTTGTCCTAAATATAAAATTCAAAATCTCTTTTTTTACTCAAGACAATTCTAGATTAAAATTCACCATTGAAACTGAGGTAGACCGAAAAATAGCTTTTCTTGGCACCATGATTACCAGAAATATAGATGGTACTTTGCCGACACAGTGGTATATAAAGCCAACTGCGTCTGACCGTGCACTAAATTATTTATCGTCCCATACAACCGTCCATAAAAATGTTTACTATTAAAAAAATTTTTTTTTTCATGGAGATAACCTCACCAGTCCCCAGTGTACTACCGAAAGAAGAAACAAAGTAAAGCTTATACTGAAAAATAATTATTATTATTAATTAACAGAATTTTAAATTCATACAAAATTAAACAGATAGATACTGACAATGTCAAAAAACTGATGTCAAATATTTTAAATTTCCCGATTACGCAATTTTTCAGAAGAAATCCAAAAAAAATATCTCCAAAAAAAATCGTAACTACAAATTAACTTTCTATAATATCAAATCAGCAAATTGCTTATTTACTTCCGTAAATGATAAAACCAATATGCAAATGCAATAAATGTCACGTGGGGACTAATAAACAATATTTAAAAAATCCCTTATATCAACGTCAGCCATGACTGTAAGGAAAGAAGTCGAGAAAAAGCTGAAAAACAGCCTTAGCAGACTAATATTTTCAGAACCTCTATAATTTTGATTTTCAAAATATTTCTACATTACATAGGGAAAAAATTATTTTAAGAGAAACATTAATGATTTGATTTTTATTTCTTTAAATAATACAGTTAACCACAGAACAGACACCCAAGGTTTAAACATCCAATACACCAATTTAGTTAAATCTTTTAAAATGAATAAGTAAAAATAATCCATTTAAAACTTACATAGTATAGTCAAAAGCAGTGTTATCGTGCGGGTTATACGATTTATCAACGACAAACTTTTTAAGTTTGTTTTTCTTTTATTAGGTGTAATCATATCCTCCGCATAAAATCTGGAAGATGAATTAGATAGACCTATGATATTTTCATATGAAAAAAGAGGATAAACATATAAATAACAGCAGTTGCAAAAATTTTTGAGCGATGTCACTTCAAAGTCAGATTGACAAGTCAGTGACAAAATGAGTAATAGAAAACAATTTTCGGGTTTCTTGCATCCACAAGCGAAAAAAATGGTATTAAATTTAATAAAATATTACGAAAATGAAAATTCACCGACCAATATCCAGGAGACAGTAGCAAAAGCTCTGGGAATCGGTATAAGGACTGTGCAGAAAATTGTTCATGAAAAAAAGCATAATTTACTACCGAAGAAGATTAAGAAATGTACACGAAAAAAGCCAAAGACAGAAGACTTAAATGACAATGTAAAAATGGATGTTCGTAATGCAATTTACGATTTATACACATCAAAAACTAATATAACCCTTCAAGTTTTAAAAGAAGTTTTAAAAAATCGAGGCATATTGGAAATTGGACTAGAATCGTTATCAAAATTAATAAAAATGTTGGGTTTTTGATATAAAAAGGACTGTAATCGAAGATTTTTATACGAGTTGCCACATATAGTAAGTCAGCGTATCCAATTTTTAAAGAAATACACGAACAATGTTAATTCAAAATTTAGAAAAGTGGCATTTTTAGACGAGAGTTGGATATTTTCTAATGGAAGTGGTTCGAAATCTTGGCAGGACGAGTCTGTAAAAAGTGTCAAGAGAAAAAAGGGATGTTACTGTTTTCTTCAACATCCAAAAGTATGGACTACTATGATAATATGAACTGTGAACTATTTGAAAAGTGGTTAAAAGAACAACTGATTCCAAATTTAGATGATCCATCTTTAATCATTCTGGACAATGCATCTTATCATTCAAGAATCTTAAATAAACAACCTACTTCATCCTGGAAGAAAAGTGATATTTCTGACAACAACAACATCATGGATATGCAAAGCAAGTTTGGAAAAAGAAGAAAGAAAGGTAGAATGCCTTTGGCATGTGATAGGTAGTATCTTTTGCTACAAATTATTTTAATCCAAATTTACTAAGGTACAAAATGATCCATATAAATCATGATTTTCAAAGGTGAGCAAAAAGCTGAATATTTTGTACCGGCCTATGGTTTTTCTACAATGATTGGAATTTATATATTATTTATTTTCATCACTTCATCCTGGAAGAAAAGTGATATTTATGACTGGCTAATAAAACAAAAACAAAATCCTTTACCCAATATGCTGAAACTAGAACTTCTTTTAATGGCAAAATCTATTAAAAAACCAACAATATATGCCGTCATTGATCAAATATTGCGGGAAATGGACATGAGGTTTTACGACTGCCGCCATACCATTGCCAGTTTAACGCAATAGAATTAGTATGGGCTGGGGTAAAATCATATTACGAAAAACACGTGAACGATGATCTTACATCACATGAAGTGCGAATTGTTTGGCAAGATTCATTAAATTATAATACGCCGGAGTACTGGAAGAAATCTGTGGAACATACGGAGAAATTAATATGGGATTGGTGGAATCGAGAACGAGTTCTAGATGTCCAAATAGCACCAATGATCATTGCGCCATTTGAGGACAACTCAGAAGATGAGGACTTTTTAAGTGATGATGATATTTTTTAGTCTATAATATTAAAAAGTTTCTGAAGAATTATATTAGTCTTTGACGTGTATAAATCATAAATTGCATTATGAATATCCATTTTTGCATTGTAACTTAAGTCTTTTGCCTTTGGATTTTTTCGTGTACATTTCTTAATCTTCTTCGGAAGTAAATTATGTTTTTTTTTTCATGCACAAGTTTTTGTACATTCCTTATACCGATTCTCAGAGCTTTTGCCACTGGCTCCTGGATATTAGCCAGTAAATTTTAATTTAAAAATTTTTTTATTACATTTTTTGCCTACTCTTTTGGTACATTTGTAATGTTGTAGGCAATAAATAAATAATTATAGAATACTTGTTCCAATTTTAAAGCATGTTTAAAATAAGTAATTTTATTTATTAATTATAAGACAAAATTTGATAAATAAAAATCGGTAAGATCGATTTACCAGAAACTCGGGGCTAACCGAAAATACAGGCTATATATATATATATATATATATATATATATATATATATATATATATATATATATATATATATATATATATATATATATATATATATATATATATATATATATATATATATATATATATATATATATATATATATATATATATATATATATATATATATATATATATATATATATATATATATATATATATATATATATATATATATATATATATATATATATATATATATATATATATATATATATATATATATATATATATATATATATATATATATATATATATATATATATATATATATATATATATATATAGCTATATATATATATATATATATATATATATATATATACAATATATATATATATATATATATATATATATATATATATATATATATATATATATATATATATATATATATATATATATATATATATATATATATATATATATATATATATATATATATATATATATATATATATATATATATATATATAGCTATATATATATATATATATATATATATATATATATATATATATATATATATATATATATATATATATATATATATATATATATATATATATATATATATATATATATATATATATATATACATATATATATATACATATATATATATACATATATATATATATATATATATATATATATATATATATATATATATATATATATATATATATATATATATATATATATATATATATATATATATATATATATATATATATATATATATATATATATATATATATATATATATATATATATATATATATATATATATATATATATATATATATATATATATATACATATATACATATATACAGGGTGATTCACGTGGATGGACCGTTAGACGTTTCTAGAGAACGGATTGATGGATCCTTCTGAAATTTCGGTTACTTACATAAATGACCTTGATCTACCGTTTTAAAATATTTTCAGCCTTACAGTGTTGCCGGTTATACTCAAAACCGGTGGCAACATCGCTATTTTAAATGAAATGCCCTATATTTTTTACATTTTCTGAAACTACGCGTATTTCTGAGCAACTTTTCTAAATACTTCCCTATACCTATGTGTAGCCGTTTTTCAGGAATTAATTTATTTAGAATATTTTTAACGAAAACAACACTTCAAATAAATCTGAATTTCTCCCAACTCTAAAACAATTTTAATCTGAAATTTGGGATGCGGTTAGATAATGCCCTTAGGTATTTGATTTTTTTGTCATATTTTAGTTGAAGTATACAGGGTGCTCCAGAAATAGATGCATGTAGGTAACTTACAAAAGTGCGAGAAATTCGATTTTTTTAAATGAAACATCCCGTATATCAGTACTGATTTGAGTAGCTGATAAAAGTAGCTTTCTAATAATGTATACTTTGCCTATACCTAACTTTTCAAGTTTTTGATTTATAAGCATTTCTTTATGAAATATCAGAAAACATGTCATTTTCAATGACTATTTAATGTTGATTTTAAATGGAACACCCTGAATTTTTTCCTTTTATTCGATTCAGCATTAATTTTTGAATGAAAAATGCCAAAACTATCCTATAATACCTATTTTTGGTCATTTTAACATATTAAGGTTTTTTATACGGAATAACGGAATGGACGCAAAACAAGCGCTTTGAAAGCTTTTAGACAGTAGGCTGTGAAAAGCAACGCCACGCTATTGACAAGCTTGCCATGATGATTTAACTCTTAATTTGAAGTAAGGCTGACATTTTTTTATTTACGAAAATGGCTGAAATATTTGATAACAATTATACGTTTTCTCAAATTTGTGATTTGTTTGTAATCTTTGGTGAGTGTAACAAAATTTATGCTAGAGCATGTCGCGTATTTAATGAAAAATATCCAGAGTTAACTCCAATGACGAAGAAAAAATTCAAACGCATACAAAGGAATTATGTTTTGCATGGAACTTCGGTTTGTCCAAGACGCCGTGTGAAACTTGTCACCGGAGATGAAGATATAGAAATTATGGTGCTGGCATATTTTTATGCTTTTCCACGAAGCTCAATACGTAGTGCGGAGATTCATTTAGGAGTAAGTTATTCTTCTATTCAAAGAATGCTTTCCAAACATCTTATGCATAATTTTAAAGCAAATACTCTTCATGAACTATTGCCTACCGATTTTCTGCAAAGAGTGGAATGTGTGTGAAATGCTTTTAGTGAGAACTCAAGAGGATCCAGACTTTTTAAAGAAAATAATTTGGACTGACGAATCCAAGTTCAGCAGAGATGGCATCTTTAATAGAAGAAATAATCACTATTGGTCTACCGAGAATCCAAATTTTATTGTCGAACGGAATCATCAACAAAAATTTTCTTTTAATGTGTTTTGCCTTCTTATGGACAACCAGAGTGTTTATTACGTGTATGATGATAATTTGGATCAAATGAAGTATATTGAAATTTTGCAAACCGTGGTGTCGGATTTTTTGGATAGTTTACCCTTAAACTTAGCTGTCCGCGTTTGGTATCAGTTGGATGGAGCTCCAGCTCATTGTACGGATTTGGTCAGTAATGAGCTGAATATTATGTTTGAAGATCAATGGATTCGCAGGCGAGGTCCATGGAACTGGCCTCCTAGATCACCTGATCTAAATCCTTTAGATTTTTTCTTGTGGGGACACATTAAAAATTTAGTATACGATGGAACATTAATAAATAGTCGAGAAGAACTTTTAAATCGGGTTCATGCAGCTTTTGGTAGTCTACAGCCAGAACAAATTAGAAGATCTACATCACATGTAAAAGAAAACATTTTGAAATGCCTGAGACTAAATGGTGGCCATATTGAATAATTATTGTAACTGTTATTTTCACTTTTATTATTATATTATTTTTGTTGTATTGTTGGTTTTAAATAGTTAGGCTATTGTTTTATTCACCTGTTTAACAATATTTTTATTTATGTATACGTAATCTTTTTCTATTATTAGGTAGGTACATAATATTCATTTCTTTTTATTCCCACTAAAGTCTGAGGTAAAGTGTAGTTCCTTTGCATACATTCAATTTTTTTAACTAATTATGGTTAAATCTGGATGTTTTTCATTAAATAAGTGACAGGCTCTAGCATAAATTTTGTTACACTCCTCAAAAGTTACAAATAAATCGTAAATGTCAGAAAATCAGTAGTATTATTGTTTAATTATACTGCCATGGAGCCTTATATTAATTGTTTTCATGGCACACTACTACTAGAATCATTAAAAATTACTTGTTTTATGATATTTAAGATAAAGAAATGCTTATAAATCAAAAACTTGAAGAGTTAGGTATAGGCAAAGTATACATTATTAGAAAGCCAATTTTATCAGCTTCTCAAATAAGTATTGATATACAGGGTGTCCTATTTAAAAAAATCGAATTTCTCGCACTTTTGTAAGTTACCTACATGCATCTATTTCTGGAGCACCCTGTATGCTTCAACTAGAATATGACAAAAAAATCAAATACCTAAGGGCATTATCTAACCGCATCCCAAATTTCAGATTAAAATTGTTTTAGAGTTGGGAGAAATTCAGATTTATTTGAAGTGTTGTTTTCGTTAAAAATATTCTAAATAAATTAATTCCTGAAAAACGGCTACACATAGGTATAGGGAGTATTTAGAAAAGTTGCTCAGAAAAACGCGTAGTTTCAGAAAATGTAAAAAAATATAGGGCATTTCATTTAAAATAGCGATGTTGCCACCGGTTAGCAATACGATGAGTCAAGCCATAACAC
>JAUTXW010000699.1:0-248312 GCA_030620095.1 Kuschelorhynchus macadamiae
GCTGTTTAACGGTTGTCATGACAACAAACTTGTTTATTCAATTTTAAGGAAGTTCACTTTCTATGTTTTGTAATAATTCGAAATATAACTTTTATATGTTTTTTCCCATTCATTCAATTTATCAATTTGTATTGTATAACTTTTTTCATTTAAAATTTTACTAATTTTAGTAATCTCCTTTTCTAACGCATTAAAGGATTTTTTTATCTCTCCAGTTAAGAAAGTAGTTGATCTACTATCACTATTTTTTAATTCCTCCTCTGTTTTATTTAATTCTTGTTCTAATTTCTTAATTACACTGGACATTATATTTTCCAAGGAAATATATTGTTGATTTTCTTCCAAAGTGAGTTGGTCAGTTGTTCTACTGTTAAGAATGCTATTTTGATTTCTTTTTTTTTCATCATCTAACCTTTTTATAAAAGTTCTTAATTGTTTAATTTTTTCCTTGTGTTTTTCAATTATTACTTCTCTTATATTTGTTTCCATTATTTCATTAATTTTGTTGATATCATCACTTAATTTTTTGTCTTCCTTTTTAACATGTTCATTTAAAAATTGCAAATCTTTACTTATTTGATTTAGGGTTAGCAACTGTTTATTAACGTTTTCAATTGAGGTATAGCATCCTTTAATCTGGTTCTCATACTTTAAAAAATTTTCATCAAAAACCTTAAGCTTTTTAGCAAAGATTTCATTATTTGTTTCATTTTCACCTAATCTCCTTTTTAAATTATTAATGTCACTTATTCTCTCTTGATTTTGTTTTGAAATATGGCGTCCAAATTTATCAACTGTCATGTTGAGCTTTCATTAAACAATAAATATGATTATATTTGATAGCTGTTATTTATAGTATTACTTTATCTTCTCTTAATTCTTCAATAATAGAGATAATCTCGTTACTATGAGCATTATTTCCCGCATCACTTGATGAAATTAATAAACGTAGCCTATCAACAATTTCGTTAACATTATTCCAGTATACATAGTCTGTATTTGATCTGTTTGTTTTCAAAATTAATCCCTTTCCTGTAGATTTGGCTCTAGTTGTTCTAAACGGAGGTTTTGGTTTGTTAAATGCTGTAACTAATCTTGGCAAGGTTTTTGTCTTTGTAATCCCCTTTCTTTGTAAATATGGTCCTATTATTGTAACATATTTGTGTGATGTATTTCCTTGAACTTGTTCATTTGAATCAAAATTCCTACGATATACATTTGTTTTAGCTAGAATGTTCATGTAATTATCTAAATCTTCCTTCTTATAACCTTTCGGTTCTTTTTTGAAAAGCAATTCGTATAAACCTGGCGTGCCTGTGTACGTTATTCCTCCCACTTTAATGTCTTTTCCAATAATTTCTACCGGTATCTGTGTTAAACCAAAAGAAAACTTATCCGTTTCGAGGTCATGAACTATTCCATAATAATGGTCAAATTTATGTTGTGTATCTTTCACACCCTCATCAATATATGATCTGGGTAATTCATGAAAATCTGCTAAGTAATCTTTATATGATGGTGTACCAACATAGGTTTGAATTGTTTTTCTAGTTTGTTCCAATATGTCTGACAAGTTTAAATTTGTTGTTGTGTCACTAGAAGGATCTGAAGTTTCTGCTATAACAGTTGATGACAATGGTTGTACTACAGGAGAGGAAGAAGTGATACTACTGTCATTTAAAAATGTTGGTAGTTCTGTAGGGAGTGACGGAGTTTTTCCTGTTTTCTGAATATTTTTCGTCGGAGTTGATGTTTTATAAAGCTTTGTAGGTGTTTTGAAATCTTCATACTTTGAAACTCTTTCTTCTTTTAAATCGAATGGTTCGGATTTACCAATACTTGAAATTAGCTGTTTAAGTGGTTGTGTTATTGGTCTATAAGTTTGTTCTAATTCGGACTGAGCAGAAGAAATAGCTAATTTCAAGCTTTGATATTTCTGCTTCACGGCTTGTCTGGATCTTATTAATTCTCGAGCTAAACGTTTATCCATGCTGTACAAGTTTTAAATGAAATAAAACTGCAAATTTTTTACTTTTATAAATATATAAAGGAATCGAATTTACTCCTATATCTGCCGTGATTTACTTCACAATCTTTGTCAATTACAAGAAAGCCATATGGATCCATCCAACAGTTAGCACAAATATTTTTAAACTGATCAAATGTCATATCTAATATACAGTGGTCATTATATATATGTTTTAAACTCAAACAGTCCTGTTTAAATAAAATTAATAAGTTTGCATTTTCTCGAATTAGACGTTTAAGGATTGAGGAATATCCTTGAAAAATAAAAAAACAATCGGTGTTTCTATGCCTTCCATGCGTGAAATAGTCCCTAATAATAGATTGATTATGACAAGGAATATCATCAAAAATGATAACGGAATTTGGCTTTATCTTATGAGGTGAAATAATGTTCTCATCGCTATCATATTCAAAGTATCCAATTTCTTTCATAGGTTTTAACAACTTTCTTAAATATTCATATTTTGGTTGATCTAATGACTTTGAATAAACATAGACATTTTCAAACCTAATTCCATTTGGATGCTCGAGCAGTGTAAGCATAACGTTGGTTTTACCGCTACCACTGCAACCAACTATAAGCCCTCTTTTTGAACCACCGCAAAATAAGTCACCATGCTTTCTCAACTGTTTACTTAAAATTTTTTCATCATGATTATTTACTGGTAATGAGAATTTTTGTTTTTCAATCCTCATTCTTAATCACACTAGTAAATATTTTTAGCTGTAAAAGTATTTATACCAGAAAAATGTCAATGTGCTTTTAGTATAAAAAGAACTTCAATGACTGTGGGTCGCCATAAGTTGAAAAAAACTATTAAAACACGTAATAGAAAAGGCTCTGGTTTAGTAAATAAATTAATTAGCAAACTACCTTTCGAAGTTCATATACCAGGATATAATTATTGTGGTCCCGGCACCAACTTGGAAAAAAGATTAACTAGAGGTGACGTTGGTATAAATCCATTGGATTCCGCTTGCAAAGAACATGATATATCTTACTCTCAGACTGAAGATTTATCAAAAAGACACATATCTGACCAAATATTAGAAAAAAAAGCCTGGGATAGGGTAAAAGCTAAAGATTCTTCTATTGGTGAAAAAATTGCAGCTTTAAGTGTTGCAGGAATAATGAAGGGTAAAAGAAAGTTCGGTTTGGGATTAAAAAATACAAAAGGGGGTAAACTTAAATTGAGAAAAAAACGTATCATTCGAACGCCCAAAAAAATTGGAGGATTTCTACCTCTTTTGTTTCCCATTCTTGGCGCCCTGGGTGCACTAGGTGGAGGCGCGGCAGGAATTGCTAAGGCAGTAAATGATGCTAAAGCAGCTAAACAGCAACTAGAAGAAATACATAGACATAATATTGCAATGGAAAATGCTTCTAAAGAAGGGAAAGGATTATATATTAGACCATATAAAGGAAAGGGACTATTTATTAGACCTTATAAAGGAGGATCCGTCAAAATGAAAGCAATCAGACAAAAAAAAACTCAAAATAAGTTTTCCAAAAAGAGCACTTACGAACAATGATATTATTAAATATGTAAAGCTGTTAAAAATAACTGGCTTTAGAGGTGTTTTTATGCTCGATGAACTTCCAAAAAAAATTAATCTGAAAGAATGTGGTATTGTAAATTTGGATAAAAAACAAAATAAAGGATCTCATTGGACTGCTTATATTAAAAATAACAAAAATGTAATATATTTTGATAGTTATGGAAATTTAAAACCACCTTTTGAACTTCTCAAATATTTTAATTCGAATGGCAAAGTGGATGTATTTTATACTTATGAAAATAAACAAAAATTTAATTCATATAACTGTGGTCAACTATCCCTAAAATTTTTGCAAAAAAATATATAAACTCATTATTTATTGTAATATCTCATTCATAAATAAACTGCAATGTCTACCACAATTGCCATATCAGGAAACAGTTCTGTTTTGTCTGCTGATTTTAATCCGCCCATATATTTAGAGGATGAAAAACAATATTACCTGGGTTTAGCTGATTTTGAAACGTTTATGACTATCCCCAATATAAAAGAAGGATATAATAAATTTTATATAGATAAAAAAGTAATTGTTATTCCCGACGGAACTTATGACATTACAGATATAGAAACATACATAAGAGAAAGTATAGAAGATTTATTTCCGAATGAAAAAATTTTTTTTCTTTTAAAAGCAAATGTTAATACTCTAAAAACTTTTTTAATGTGTAGTAGAATAATTGATTTTACCAAGGAAGATTCGATAGGAAAAATGTTGGGTTTTAATAGCAGGATACTAGAAGCTATGAAAGAGGAAGAATCAGATAATGTTGCAAAAATAACTAAGGTGAATGCTATTTGTATTGACTGTAATATTTGTGTCGGTTCTTACAATAATGGTAAACCTGTTCATATTATTCACCAGTTTTATCCAACTGTAGCTCCAGGGTATAAAATAGTTGAATCTCCTTTGCCCATTTTGTATTTTCCAGTTAGCGTCAAAGCAATTAACAATATAACAGTTAAAATAGTTGATCAAGACGGAGAACTTATCAGTTTTAGAGGAGAAACTATAACAGTAAGGTTGCATTTACAAACAAGTGAAATATAAAATGGTTGTTAGATATAATAGAGCCCTTGGGATGAGACTTGCCCCTACCACTATCAACAAAGTAAAAACTTATAAAAAGAAAAAGCCTAAACAACAGTTCAGTATCAAATCCAACACCAACAAGTTAAGACGAGATAATCGTAAATTTCTCACATCCTTGGGTTTCACTGTTTTAAAATAATGAACATATTAAACGTAAACGAAAAGCTTTATGTAGACAATTCCATCGTCAGTTCTGAGCTTCACACATATCAACCATATATTTCTTCAAAATTCGATTACAATGATGAAATAAGGATCCCAATTCAAGAACTCGATGCTTACACTCTACCATCAGATAGTTTACTTTATATCGAAGGAAAATTAACTAATACAGAAGGTAAATATAAGAAAGAATTGCTATTTATTAACAATGGTATAGCCTTTTTGTTCAGAGAAATCCGCTATGAACTAAACGGAATTACTATAGATTCAATAAGAAATGTTGGATTAGCATCAACCTTAAAAAGCTACCTTTCTCACAATACCAACGAAAGTTTAAAACTGGAAAATGCAGGTTGGTTTCCACATCGGAAAGAAGGTGATACAATTTTAGTTGATAATGATGGAAAATTCTCCGTATCCATACCACTAAAAATGCTTTTAGGATTTTTTGAAGATTACAGAAAAATTATTATGAATATGAAACAGGAATTGGTTCTTATTAGATCAACTGATGATTTAGATGGTGTTATTTTCAAAGAAGATCCGGCACACCTTGTTACTGCTCCTGACACTCCATTGGTTACTTTCGATAAAATTTATTGGAAAGTTCCTCACATTCTAGTTGATATGCCACAACAACTTGCTCTATCAAAAATATTAGAATCAAATAAAGATATATTGATAGGATTCAGGAGTTGGGAACTTGTTGAATATTCTTCTCTAACCGAAACAACCCGTCACACATGGCCGGTAAAAACAACTAGTAAACTAGAAGCTCCTCGTCATGTTGTGATTGGCTTTCAAGAAAACAGAAAAGGGAAAATTGTTAAAGATATGAGTAAATTTGACAATATTACCTTGTCAAATATTAGAGTATATTTAAATTCTGAAAGATATCCTTATCACGATTTGTACTTAAATTTCGAAGAAAACAAATTTTCTGCTTTATACGAAATGTTTGCCAACTTTAGACAGTCTTATTATGGTGTTCCAAATGAACCCATTTTTAATCCTGAACAATTCAAAAACATTAGTCCTATTACACATATTGATTGCTCCCATCAAAAAGAAACAATTCAAACGGGATCCGTAGTAATGAGAATTGAATTTGAGACACACAATGCAATTAAAAAAGATACTTCTGCTTATTGTCTTATTTTACATGACAAATTATTTAGCTACAACCCTCTTACTAAAATTGTGAAACAATTATAAACTTTATCCCCACTATTTTCATATTTCGATTTAATTTAAAGAAATTTTCAAAAGCTTTTAGTTTTAATCATGACATCAAAACTACAACTACAAATTGAAAAATTTATTTTTAAAATTAATCAACTGAAAGAAGAAATTGCAAATTATTCAAGTAAAAAAAGTCTCATTAAAAAATTTGCTGCTTTGAAAATATGAGATTGGTTATAGATATTCAAGGATTCAAAGATGAAAAAAATAAATTTATACCGAAAGAGCTTGCAGCTTTTGATGGTTATGAAATGACTCATTACATTTTTAAAAAGCCTTTTCCAATGGAGTTTCTTTCACCTGATTGTCACAAGCAGGCGGTATGGTTAACGAAAAATTATCATTGTATACATTGGAATAATGGATTTACTCCATTACATCATTTCCCAAAAATAATTGAAACACTTACGAAGAAAGCAGATTTTGTTTTTGTAAAAGGAAGCGAAAAAAAGGATTTTATACAGAAATATTCTAAAAAGCATGTGATTGAAATAGATGAACAACCAGCTCTAAAGCTAATGGAACCAAAATGCTTCTATCATTCAAAATCACCTTGTATGTGTGCTTTGACAAATGTGTTATTTTTATATGACAATTGTTTTATGAATGAATAAAAATATAAAAAAAAAACTTAATTACCTTTTTATTTTGCATTAACCAACCATGATTGAATACAATTAATATGATACCTTAAATCTAATTTTCTAAATTCATTTAAAAGTTCATACTCATTTTTATATTTTAAATAATCATTACAAAATTTAGCGGCTAATTTACATTGTTTCATTCGATCTATATTATTAACATATGCTGACAAATCTTGTGCTTCTGCGTCTTCTTCGCCTACAATTGATAAATATTGGAAGTATGCTGCAGATATAATAAACTCTTCATACATTTCAGTAACCATTTGCTCCATTGTAAATATTATTAAATTTATTCTTCCTTTTCAATTTCTTGAAGAATAGTATCCTCGTCAATAAATTGCTTCAAGTCTTTTAAATAGTAACCAAAGCCAATATCTTTTAGATCTTGAATAAGTTGAAAAAAATTTAATGTTTCAATGTATTTGTTGCAACAGAGGGCAGCCTTTACGAATTCCTCAGATTGATTACAATAAAAGTCTATCCAGTCCGGACCACTTGCCATACAATATGAGAAATAGGTTTTTGAAAGATTACTAAATTTCTCCTCTAATAATTTAACTGCAATCAGCAACTCAGCCATTTCATTTATTTAACATAATATTTTAAATATGTAGGGGGACGTCTCTTGCGAATAGGATTAACTTTCTTTGATAATACCTGTTTTTTATCTTCGTATAATTGAAACCTCTTTTGGGTTGCAATAATAGCAGGTATAAATTGGCAATCTTCTCCTATAAATTCTATTAGGTGGCTTAATTCTCCTACAAAGTATGATTTCCCAAATGTATTGAAAAACGTAGTAAGGCTTATAATTCCTTCTAAATAATCATCACAACAGTCAATTGCTTCCAAATAATCTCGTTTCAGTGGATAAAACAGCTTGGTGTATTCATCTTTCGAAATCACTTCAAAGAAATTGAGATATTTAACTTTTAACTGTCTGATAGTTGTAGTTAATTTTTCGCGATTACACATAATTCACTTATTACTTGACACATTTTTTCTTTTTGTTTTATACAAAATTGGTGGAAAAATTCAAAAATAACTTTTTACGCAACTCGAGCACAGCTTAGTAAATGTGTCTCGGCATACTAAAATGATCATGATGCACCTATTTATAAGACTTAAGAATGCAAAATCAAATGTGGGAGAACAAAGAGAAAAAATTAAAAAATATGATGCGAATGAGAATAAAAGGGGAGGAAGTTAAGAATGAGGGACATGAGAGAGAGGAAGAGGAGGAGGAGGAGGCGCTCCCCTATTATAACTACTGACCATTTATGGCCAATAAGAGTTATATTAAAGGTACTTACCTTTAACCTGAGTAAATATAATATTAAAATATACTAGAAGGTCCAGTAGGCTTAGAAAATAAAAAACACTGAAACAAAAGAATACCTACAGCTATCAAAACGAAGCGTCTTTTCAATGTTTTACAAACAGGCTCTCAAAAAACATTATTTTTCTATTATATTGTTTAAGTTATTGGTAATTATTTAAGTTTATTTGGAGATGTATTAACAAAATTTGATATGGAAGCTGCAGAACAACGTAAGTAAAATTAAAACGTTAATTCAATGTTTGGGGGGGGTAAAAAAGTCTGATATATTTAAAACGTTTTTCTTTGGTAGAGAAAATGTATGTTTCCGTTATCAACCATTTTTGCAACTTATGGTGTTTTTAGTAGAACATTATCTAAAGATATTTTTGAGAAATAAAATAGCTGCCGCTTTTTACTGCTTTATGAGATATCAACACTTTTATGTTGGTATTCATCAGTAATAATTTTTGCTACAGTAAAATACATCGTACAGTAAAAATAGAAAAATCATTATCATTGAAGATTTGACAGAAACGAGTTCAAATCAAGCATGTAATATTTGCGGAACTACTCCGAAAATAACAAACGACATGGAAAAAGTTACAAAGAGGGCAATAAAGGAATCATCTCTAGACTACGGTTTATCCACTCTGCACGCATGATTAGATGTATGGAATATTTCATACACTTATCCTACCGATTGGAATTCAAAAAATGGTAGGCTAGGTCAGAAGGGGAAAAGGCAAGTGTTACAGATACAAAGAAAGAAATTCAAATCCGCTTTAAAATCGAAGTGGGATTGAATATAGATAAAGTAAAGCCAGGGGGGAGTGGAACTAGCAATGACGGGAATACGACAAGAAGATTTTTTGCCGAAGCATCAGTAACAGCATACATCTTAAATATCGACAAAGAGTGTGTGAAGCGTTGCGCGTGCATTTTGCAAGCTCTGTCATCGAAAAGATAGGGGGGCTGTTGACATCAAAATATCCATGGTATGACATGCCCAGCAGTATTCACAAGATTTTGATTCATTGCGCATCCATAATTTCTGCCGCAGTCCTACCAATAGGCATGATGTCGGAAGAGGCACAAGAGTCTCGCAACAAAGACCTAAAAAACTACCGGGAACATTTTACTCTAAAAACATAAAGAACAGCCACAAACCAGGATCCTGTAAATAGATTTTTGGTATCTTCTGATCCACTAATCACAAGTTTAAGGAAAACGCCGAAGAAAAATAAACAAATCTTTTTACCTGAAACAATAAAATTATTTAAAGAATATTTACCATCTATGGCTCCTAAATATGTTGATTCTTCCGATTCTGAAGAAGAAATTAATGTTTTATATTGATTTTTTGTTTGTTTTTTTATAATTTAATAATACATATGCATAATATACTTTTAAATATTTTATATTTATATCTGTTTTTAAATTAAGACACAAATTTCATTAAATGTTATCAGTTTATATAGTGACGTAAATGAAAAAATATCAATGGTTCAAAAAAAGATTGTTGTTCTTTTAAAGAAAAACATACACATAAAATTTAATAGTTACATAATTTAACCTAATTTTTTTGGAAAGCATTATAGGATTATAGGAAAGCATTATAGGATTATAGAAAATAAGAGTTGTTTCCTATTTCACGCTACTATTCTTAATAGTTATAAAAGTTTATGTTTTTGGATAGTACGTTTTCTTTCATGTTTTTTACATTAAAAAAATCATGTTTTTATTTAGCTTAAAAAACACTTTTTTTACATCCATCCCTACAAATAGGTAGGTATCTGATGTTTACCGTTTCATCACAATGAAATATTTGTCAAATCCAAATTTATTCTCAAATATGAGGGGAAGCTAATGCTAAATTTTGTAACTTTTAGATAAAAAAAATATATAAAAAAGTGTAAAGAATAGGTGATTACCTAAAGGAAATCTTACAAATATGTAATGAGAAATTAATAAAAAGTAATTTAATGCTTGTTTAATAAAAAGTTTCAATTGCTCTAATTTCCCCTACTATGCGTCACTCGTGATTCAAAAATTTTAAAAAGGAAATAGAAGTTATGAAAGTTTAATTTGATATTTAGGTCAAATCTACGCTTAAAAACATAAAAATGTAACTTGCGCTTTAAGTTATTTGTGCTGTTTATTTTTCCATTAAAAGTGACAGGTGCCACGAGCTAATCAAATCCCGATGCGTATAGCTTGTAATTTACTAACCTAAGTTTATTTTTAAGCGTAATTTACCTAATCTCTACCAATTAAACACAAAATATTTTTAATCACAATTATAACCTACTTTTGGCCAAAAATGATCTCCGAGAAACCAATGTGCACTGGTTTAAAAGATATAAGACATTGAACTTATTGAACAAATCAAGAACGCCACTTTTTTTGGAACTGAGTATATAAAAGCAATGAATTTTTTTAATTCGGGTATTAAGATAAATATTAAATAAAATTATATATTTATTTATTTTTTTTAGGTTTCCACTGAGAATATAAAGATTGTACTAAAGTTAATTATTCCCGCCTGAGGTGTCGTACACCACATTGATCACATCACCCTCCGAAAGGGCTTCCGAGTCTGAGGAGAAATTCATTATTTCTTCCTGAAATAACTCTATTTTCCTTTTAAGTTTATCAAGTCTTTTACGTTCCGCTTCCTTTTCCATGCTTCTAGAGGCTACCCGTTCTGGCATTTTACGCACTAATACACAGCGGTTAAAAAAAATATAACAACAATTTTAAAGGAAAATTTACGTGCAACGTAATCGTCTATCGCACAAGTCAATATAATGAGATCCTTGGGGTCGAATTCGAAAAATGCTGATAAGTTTTTTTATCTTATTTCTTTTAAGGGTGAACATTTGAAATTTTGAAATTGAACACGATTTTGGTCGATTTTCTGGAACAAAATATGGCCGCACATGTTTTTTTTTTTTCTAAGAAAATCCCAAACCAGTCTATAGTCATGTTCCTAAACTAGTCAATTATTATACTTTTTTCTTTTTAAAAAAGATACAAAACGTATTTAGAAAGAATAAAAGAACGTCAAAATTTCATAAAAATATGAAGTTTTAATCCACTTTTTTTTAATATTTAGATTTAGTAGTATTTAATTATAAATATACCACACTTCAATAATCAACATTTTTCTAAGTGATTTCCAAAACCATTTCCTAATTGGTTTAAAAAACTCAGGATTTCTTCTACAAAATGATCCTATAAGTGAAATAATTCCATCTTATTTTCTGAACAGCCAAAAACGCATCTTAGTCTTTTGGTACTGCTATCCTTGTTTCTTGAAAACCGCATATTTTTTATCGGCATTGGGAGTACACAGAATTTGTGTTAAAACGTTTGCGAGCAGGGGTGGATTCAAAGATTTGGTGCCGTTTTGCAAGTCAAATAGTAGTTCTTTTCTTTTCAACTTTTAGAGGTAATATAGTTACAGTATTTGGTTTTAAAAATTAATTAATATTTCAAATATAGGAAAATATAGTATTTTTACTTCTCTCGTAAATGGGAGGTATTGTAATCGTGAAAAAATCACTCTCAGAGATTTTTTCAGATCTTCACGTTTCAGGGACCCTAGATGACGAAAAACATGTTTTCTCAATTCCGTCGGTCTGTCTGCTTTTCGTGGCGTAGCTTAAAAACTACTTACCGGATTGACTTTAAATTTCGATAAAAATCCAATATAGCGAAACAAAATGGCGGCCTAGTGAAACGTTAAAAAAAATTATTATTAGAAAGTAATCATCCAAATTATCTCAAATTTTGCAAAATCATCAAGTATTATGTTGGAACCAACTGGTAACATTTTGGTACGAATCCAAGATAGTGGAAGAAAATGGCGCATTAATAAAATATGTAAAAATTCAGCCTGAACAAACTGTTTAATCGTTTGATTTCAAAGGGTGTTCCATAACTAATGTGGTATAGGGATCAAATAGTAAAATAGTGGCACTAATTCAAGATGGCCGATCAAAATGGGGGCCAAATAAAATGTTTGTAATCCTGAAAAAAATCACCTACTCATGTTTTACACACCCTTATGTTTTAGGGTCTCTAGATGCCAAAAAAATTTATGAACTCCATCGTTCCGTCTGTCTGTCTAGCTGTCGGTCTGCCATTTCGCGGCATAGCTTAAACACTACTTACCCGAATGACTTCACATTTTAGTCAAAAATTAAAGTTCATATGGGGGTGACATGGTAATATTTTGGTAAAAACCCAATATGGGAAACAAAACGGCGGCCTTGTGATATGTTAAAAAAAAATTATTAAAAAACGTCTCATCCATTTTATCTCAAATTTGGCAAAAAGTCAAGTATTATGTTGGAATCAACAAGTAACATTTTGGTACAAATCCAAGATGGCGAAACAAAATGGCGGCTTATTAAAATATTTAATAATTCAGCCTGAATAAACTGCTTAACGGTTTGACTTCAAACTGTGTGTCATAACTAATTGTGGTATAAGGAACAACTAGTAAAATAGTGGTACTAATCCAAGATGGCCAAATAAAATGTCGGACAAATAAAATGTGTGTAATCGTGAAAAAACACCCTCTCAGGTTTAACACATCTTTACGTTTTAGCTTCCATAGATGCGATAAATAATGTCAACGTCGGTCCGTCTGTCAGTCTGTCTGCCACTTCGTGGCATAGCTTGAAGAGTACTTACCCGATTGACTTCAAACCTTGGTCAAAAATTAGGGGTCATATAGCAATGACCTACTAACATTTTGGTAAAAATCCCATATGGCGAAACAAAATGGCGGCCCAGTGAATTGTTAAAAAATTATTAAAAAACTATTCATCCAATTTATCTGAAATTTTGCAAAAAACATCAAGTATTATGTTGGAGCCAGCTGCTAATATTTTGGTACGAATCCAAGATGGCGGAACAAAGTGGCGCTTTAATAAAATATTTAAAAATTCAGCCTGAGAAACTGCTTAATGATTTTGTATAGGGATCAACTAGTAAAATTATAGTAATTCAAGATGGGGCCAAATAAAATATTTGTAATCGTGAAAAAATCACCCACTCAGGTTTTACATATCTTTACGTTTTAGCGTTTCTAGATGCCAAAAAATATGTTTCATCAATTCCGTCGGTCCGTCTGTCTGTCAGCTCGAGGCATAGTTTAGAGACTTCTTACCCGATTGACTTAAAATTTTTATCAAAAATTAACGGTCATATCGGGATGACCAGGTAATATTTTGGTAAAAATCCAAGATGGCAAAACAAAATGGCGGCCTAATGATATGTTAAAAAAATTATTATGAAAAAACTACTTATTCAATTTACTTCAAATTTTACATAAACGTCAAATATTATGTTGGAATTAAGTGGTAAAGTTTTGATACGAATCTAAGATTGCAGAACAAAATGGCGGTATAAAAAAATATTTAAAAATTCAGCCTGAAAAAACTACTTAATGCATTGATTTCAAGTTGTGTGCCACAACTAATTGTTGTATAAGGCTCAACTGGTAAAACTGGTTTTACATATCTTCACGTTTTAGCGTCCCTAGGTGCCAAAAAACATGTTTTTTCAATTCCATCGGTCCGTCTCTCAGTTCGAGACATAGCTTACTAACCCGATTGACTTCAAATTTCGACCAAAAATTAAGGGTCAAATTGGGATGACCTGGTAATCTTTTGGTAAAATCCAATATGGCGGAACAATGATTAAAAACTTTTGATAGAGTGTCTTTTATCAAATTGTCGACGGTTTGCAACTTAATTGTTGCATCCTCAGGACACATATAAATCCTATATCCTGCATGAAACCCATATTATCAGTCTTTACCTACTCCCTTGGTCTGCATATATTTCTCAGATATTAAGTTTCTAAATGATTTTCGTTAATAATCCTCTTGTTATTTTGTTAGAGTGGTGTATTATTTGCGGTTAGCATCCAGTAAAAGAAACAAAAGTCTATTAAATAAAGTTTCTTCATAATAATTTTTTTAACTTTTCACTAGGCCGCTATTTTGTTTTGCCACATTGGATGTTTACCCAAATATTACCCGATCATCCCTATATGACCCTTAATATGACTTAATTCTTGGTCAAAATTTCTAGACAATCGAGTAAGACAGATAGACAGACCGACAGACGGACCGACGGAATTGACAAAATATATTTTTTGGCATCTAGGGACGCTAAAATGTAAAGATGTGTAAAACCTGAGAGGGTGATTTTTTTTTTGATTACAAACATTTTAGTTGGCCGCCATTTTGTTGGGCCATCTAGAATTAGGACCACAATTTTACTAGTTGATCCCTATACCACAATTAGTTATGACACACAATTTGAAATCGAACCATTAAGCAGTTTTTCAGGCTGAATTGTTAAATATTTTTTTAAGTCGCCATTTTGTGTCGCTATCTTGGATTCTTACCAAAATGTTACCAGTTGATTCCAACATAATACTTGATGTTTTTTCCAAATTTGAGATAAATTGGATGAGTAGTTTTTTAATATTTTTTTTTACATTTCAGTAGGTCGACATTTTGTTTCCCCATATTGGATTTTACCAAAATGTTACCAGGTCATCCCCAGATGACCCTTAATTTTTGACCAAGTCAATCGGGCAAGTAGTCTTTAAACTATGCTGCGAACTGACAGACAGACAGACCGATAAAGGGTCGGACCGAATTGATGAAATTTATTTTTTGGCATCTAGGGACGCTAAAAAGTAAAAATGTGTGAAACCTAAGAGGGTGATTTTTCGCAATTACAAACATTTTATTTGGCCGCCATTTTGTTCGGCAATCTTGAATTTGTACTACTATTTTACTAGTTGATACCCATGCCACAATTAGTTATGGCACACAATTTAAAATCAAACCATTAAGTAGTTTTTTCAGGCTGAATTTTTAAATATTTTAATGAGCTGCCATTTTGTTCCGCCATCTTGGAATTGTACCAAAATGCTACCAGTTGATTCCAACACAATTCTTGACGTTTTTACAAAATTTGAGATAAATTGGATAAGTTGTTTTTAAATAATAATTCTTTAAACAATTCACTAGGCCGCCATTTGGTTTCGCCATATTGGATTTTTACCAAAATATTACCAGGTCATCCCCATATAACCCTTAATGTCTGACCAAAATTTGAAGTCATTGGAGTAAATTGTCTTTATGCTATTAGGAGAAATGTAAGACAGCCAAACAGACAGACAGACCGACAGACGGATCGGCGAGATTGATAAAACATTTTTTTTTGCATGTGGCGACGCTAAAACATAAAGATGTATGAGAGGGTGATTTATCACACTTACAAACATTTTATTTTGTCGCCACTTTGTTCGGCCATCTTGAATTTGTATCATTTTACTAGTTGATCCCTTTACCACAGTTAGGTATAGCACATAATTTAAAATCAAACCATTAAGCAGTTTTTCAGGCTGAATTTTTAAATAATTTATTAAGCCGCCATTTTATTCCGCCATCTTGGATTCGTAGCAAAATGTTACCAGTTGATTCTAATATACTTCTAGATGTTTTTGCAAAATTAGAGATAAATTGTATGAGTAGTTTTTTAATAATAAATGTTTTAACATTTTATTAGGCCGCCATTTTGTTTCGCCATATTGGACTTTTACGAAATATTACCAGGTCATCCCCATATGAGCCTTAATTGACTAACATTTTAACTCAATCGGGTATGTAGCTTTTTAGCTACGCGGCGAAGAGGCAGACAGACAGACGGAATTGAGAAAACTTTTTTCTCGTCGTCTAGGGCCCATGAAACGTGAAGATCTGAAAAGATCTCGAAGAGTGAGTTTTTCACGATGACAATACTTCCCTTTAACGAGGGAAGTAAAAAGGTAACTTTGTCAATGAATTCTATAAAAATATCCTTAACCATAACCCCGTATATAATAATAATGCCAAATAAAACTTTGTAGCCCTGTTTACCAGGTAATATAATACATGTGTGGCAAAACATATTTCAAAATTGGTCATTAAATACCTAATCCAATTTATTTTGAAAATATTTAATTTTGGTTTTTGATTAAAAATTTTGATTAAAAATGTCATGATAGAAGATTTGCACTCAACGATGCCGGTCTTGCCTAGCTGCTTCGTAATAACAGAAATTACATTGCGTTTAGCCGTTTAGCAGCAGCCGTATGTCTGATGGGTCAGTCGATGCTTTAAGCCAGACAAGGACAGCTGTAGTTTACTGACGTGGATAGGGAACAGGAGATCATAGTAGTAAATCGTTGCAGACGTAATCTGACGTAATACAAAGCTAAATGAAATTCTCTAGATTATTGAGATTTTCTGTTGCGGTTGTTCCTTCTTAACTTGTGAGTCATCGCATTAAACGATATTACTACAGAGTAAGCAAAAATGTTCGGAATACGAGCAAAGGATAATTAAGCTACGACACAAGCAATTAATGTGGTTAATATATCTGTATCTGATGGATTATTTTTCAAAGTATAATTGGCGTTTGGTCCCAGCTAAAAAATGAACGAAATTTAATGAGTTAGGCAGTTCAAGAGAAAATTTTATACTACAATTACTTCCGATTGCTCTATTTATAACCAAGAGATTGCTCGGATTTTCCCGGGCACCCTGGATGCCCTTCATAGCTAGAAACTCTTGAAAACTCGCTGTAAATGCCAATAATTTTGCCCGTTGTATCTCTACGAGCAATCTCTACAGGTACGCCAATCAATTTATGTTAAATTCTGCAGTATGCAGCAAATTTAAAAGTTTCTCGAATAAACATCAAACGTTAACTCGTTGTGAGGATATGTACTAATAGTGTCGTAAAATCGTATCTCTTTAATGTAAAGACGTACTATGAAATGATCAAAGATACAAAAAACCTCAATATAAAAAACTAATAGTTCCATTCTTAAATGCAACAAAACAAGTTAACATCTAAAAACAGTATACAACAATAGAATAAGGCCATAAGCCAATGTTGTCCGCAAAAATCTCAAGTAAAACTTTAAAAATCAGTCTAATAACGTAGTAGGCGCCAAAAACCACTTTATTTTTAAATGTAAATCTGAGATTTACTTTGCGCTAAAGTAACTCATTAATATCAAAATAAATAAAAATTTTAAGAACAGTCAAAGCTTTCACCATAACAATTTCGTTGTTAATCTAAATAATTTAACTAGATATCATAAGCCCTTCAAGCAAACAAAACAAGAGGCAAGTTGAACCGAATTTTCTCAAAACACTGCAACAATAAGTGGATAAAGTATAAGCCAGTCGACAACTTATATGAATTCATGTATTCAGATGCGAGAATAACGGATGATACTAAAAAACCTCATTTGTGAATTTTATAAGCTCATATATAGAGCGATACGAGAGATTCACGTCAGGGGTATCTCAAAAATTAACATTTTTGTTAGAAGAGATATTTTCAAAATTCTTTTAGAATATGAAAGGTATAGCTACAATACACTGTTTCCGATAGTTCGTGCCAAATAAGACTCATAGAAATTATTTTACAACCCAAAATAGGCTTATTTTGACCCAACCCTAAAACCCTTCATAAAACCTAAACCAAAAGAGATATTAAGCTCAAATTCATACAGAAAGTTAAAATTTGTCGTAAGCTTCATTTTGAATCCTAGCATGACATTTTTCGACAACTAATTTTTAAGTGAAATTTTTCTGAAAAATTAACTTATATTTTCACTCATAACGTCTAAACGAAAAGTGATAAAAATAAAATTTATTAAGAAAAAATGCGTATTTTCACGAACTAGATATATACTCGATATTTAAGAATTTTTTTTATTTTGGGATTTTTTTTTCGATCGAGAGAACAATTGTCCGGGCGGAACTTTTACAAATTTTAACCTAGTGCGCTTGTTCTGGCATCAAAAGATACCGAAAAATAAATCATTTCTTTATCTAGAATAACATTTTTTCAAATTCTCAACGGAAAAGATGATTTTGATCAATTTTTATTTTACACCTAAAAACGTCCGTACGCAGCACAATAACTCTTCTAAGGCCACAGCGACAATGCCCACTTAAAATATACGTAGAGCACTATTGAATAATGTAAAAATCCCCGGACTAAATAAACCTATTAATTTTTAACAGAATTTGGAAATTGAAATTTATGGAAAAAATCCAGAAAAAATCGCAGGCATAGTCCAAGTCCATAAAATATCAAATTGACTTAAGAAAAATAAAAAAATAATTTCGCAGGAGCTCCACAAAATCGCTCCTGCTTCTACGTGTTTGATACTAAGAATGACCAACATTCCCAAAATTCCAAACGTGCATTTTGGGCGGTTACCAGGAAAATCTAATAAAACTGGCTCGTTTTTTGGCCGAAAATGAGTAAGTTCAACTCAGTCGTAAAGTTAACGCGTATAGTACCGAAGCCATCGATAAGGTATTTTTCCTTCAACGGGGGATGCACGCCGGGACCTATCTGAAATTTTGCATAGCACTAAAGTAGGATTTTACGTCCGTGGGTTCGCCAAAGAGTCGTACGTCATAACCATGTATGCATATAGCTTGCTGGGGTAATCAAAAGAGTAGCAGTTTGATTAGTACTTAAAATTTCCGCGAAGAAACAGCCTAAAGGTAGGTGGCCAATTCTCAGTCTACTCGAAGCTATTAGTTACTTTTTGTATTTATACTAACCCATTTTTTAATCGAAATCTTACAAGTGTTTATTTTAAATAACCCGGCAATGCTTTTAACTCCCTTGAAGTATTTGAAAATTTCTGAGCTGTCAATTCTTAGCCTTCGACGGTGTTTTAACTTTTAATTTGTTTTAACCAGTGAACTTACTAATATATTTTTTAATTAAATATTTTCACTGATTTTCTGAAACATTTAGCAACTTATTAGAGCCTTTAAGTATTTTTGAAGCTGACTTGTGTAACAATATTTGAGGTAATTTATTTCGATAATTTTAAGTTATCTTACTGATCACACCGCGCTGTAGGCAACATTGCGTTATTTGATAAAGTATCTCCAAGTTCGTGACCCTTTTATTTATTGATTTGCTTAACAATATTTTGCGTCTAATAAATAAATTTTGTCAATCTTAAGTCTCAAGAACTGAATCTAATTTTGTTTACAACTTTGTAGTTAAACTTTTGTTTCTTAAACTGCGAGCTATACATTTCAATTTTAATCTAAGATACCTCAAGTTATTGTTATTTAACGTAAAGAATATTTTGCTTTAAACTATTAGTCCCAGCTGGCTCTAAAATAGCTACAACTGTGTCCACTACTACTACTCTTTAAAAGTTTTTACGTATTTATTACTAATAATCCTACTATATATCAAGAAACACTTTGGGTTGCACGTTTTTAAGTAATATACATGTATTTGTAAATTACAACTTTTAAGTATCAGTACCTTCTTGAACTTTGCAGAGACTACTCCATTACGTTCAAGTGCACTCTTATAATATATTACTATAAAGTAAAACGAGTCGTTGCAGAATAGAAAAAGTTATCGGCTACTGCTAGTTTACATTGGTTATTACGAGTCATTATTCTTCTCTTGCAACTTAGAAGTAAGAATTACAATAACTATTTACTACAAGTAAACCAATACCTCTTGTACTTGAAGTTCCGGAGATAGGGGGCACTGGTTCGAGATTCTGTCGGTGATTTTATTAGGACAGTGGCAACAATAGAGTAACCAATTTTTGATTGGTTAGGCCATATTGCTGCTAAAATAGTTTTGTTTACTTTTTGCCTACGTGGGTTTCTTATGAGGTTTGTTGTTTTAGTGTCTCATTTTATTAGTTTTTGTGATTATTAAAATGAAATTGATTCAAACAAGAAGTTCTCAGCAATTGGCCATATGGAGAGATGTATTTAAGGCTGGTTCACCTGTTGTTTGCTTGTAATTATATAGTGTTTGTGATGAATGTGTAGATGACTATGACCGTAAAGGTCTTAAGTTTAAGTTTACTCCTAGAAAAGTTAGGTTAGGTTTTGGCTTTATTTTGCAGTAAAAGACAATATTGCTTCATGTCTTAGTGTATGTTTTACTTCATTCAGCACCTCAATTTGAGGTAAAAGCTCTCTAAGATTAGCATAAAAGAAACTTTATTTTGTAGGCCTTCTTTAGTACATACTACATAAAGTAAAACATTAACATAACCCTACATTTACAAATGACGCTGACAGAGGTTGTCAATATAAAAGTAGATTAATTTAGTCATATTTTGCGAAAAATTAACGATAATATGGGTGCCTCCCATTTAAACCTTTAAAAATTTTGCATCAATTTGGCGGGTGGGCTTCTATTGTCGCCACTGTCCTTATAAAGTCATTGTAATTCGGCCTACACTTATTAATTAATTGTGTATGTGTGGTGTTATCGTCCAGGAGTAACAAGTTAAAATGGTTCACAATGGCTTCACATGCCATTAGAAAAAAAAGTAGTTTTCGTCACAGCCATATTTTATAGAAAATTAAAATTATTACAACTTGGTTATATCATACCTGAACAAAACAACCTAAAGCGGTATTTTAAGGAAACAAAAAATCCAAACGAAACAAAGGGTTATGGTTATGATAGATAGCAGAATTATAGTAGTGACTCAAGTACCGCAACGCAAGTTGAATGTGAACTTTGTAGATAACTTTATTCGTACCACCTTAGTGTTCAAGACTTCAGTGTCGTATTAAAGAATCATCATTCAGTTGCGTATTTAAAGAGTCCACAACTATAAAAGCGTATGGGAGCAATCGTAGACACTTGATGTTAAGTAATTTTCTCAATAAAGAAATGCAGCCAACCTAAAAGTAAAAGTCCAATAGAACCCCATTGTTTATTTTCTTCTCCTCTATAAATATTTAGCTATTATGTTTGTTTTTGTGAGTATAAAGATTAAAAATGCATACAAATTAAACATTACGTTAAAAAAGGAATGGCACATGTATCCTACCTAAAATACCAATAACGTATTCTATACGCTCTACACGATATTCCCAATCTGAGTGTTTGTAGTCGCCATAACTGTTTTGTTTGTATTAAAAAACGAACCATACATATTTTTAAAACGAATTAAATAAAGATAAAAATAAGGAACTCAGGATAGGCTATTCGGCTACTTAAATGGAACTACACAATTTCGTATTATCTATGTTATAGCCAAAGTGACAGTAACATGTTATTCACGAAATATAGTTACCCTAAAATTGTTCCCCATTTTGGTAATGACTATGTAGTCTTAGCTTAAACAGAACGTGGAGACACCAAGTTCCGGTTACTTCAACGAAAATACTTGTGATAACAATGACGTACTCATGACTAGATGTGCTACTTGGGGTGTCAATTCGTATTTGTTAATAACAATTTAAAGCTTCCAAGTTCTACCATAATTGAGTCGAGCTTTCCATTTATGACATACCGAAATTGTGAACACTGACTGACTTGTGATTCTGATGTTTCTCTCCTTAGTTCAATGGTTCCAAAAAATATTTATCAGATAAAACTTTTAATAATAAAGTGCATGTACAGAGTGTATTCCCGAATTAGGACATGTATAGGTTAGGATATTATTTAAGGGTAAGTTCGAAAATGACGCTTTTAAATAATCTCTTCAGACTAATTGGCCCGTACATCTACCGAAACGTACGAGCTCTCTTAATAATAGAATCTTATCTGAAGTAAGTGCAACAATTGAATATTTGAATTTATTTATTGTTTATTTAGTGCATGATAATTAATTTGCATGTTGTAGTGGTATTTTGTAACTACCATATATTAGAAATTTCGCGACTAACATTTTCGAGGCGCGTGGAATAAAAAATTATTTATTTTTGTTGTTGCTAACCTTTTGTAAAAATTTTAACAACGGTTGTTGACAACTGATGTTTTTCCGAATATAAAATTCTTTTGATAGTAATTGCAAGTAAGTTTTAGTCAAAAAGCTGACTGCTACCTGAGTGATTAGGCCGTACGTTGTTTACTAGTAAATCAAAAGAATTATTCGATAACCTCCTGAAAGGAAGTTATATTTTATAACATTTGATAAAAAAAGGAAAATATTCCGACCAAAAAACAATAAAAAATCAAAAACACAAGGAGATCTATTCGGAAATGTTAAAGTTTCAAAATTTTGAATAACTATTTTTGTAAACTTCTAGTTGTAAGCCGTCTTGTTGTCCCCAGGACAATTTTTGTAAAACTTTTTAATTTAACGCAAAGCGATTTTTACTAAGTTTTGCGATTCTCACTGAATATAAACTCTTTATCAGTTGAACAAACTTTACGAACTTAAACTGTGAAGTGAAAAAACTGACTTAGCAAAAAGTTAGTGAAGTGTAAATGAACTTTCAAAAACTATTAAGCAAAAACTGAACTGCAGGTTCCTTGAAGGACTTTACGCCAAGCTTTCAGAAAGTAAGCCACTTTTATCAGTGTACAAAATTTAACCAAAATAACTTGTAAATTAGTTATAGTAAATTGTCCACCCGGCCCTAGAAGAGTCAGTGCAAACGGGGGTAAGTGTCGTAATTATTTTAGAAACTAGGTACTCTGATTAAAGGTGCGCTTGAGAATGTTAGGACTTTAAAAAGTAATGCTATAAAACTAATACACTTAATTTTAAATAAGTAAGCTAGTAAAATAGTGGTATTAATTCAACATGGTCTATATGTTGATATGTCTGTCTGTCTGTGAGTTCACGGCATTGCTTAATGACTACTTACCCGATTGACAAACTTTTATCAAAAATGAAAGATCATATGGGTATGACCTGGTAATATTTTGGTAAAAATGAAAAATGGCGAAACAAAATGGCGGCATAGTGAAATGTTAAAAAAATTATTACGATAACACTGCTTATCCAATTTATTTGAAATTTTGCATAAACATCAGGTATTATGTTGGAATCAACTGGTAAAATTTTGGTACTAATCTAAGATGGCGGAACGAAATGGCTGTATAATAAAATATTTAAAAATTCAGCCTGAAAAAACTACTTAATTGATTGAGTTTAAATTGTGTGCCATAACTAATTGTGGTATAGAGCCCAACTAGTAAAACTATGATACTAATTCAAGATAGTGAAACAAAATTGTGGCTAAATAAAATTTTTGTAATCGTGAAAAAAAATCACCCTCACAGGATATCTTCACGTTTTAGCGTCCCTATACGCCAAAAAACTTCTTTTATCAATTCCGTCGGTCCGTCTGTGTGTCAGTTCGCGGCATAGCTTAAATACTACTTAACCGATTGACTTCCAATTTTGACGAAAAATTAAGGCTCATATGGGGATGGCCTGATAATATTTTGGTAAACATCCATTATGGCGGAATAATGTTAAAAAATGTTGGTTAGAGTGGTTTATTATATGAGGTTAGGATCCAGAAAAAAAAACAAGTATTTTGTTAAATTGTCGACGTTTCGCAACTTAATTGATGCATCCGCAGGACACATATATAGAACTCATATGCTGCATGAAACCCATATTGTCAGTACTTTTGGTCCGTTGTTTCGCATATATTACCCAGATATTAAATTTCAAATGGTTTGCGTTAACAATCCTTTTGTTATTATGTTAGAGTGGTGTATTATTTGGGGTTAGGATCCAGTAAAAAAAACAAGACTATTTTTAAATAGTCTACGTTTCGTAACTTTATTGTTGCATCTTCAGGACACATATGTAGATTCTATATCAGTTTTTACATATTCCGTTTGTCCGCAGATATTTCCCGGATATTGAGTTTCTAAATGGTTTTCGGTAACGATCCTCTTGTTTCTACGTGAGAGTGGTGTACTATTTTTATGGTATTTTTTTAAATTACCGACGTTTCGAAACTTTATTGTTGCATCATCAGGACACATTCTCTATATCCTGCATGAAACACATATTTTCAGTCTTTACCTACTACGTTGGACCGCAGATATTTCCCAGATATTAGGTTTCTAAATCGGTTTCGTTATCGATCCTCATGTTTTTATGTTAGAATTGTGTATTATTTGGGGTTAGGATCCAGTAAAAAAACAAACGTCCTTTTTTTTATTGTTGACGTTTCGCTACTCTATTGTTGCATCCTCAGGATACATATAAATATAGATTGTATATCCTGCATTATTATCAGTCTTCACCTACTCCGTTGGTTCGCAGATATTTCCCCGATATTGAATTTCTAAATGGTTCTCGTTAACGATCTTCTTGTTGTTATGTAAGAATGGTGTATTATTTGGGGTTAGGAAATATCTGCGGACCAATGGAGTAGATAAAGACTAATATGGATTTCATGCAGGAAAATCTATGTGTCCTGAGGATGCAATAGTAAATTGGCGAAACATCGACAATTTAAAAAAGAGCCTTTGTTTTTTTTTACTGGATCCTATCCCCAAAGAATACACCAGTCCCATGACAACAAGAGGATCATTAATGAAAACCATTCAGAAACTTAATGTCTGGGATATCTGCAATTTTTTTTGAAAATCTTGTTCAATTGATTTTAAATTTTGCAGAAAATTTAAATGTGATTATAGAATATTTATTGAATTTATTTTAAATTATGCCCGAAAGTCAAGTGTGGTATAGGTAGAAAGAAAATGGTAAACATATTGGTAGGAATCCAATATGATGGAACAAAATAGCGCCCAATAAAAATGAAGTATATATAGCACATATATGTGCTATATATAGTAATAGTTCATAACGAGGGAAGTTCCGGGTAAAGGAATTTACCAATTTTTTAAAGCTATTATCCCAGCCATTTTAAACCTTTAATTTAATGATGCAATAATATTTTCTTAAGAAATTAAGTTTAAATTTGCATGCACTAATTAAAGGTCTTTAGTCTCGCAATAAGGCACCAAACTTTTAATTAAGGAAGTTTACAATATGTCCGTAACATCTAGCAATCTTCCGTCCTTGTTTGTATTTTAAGAAACGATTTCATAATTCCGAGCAATTGACGGAAAACATTTATTTTGTTTCGTTTGTTTTAGGATTGCTAAATAAAATATCTGGAAAATTGAAAGAGACATGCCTTAGGAAATGTCTTGAATCATTACTGTGACTTTATTGTTTGTCTTAAAGACTCTGTGTTTTATATTTGCGGAATAGAATTTACCTCAACCTTAAAATAATAAAGAAAAATGGACTACATAAAATTTTTGTAAACATTTTTATTTCCCCTTCGGAGCCGACCGTGGCATTGCCCTAACAATCACTATACGATTGAAAATTGTAATATGTGTTGCTATGTTTACAGATCTAATTGTTAATTAACTGAAATCAATTGAAAGAGACATGCCTTAGGAAATGTCTTGAATCATTACTGTGACTTTATTGTTTGTCTTAAAGACTCTGTGTTTTATATTTGCGGAATAGAATTTACCTCAACCTTAAAATAATAAAGAAAAATGGACTACATAAAATTTTTGTAAACATTTTTATTTCCCCTTCGGAGCCGACCGACCGTGGCATTGCCCTAACAATCACTATACGATTGAAAATTGTAATATGTGTTGCTATGTTTACAGATCTAATTGTTAATTAGCTGAAATCAATTTAATCATTTTAGTTTATTTTTATTAATGATTATTTTCGTAATGATATTATTCGATATTAATGAGAAAAAAGCTTACTGTCTTGAATTTCGGAATATGTTGGCTCTATTATCGGTACAGCTCTATTTTCGGTATATGTTCAATATATTGAGTAAATCAGTAAAAAATTATTCAACGAAAGATATATTTTTTCCAAAGCAAAATGAAAATGCAATGTGTTAAATTTTTTGACTCATTCAGGTTAAATTCTCCTAAAATAATATTTTTGGTAAGCATTTATCTTAAAAAGATAAATTTTGCTTTTATTCGAAATAATATACTAATAATTAATAAAATAAAAAATTAGTTTAAAAAAAAACATACAAATAAAAAGTATAAACAAATGATAGTTGTTACAAATAATCGAAAAATAAAAATATGCCATTAAACAAGGCTTCAAATGAACGGGCGCCTTAAATTCCAAAATAGCATAAAAAAATTTTATGTTTACCTACTATATATAAAAAATGAGCTCAACGTTGTTTTAAGCAAAATATTTACTTAATCGTTTTGATTATTCAATTGTCTCATGTATCTCTAACTTAACCAGAGAATGCCATAAAAATTATTTTACCAGCAATTCTCCCAAAAAAAATTTTTAGAAAACACGACGTGTCCTGAGGAACTAGATTCCTCAAAACTTCCTGTTGTTACTAGTCTTAATATGGTTCTAATTAATATTGCTTCTCTAAGAAATAAAACTGACGAGTTGTACCTATTTCTGGAAGAATTGGAGTTCCCCCAACTTGTTGCAATTACTGAGCACTGGCTGAATCTAAACGAACCCTTTTATATTGAGAGGTATACCACAGTAGCTAGATATGACAGAAAAAACTCAGCTCATGGGGGAACACTGATTCTATCCCTAAATGGAGATTTCATGTCGGTATCTAAATATGATCATTTGTTAGCGGATAGCTCTTTTGAATTCTCTATAGTATATAATCAAAACCTTGATCTTTATGTAATTTGTATTTATAGATCACCAAACTCTGATGTACAATCATTTTTAAATAGCCTGGTAAGTTTGCTAGACAGCCTACCGATTAAAGGTAAAAAAATTCTATGCGGAGACTTTAATATTGACTATGCTACTGTTTGTGCCATCCAGAAATATCTAATTTCTATATTCGACTCTTTCGGTCTTTCAATGCATGTATCCTCGCCAACTAGAATTTCAAAAAACTCTTCTTCTATCATCGATTACATGGCGTCTGATTTTTCTCCATCAGAGGTGCAATCACAGGTCTATAACTCAGGTCTTTCCGATCACGAGGCGGTAATTTCCAGGTTTAGTTTACCTATTAGGCCCTTACCAAGATCTCGCCATCGGGGCAGAATTTTCTCGGCCGCAAATTTCTCAGTATTTCATAATATTTGCTTTAACACCAATTGGAATTTTGAATCTGATAATGTCAAGACAAACTTCAGAACTTTTTTAAATAAAACTTTAAGTGCTTTTAACAAGGCCTTCCCGCTTAAGAATATCAAACCTAAGCGGCATAAACCGTGGACCACGAAAGGAATACGAATTTCTGCTAAAAATATGCGCTCGCTCTCTTATATAAAAAAATTCACCGACTCCTTTCTTATTCTCGACTATATCTCTAATTATAGGAGGATCTACACTACTCTTATTAAGTCAGCAAAAAAATTACACTACCGAAAACGTCTAACAAACTCTAATAACGTTTCAAAAGAAACCTGGTCCATCATCAATAACCTCAGAAACAAATCAAACCCTGTGACTCAGATCTTGCCAGGGGCTAATGATCTAAATGATTATTTTATTAATGTAAGCAAAAATGTTACCTCTAGTATCTCGCCAAGTTTGGACCCTCTTTCGTTTCTCCCTCCTTCAAAAAATTTAGCTGATAGCTTTTTCTTAAGTCCCGTTAGCAACACTGAACTATTGAAGGTAATACATAATATCAAAAGTAAATGTTCGTGTAGCACTGATGGCCTATCAATTAGAATATTCCTGAACTTGCCACTCCCAGTCATAGAGGCCCTTACAACATTAATAAATGAGTCCTTTATAAAAGGTGTATTCCCTGATTGCCTTAAAACAGCTATAATTATTCCACTTCATAAAGGCGGCGAAAAAACTAACTCTTGCAATTATCGCCCAATTGCACTACTACCAGTGCTATCAAAAATCATCGAAAGGCTACTGAAGAACCGTCTTATGCCATTTCTCCTGAAACATCAGATAATATCCCCGGAGCAGTTCGGATTTCTACCCAACAAGTGCACCAGTGACGCCATGTTCACGTTGCTTAGAGGCGTCTACTCATCTCTCAATAACAACCACCCAACTGCCTCAGTTTTTTGTGACTATGCGAAAGCCTTTGATTGTGTTATGAAATTCTGATAAACAAACTACATTTTTATGGAATTCGTGGTACTTCTTTAAATTGGTTCAAATCTTATCTTGGAAAAAGGCAACAACTTGTAAGGGCTAATGGTTCCGATTCTGATTGTAAGTTGATTACAAGTGGAGTTCCTCAAGGTTCAGTCTTGGGACCTATTCTTTTTTTGTTATACATTAATGATATCACGAACCTTAAAATTAATGGAAGAATCTCCCTTTTTGCTGATGACACAAGCATAACATGGAGTGATTTTGATACAACGTCTTTACACTCTAGTATCTCCAAAGACTTGGTTATAATTAAGGCTTGGTCCGATTCCAATATGCTTTGTTTTAACGTCGATAAAACGGTGGCGTTATCTTATAAGGGAACTTTACAACCACTTCAGGTACATAACAGCAATATTGAATACGTAGAGTCGGTTAAATTCCTGGGTTTAAATATAAATAGCAACCTAAAATGGTCTAATCATATTGACACCTTAACTAAAAAACTTTCTACCGCCTGCTTCGCCATTCGATTAGTTTCAAAAGAACTAGACGTTCCTTCTGCCAGACTTACTTATTTCTCTTTATTTGAATCCCACCTCCGCTATGGCCTTCCCTTTTGGGGCTGCTGTACCACCGAGCAATTTCGTAGTATTTTTATGCTTCAAAAGAGAGCCATTCGTTATTTGTTTGGTCTAAATAATAGAGCTCACTGCCAATACTATTTCAAAAAACATGAAATATTAACACTTCCTGCATTATTTATTTTGGAAACGGTATGTTTGCTGAGAAAACATATAAACACCCTCCCAGAAAGGCCACAACATGTATACCCTACCAGAAACTCTAGGCATGATATTTATCTTCCCATTCCTTCCACAGAATTAATAAAAAAATCAATTATTTACAACGCCATAAAACTTTACAACAATCTGCCAGTACATTTAAAATCTATCCCTATGCTTGCACAATTTCGAAAAAACACCAAAGCATACCTCATTGAGAGACCATTTTACAGCGTTAATGATTTTTTTTCAGTGAGTAAGTCTCTTTAAATTGTCACTAAACTCGCTTGTTTACTTAAATCTTTTGTGAGTCATGTCCTAACTCATAGCATAGAATTTTGTAAATCATTATATAGGGAAAAGAACTGTCGAACATTCACTTAAAACTTAATTATTTTTGTTAGGTATTGGATTAAAAACAATTTAATTCTTTTTGTATACTACATTCTACACTAGTTCAATATACCTTCTGTTTAACATCACAATTATTTGTATAACTATAATAACATAGAGTTTAAGGTCGCATAGTTGCAATTTTGATTTCAATGTCATCGAAATTATTCACCTCGTACATGTGTGTTTGTTTACTTTTATAAGGTTATCATGATTCATTTACTGTTTGCAATGTTATGCTATATTCTAACGTGTGTTTTACGATTTGGTAAATTGATAATTTACATTTTTAAAAAAAAAAGCACTGACCTGTCGAAATTATTTTCGATTAATGTTTTGATATGTCTTATTTTTAGGTATATTTTGCTTTGTCCATAAAATTGTAGAATTTTTCTGCGGCAATAAAGCATACTTTTGTTTGTTGTTTGTTTGTTAACGCATTTTATTATATATACAGGGTTATTCACGCAACCCGTTCATTAAAAGTTTTTGATGATGCCATTTAGATAAAAATTTCAAATTTTGGGATTAAGGTAAGGTCAAGAGGTACTTCTTTTCTGAAATATTTTCAACTTCCTGTCACTTCCGGTTTAACCGGAAGTTGGTATCAACTTGCTTATTTTAAATAGAACATCCTGTATTTTATGATATTTTTGGATTCTACAGAGAATTTTAATGCTATTTTATGTAGCATATCCTATACCTAGGTTCAAGCGTTATTAAGATATCTGACCTTGAACCGAAAATGAGCCTTCGGGGTACCAAATTTTAAAATCTCATATTTTTGTAAGTTTTGAAGATATAATCTTCATATTTTACAGACGATCGGTAAATAATCTTAGGTTTCTATTTTTTTTATTGAATTTGTCTATTTTTATACAGGGTGTCCTAAATTCAGCGGCAAACATTCACATTTTCAAAGCCGCTAAAGTCCGTTTTTTTAAATGGGACACCCTATAACTTTATGCACTATCAAATGTAGAATTTCATTTTCTATGGAACTGTATTAAGGTTCCCTATACCTATTCGTAACCATTTTCGAAATAATTGGGTTTTATAAAAATATCGTGTGTATTTGCTTAAATGTTTACATGTTCTAATGGTGAGCCATGGAAAAACAATTGAGATCTAATATCCAATATGACAGATGATTAGTATGCGTTATTTATCGAAAGCTTTCAGTGATAAACTAAATCTTCTAAATCGAAATGGAAGAATACTCAAACGCTGATATTCTCAATCTATTTTAAGAGAATGTTATAAAATTTTGGAGAGAACGTGTCGTGTGTTTAATGAACGCCACCCTGATTTGCCGCCAACGAACAAGTCAAAATTCAAGAGGATTGAAATGAACTTTTTGCGTTTTGGCAAGGTTAAAGTTACAAAAAATGTTCCGAAACCAGCGACAAATGCCGAGAATAACGTAATAAACACATTAGCTTATTTCCACGAAAACCCGCAAAGTTCAATACCGTCTGCAGAAAACAATTTGGGAATTTCTTCTTCATCTGTCCAAAGAATGTTGAGCTAACATCATATGCACCCTTATTCCTTCCAAAACGTGCAAGCCTTGAGACCTGATGATGACGTCCGACGACTAGAATTTTGCAAACTCATGTTTTTGAAAATTCAAGAGGACCCTCAATTTCAATTTTCGGTATAGTATTAAATGATCAAGTGCGGTACTGTATTTATTTAAACAGTGATAAGTATTTGGAAATTCTATGAGGGACGGTTTCTGAATTTATAGCAGAAATTCCTATTGGTGAGCTGCAAAATTATTGGTATCAATTAGATGGGGCACCAGCACATAATTCCGCTGCAGTTTATCTCCAATTATCTCGAATTTTTGAAGATCGCTGGATTGGTCCCAATGGCCCTTGGAGATGGCCCCCGCGATCGCCTGATTTAACACCCCTAGACTTTTATTTATGGGGATTTATCAAAGGTAAAGTTTATGCTTCCCCAGTAAATAACCAACAAGATTTACTGGACAGGATACGAACAGCTTTTGCCGAATTGGAAAACGGACAAATTCAACGGGCCACAGCAACTGTACAAAGAAGAATTGAAATGTTGTCTTCAAATGAACGGACGGAGCATATAGAACATTTGTTATAATTCAATTTTATTATTTTATTTATTTATTGTTGATTGTTAGATTGCTATAATTTTTAAGTTCACTAAAACAAGTTTAAAATAGTCTCGAACTTAGTAGATATGGTTAAAAATAATGTAAACAATTTATTACATTTTTTATAACTTTAACTTTTCCGAAACGAAAAAATTTCGTTTCAATCCTCTTCAATTTTCTCTTGTTCATTGGCGATAAATGAGGATGTTTTTTATTAAAAACATGGCACGTTCTCTCCAATATTTTGTAACATTCTTCGCGAATATAAAATAAATTGAGAATATCAGCTTTTGAGTGTTATTTTATTTTAATTTAAAAGTTTCAAATCAGCTGTCATGTTGAATAGAAAAGCACAACAATTGTTTTTCAATGGCTTACTACGGGAAGGTGTAAGCATTTAGCAAATATATATGATAGTTTAATAAAAACCTGATTATTTCGAAAATGGTTACGAATAGGTATAGGGAACCTTAATACAGTTCGATAGAAAATTAAATTCTACATTTGATAGTGCATAAAGTTATAGGGTGTCCCATTTAAAAAAACGGACTTCAGCGGCTTTGAAAATTTGAACGTTTGCCGCTGAATTTAGGACACCCTGTATAAAAATAGACAAATTCAATAAAAAAAATAGAAACCTAAGATTATTTACCGATCGTCTGCAAAATATGAAAATTATAACTTCAAAACTTACAAAAATATGAGATTTTAAAATTTGGTACCCCGAAGGCTCATTTTTGGTTCAAGGTCAAGTATCTTAAGAGCGCTTGAACCTAGGTATAGGACATGCTACACAATATAGCATTAAAATTCTCCGTACAATCCAAAAATATCATAAAATACAGGGAGTTCCATTTAAAATAAGCAAGTTGATACCAACTTTCGGTTAAACCGGAAGCGACAGGAAGTTGAAAATATTTTAAAAAAGAAGTACCTCTTGACCTTACCTTAATACCAAAATTTAAAATTTTTATCTAAATGGCATCATTAAAAACTTTTAATGAATGGGTTGCGTGAACAACCCATATATATATATATATATATATATATATATATATATATATATATATATAGCGAACAGAAACAAGACGCGGCATCACTAATTATTAGAAGAAATCTTTTAGTTAAGAAAGGAATATTGAATTTGGCTTGAAATAAAGTTTCTAGAAGTAAGTATACGTTTTACTAGAGAACAAATGTATTCCTACAAAAACCTGACTAACTAAATCAAACAAACAACGCTGAAAATTATTTTAATCAAAAAGCAGTTTTAAATCTGATAATTTATACAGGAAGAGGAAGATTTTTTGCTTTTTGAGATACTTGTATGTACGCGGTGAGTTATTATATTATGACGCACCTACAGGGTTATTTATTTATTTATTGAGTAATGACATCATAAAATTGCCTAAAATCTAATACAGCGGATCCGCAGAAGCGTGTTCGTATTATTGCATCGATATTAGGGTGTTAACCTATTATAAAATAAAGAAGCTTCTTTGGTGTGTAATTTTAAAAGATAGGATATTAATTAAGAACCAAATATATGCGAAAAAACGTATTGTGAGTTAATAATAGGAATTGGCGGGATTTCGACTAAAGAAAACTAAAGTTACTGTTGTTTAATTGTTAACAAGTGGGCAAAGTGGTACTTTCTCGCACGCAAAAGCACTTAGACTAACAACGCGAAGCGAAGTTGTTACACATTTTACAAACTTTTTACTTACTTATATAGGTAGGTTTTAAACGCGGATAAAACAATATTTCTTATACGCCATAAAATTGTAAAAATCTTTAAATAGAATAGAAAAACTTTTTATTGTTTACTTAAAACAGAAATAATGTTACTTATTATTATTAATAATATTGATATTAAAACCACAGTTTGTGATATGCTGCAAATTTAAAGCTAAGTGCAACTGGTTTCTTGGAAAAGCTGATGAAGATGGTTCGTTATACGGCGGTAATGAATGAAATGAAACTTCAATGGTTTTTTTCCCAAACTGACAAACTGAATGATTTTTTGCACTGTCACTTAAAATATTGTTGCATAACTCTTTTTTGTATATAGTTGAGTCATTAATATATCCCTCCTCTACTGTTGATAACTTCCAGCCTCCTAAACGCTTTATATAGGTACGTCCTTTTCCAGAATAGTTGCAGAGGAGCGACGAAAACTATGCCCCGTGTAGAGCTCAGGGTTGGGCAATTTTAGAAATGCCGCAATTTCTGAGGTCATCTTCCCGAAACTGCTAATCTCGAGACACTGTATTGTGCATTTCCTTCTTAAAATTTATAAAAAAACGTTGATGCGTTGTTGATGGTGGTCGTAAGGATGTATACTTTCTATAAAATAGTAGATACTTTCCATTGCTATTTTCGGCGGATATTACACACAATTAATTTTCCCTTGTCTTCAATGTCAACTGTTGTTAGTTTTGCTAATTCCTCTCTTCTGCAGACGCCTGCAGCTCAAAAATAGTCGGAACTTTCAACAAAAGATATATATCATCTGGCGCTTTATATGTTTTCTCTCTCTCTCTCTCTCTCTCTCTCTCTTGTAGAGATTAGGTGTTTTTAATATTTTCACTTTCTGGATTCACTGTAAAGCTTACAGCGAAATAAACACATTTCAGCAAAAAAATTGCGGATGAAGCACTTTTGTGCAAAATAAGAAAGGAAAATAGTTGTAACTTTGTAAGGCACTATATAGTTATAAATGTCTACTTTTACTTTAATTATGTTAACATTGCATGCAAAATACATAATTAGAGTATATTATTATCATCATCAAAAATATGTTAATGTTATTCAACTAGAAAATTCTTAAACAGACATTTGTATCAAGAATTCAAGAAGCAATGTTGCCAAATTTAATATCATTTTATCAGCGAAGAATTCATTACTCTTTAGTAGCGTTGCTAATAATATTTTATTGCATAGTTGAAACGGTGTCATTAGGAGCACAAAGTGAAACAGTAAAGGGTTAGTACCAGTTCAGACGCCGAAGACATCATCAGTAAAGCCATAACATAGAAACACGTACAGTACAAAACCTGCCAGTGGAGCTGGCAGCTGTTGACTGACAGCCGTTGATACAGTCGGTTAATCGGTACCGAGATAGCTCCAGGTTAGGCGCCGAAGGCATCATCATTAAAGCCATAACATAAGAAACGATACAGCTCAAGGCAATTTGGCAACACTGTAACGTTCCTTTTATTTCCAATTCCATATTAAGGAGTTGTTGCACTGCAATATTTTAAAAATTGTAGGAAATTTGGTCAATTTTTATTTTTTTTCTGAGTCAAAAGTGTTTCATTCGCAAATTTTATTTTTTCAATTTGTACTAGGAGACATATGTTCTCGTTTAAAATTTGAAAAAATCGTAAAATCCGAAATACCCAAATTTTTCTTTGGTTTGAAGCCGACATTTTGTTTTTTGATAAAAGCAGTTAGAATTTGCTTATATCTATACTTTCTTTAACTTTTAAAACGCTCTTCAGCGTTGAACATTTAGCTCACAAAGTATTTGGTCTAAATTCTTTGCTTAATTCAAGAAAATAACCTAATAGTACCTCTTCTTTAACCGTTTTCACACCTTTTCCTTTGGACCCTTTCCCGAACAAGTCGTACTGCTTTTCATACTTCTGTTTTACTGGCAAAGTTGCTGATTCCATGACTTATAGTACCTCTTCTGGTTTAAGCAGAATTACTTTTTTTGAAGCTTTTTTCAAATGATTGAATGTTCGTATTTTGGTTGACATAGCAAAAGGACTGAAATTGTCAAAATTGCAAGGTGGCAAAGAGAACTTATTGCTGACTTATTTCACACTGACAAGTAAAGATACAGGTCGTTAAATCAGTTATTAAATTATGGTTATCTAATTTGGAGTAAATTTGGCTAAATTTTCTACAAGCATAACAAAAAACACGATATATCTATATTATTTAATGCTAAAAACATTAAAATATCTAAAAGTCCTGTTTAAAGACGATAATTCTGCGAATAAAGAAGTGTGTGCAAAGAGTTTGCCGCATGCAAATGAGTGCGCAAAGTAGTCACTTCGCGCACGCACGTAGAAAAAATTAATAGTAGACAAAAACATATACAGATAACGGTTCTGTAATGAGATGAATGTTTGCCAAAATAACTAAACTGTCAAACCCTATGGATCTAAACCGAGAAAAAAAAATCGAACGATGCGCCACCGCGTCGCGTAATTCCTGTTGTGTAAACTGTGTAAATTTTTTTCATGTGTCATATTTTGGTGATGCCGTCTTTTAAATCTACGTACTTTCAAATTGGATACAGCAATGGCTATCACTTAGATTCTTCTGTTTATGTTGTCTGCGTCAATAAGATGAACTTTATGGGACAGGGTCTGAATAAAAAATGATCATCCTTAAGTGATGTGTTAAATAGTTTTTGTTTTGTCGTAAGGGTTTTTACACCTATTCTCTTGGAGCATTGGACCATTGAGAATGTAGTTTCTATAATTTCTAGACTAGCACCTACGACATCATAGGTCTTGGAAATAAGTCTTGGATATGTCTTCCATATAGGGCTTTGCTTTTCCGTATATTTATCTTGTCCTGAGTTGATAATAGTGCTTCGTTAAGTTAAGCGGTGTGTAATGCACATTAGGATTACATTCAGCCTTGTGCAGAGCAGAGTTTCTGCACCATGGTGAAAGTATTCTCTCAATGATGTTATCAGGCTGTTGTGAAAATTTCGGATATTAACACGTTCACGACGATAATGAATAGACTAAAACACAACTGTAGCCGACATTTTGTTTTTTTGTTTTTTTGATGTACATTTTTATGGTATGTAAAATAAATCATTAAAAACATATACTTGAGTTTTATTTTGAACTTTGTGCCCCTTTTTCAAAATGTGCCACCGGTGGTACACGACGGCTCTAGTGAAAATTTTTCATTGTAGCCGCAGTGTACCACCGGTGGCCACTGGGGAAAAAGGGACATAAGTAGCAATAGTTTTCTTTTTATTCAGATTAAGACATTATAATGGCTTCTAGAGGTAAGAAATTAGTGGCAATGGTCGTTTCCGACAATGTGGAGTCAACGAACTCACGCGATGATCCACCAAAGGAGGTCCTCCCGAAAATGTTGAGCAATCGAAACCTCAACCTGATTCACCTAGAGAGTCCATTTCCAATAATCCGGAGTCAGAAGAGGAATTACAACATGCTTTACCAAAAGAAGTGTATGATGAGATGCCGTTACACCCTCAGTCATCAACTTCATCGGCAACAGAGTGTGTTCCAACAAATGTCCCATCTGAGCAATCGGAACCTCAACCTGATTCACCAAGGGAGGCCCATTCCAATAATCCGGAGTCAGAAGAGGAATTACAACATGGTTCACCAAAAGAAGTGTACGATGAGATGACTTTACACCCTCAGTCATCAACTTCAACAGCAACAGAATGTGTTCCAACAAATGACCCATCTACTTCTTCACGTAAATATTTTTCATCTTCGTCTGAAGAATCGGAACCTTTTCAGGATTCAGGCGAACCGTATATCCCACCCGACGAGCAAGATAACTCATCCGAAGATGAATCATCTAGTCAGCCTAGCGAGGATGAAGATAATGAAGTCGCGCCTGATGAAAATGGTGATACCGCTGAGGATCGATGGGAGGCATGCAGAGATATCCCCGTCAACTTCCAATTTTCCGGGAATGATGGCATAAAAGTGCACACATTAGACTTGTCAGACCCGTATCAAATTTACAGACATTTTGTTAGTGATGAAGTGCTTGATATTATCGTTTTAGAGACAAATCGTTACGCTTCTCAGTACATTCAGTCACATAATCTTCGTCCGCGTTCTATTTTCCGTAAATGGAAGGACACCAACCGCAGTGAAATCAAGAAGTTCTTCGCTATCCTGATTATCATGGGCATACACCATTTGCCGCAAATGCGGTTATATTGGTCAACTAATACAATGTACGGTAACATTTTCATTAAAAAAATAATGAAGCGTGACAGATTCGATTGTAATCGACGAGAGTATGGTGCCTTGGAGAGGCCGCTTGACGTTTCGACAATATCTTCCCGCGAAAGCCCATAAGTATGGTGTTAAATTATACAAAGTTTGTACTCCGCAAGGTTATACTTTTGATCTACGGATTTACGCTGGCAAAAATGCCCAAGATGCCCCAAATAATGATCTGGGACATACTTATAACGTCTATATGGACCTACTAAGGGATCTGCTGAATGAAGGCCGGACACTCTATACAGACAATTTTTATACCAGTGTCCAGTTATGCAAGGCTCTTCTCGACTCTAAAACCTACGTTTGTGGCACTCTGAGAGTAAACAGAAAGGGCAACCCACCCACAGTTTGCAAAAAAAAGCTTCGGAAGGGAGAAATCTATGGTGAACAGAACCAAACTGGAATTCGAGTGGTAAAATGGCTAGACAAACGCCCTGTCTTAATGATCAGCACAGTGCCAAGCCACAAGGCTGAACTAAAAGCTACTGGAAGTAAAAATCGGAAGGGAGAAGACATTCTTAAACCTCCAGCAGTCATCGATTATAATAAGGCAAAAAAAGGCGTCGATATGTCGGATCAAATGTCTAGCTATTATACCTGTCTTAGAAAAACTGTCAAGTGGTATAAAAAAGTATTTTTTGAAATACTACTTGGCACATGTGTTGTTAACTCGTGGGTGATATACAACGACTTCGGCAGAAATGCAAAAAAAATGGGTATGATGCAACTTCGCGAACAAATCGCAAGGGGTTTGTTAGAGCCAGATGAAGACATAGAGGTTGAAGATGTTGCTAATGATCTTGAACCACCCGTAAGGAAAAGACCTAGAAGTAGCAGCGCTATCGCTCATCATAAAATAGAAAAATATGATGGCATGGCGAGAGATAGTCGAAAGAGATGCCTTTCATGCTATCAGAAAATTCAAAGTACAAGCGGTGTTAAAGCAGCTAGAAACAAAGCAAAGCGTGTAACTACATTTGGTAATGATTGTCCAGGAAAACCGACTATGTGTCTACAATGTTTCAATGAAAAACATAAATAATTGTGTTATAATGTTCCGGTATATATAAGGCTTTGTCTTCTCAGTTTTAGAAATTTGTATTTTAGTTTTTTAGTTCTTTCTGTAACCCTAACATACTCTTGTTTCAGTTTATTTTAAAAATAAAGATTATAAAAAACATGGATTTTTATACACCTAATAAATTCTCGTGCAAAATTGCCAATTATCACGAAAAGCGAAACCGGTATTACACTAATGTATATATACCATCGCTATAGCCGCATGGTCAATGTAGCAAGCCTTACTAGAAACCGTAGGATTTGCAAGCATATGAAACAATCAGTAGTCAGTGGTACACCGGTGTACCACTAACGGCTCCTCAAAAGTTGTGCAGTGGTACACCGGTGTACCACGGCGTCGTGAACGTGTTAATAATCGCCAAGCCGCCTTCGCCCATTGGCAGAGTTCTTCTTTTCGCATTAGATTTTGGGTGATGCATACAGTGCTTGGTCATTTGAGTTCTTATAATCCTTTCTAGGCGTGAAAGATCCGTTAGCGCCCACTCATCCACACCAAAGGAATGTTTTTTTATTACATATTTTTTATAACTTTAATTACATTGTATTTAAATAATAAACTATTTAATTTATTAATTTCCTGGAAATGGAGTTTTATCGAAAATTTAAACATTTCATTCGATCACCATTTTGTTATTCCCATACAGGATTTGCGCTAAAATTTTACCGATTTGATTCCTGTTTCACATTTGATCTTTGAGAACAAGTCAAGTCAATCTAATAAATAATTATATCACACTTGATTTTTATGCAGTGTTTGAGTTCATTCTATAACTACGCCATATTGGATTCATGCCAAAATATTACCATTCCATTCCCATATGACTCTTGAGTTTTAATCAGATTCTTATGAGGAGAGTAAAAAATCAGTTTAATGAACAAAAATAACAGAAATTAATTACTTTAAAATACCATATACATAAAATTAAACTTAATTAAATTATATTTTCTTTATTTATAGACGACGTAATTAGAAACCAGGCTATATAATTGTTGGATTACAACAAAGTTTAGAAAGGTAAGAGCGTCTTCGGGTGAAACCTATGTTTTCGGAAACCTAAATAAACCCTCTGAAATGGCTTGAATATTATTCCAATTTTAGTTATATTACGATATTACGTGAAACAAAATTTGTGATCGTTTGAAAATCGTATTCAGTATTAGAGTTGCACTGTACTGGAAACTGTTATGAAAAGTATAAAGGATAGAGGAACGAGCATAGTCTTTGTAGATATATCCTTTTATGATTTAGATATTTTATTGCATATTCAGTTATATATATATATATATATATATATATATATATATATATATGATCATGATATATCTAGGGTCTCTTGTTTCACTGGACTATAAGGAATGGAAAATTTAAAACTAATAAAGAAAATTAAAACACATAAGGAGAGGGGTCAGTCACAGAACGCATATTTTTTAGATTTTGACCGGATTATTTGAAAAATATTTAAGTTTTAAGTCACAAGTTCTGAGAAAAATAGAAAAGATTTGTTTTAAACCCTTTTTTACTTCGAAAAGACTTGAAAGTTTAAAACTTGAAGAACTTTCTTGAAAATGTTGTCTTTTAAAGATAGCTGTTCAAAGTAACTTAAAGTTATTAGGTGATATTATACGGAGTCCTTCAAATATAAAATCGAAATTTTTTAAACCAGTTGAATGGGTACATTTTACGTAGAATTACGAAACTTTTTCAGCTAAGACAAGTTTACTATTCAAAAACCCCTAATAGTGAAATGTTGCTATCTCTTTTTAGAAAGAAGCAATTTGGCAGAACTCTTTTCAAAAATCAAATAAAGCTTAAAAAGGGGCTCAAAAATAAAAAATTGTACAGGGTAACTAAAGTGATGTTGTTTCCGATATTTCAATTTCCTTTTTAGTTCCCTCGTAAAAGGGAAGTATTGTGATCGTAAAAAAAACATCCTCCGAGATTTTTTCAGATCTTTAACTTTCAGGGTCCCTAGATACCGAAAAACAAGTTTTCTCAATTCCGTCGGTCGATCGGTCTGTCTCTTCGCGGCATAGCTAAAAACTACTTACCCGATTGTCTTCAAATTTTGGTCAAAAATTAAGGGTTATATAGGGATGATCTGGTAATATTTTGGTAAAAGTCCAATATGGCAAAACAAAATGGCGGCCTAGTGTAATGCTAAAAAAAGTATTACTAAAAAACTACTTATCCAATTTATTTTAAATTTTGCACAAAAATCAAGTATTATGTAGGAATCAACTGGTAAAATTTTGGTATGGATCTAATATGATGGACTGAATTCAAATTACGGTAACTGTGGTATAGAGAAGAACTAGAAAAATTGTGGTACTGATTCAAGATGGCGGAACAAAATGGCGGCTTAATATAATATTTGTAATCGTGAAAAAATAACCTTCCCGTGTTTTACATATCTTCACGTTTTAGTGTTCCTAGATGCCAAAAAATGTTTTGTCAACTTCGCCGTCGGTCTGTCTAGCGATTTGTTTGCCTGTCAGTTCACGGCATAGCTTAAAAATACTTACCAGAGTGACTTCACATTTTGGTCAAAAATTAAAGGTCATATGGATATAAACCTTTCAGTGGCGGCTCGACAGGGGACGCGGGTGAAGCGCCGCTTCACCTACATTTTCCAATCAATTTACTTAAAAATAAAAATATTTTTGAAATATTAAGCATTTTATAATTTATATTTTCCTTTATATTTTTAGTATAAAAATGCAGTATGTTTTATATTAATTCACATTATTTTCTTAATTTTACCATTATTTTCTATCAAAACTAGTGCGTTATATACTCAAAAAATAATAATGACATAAAAACGTAGCGCGCTGAACACCTTTTCATAAGAGCGACGCGTTGGGGATTGTAATTACAATCAGCACTACTAGTAGTAACCAATTCCACGCACGCCGGCTTTCGCGCCTAGATTTGTTTATGGCAGTTGCTATGGCAACGCAATGGCGAATATCCGTAAGGCAAATAGAGATGGGAGCGGCATAAACTACTGCTGCAGGCTCAATCGATCAAATCGAATCGAAATTAACTTTAAGATATGGGTACATAACTGTTTTTTAAAGAACAAAAAAATATATTTAAAATCTTATAAATTCATATTATTTCCCCTAAGTATTAAAAACGCTCCAAAGATTATAACATTTTCAAATTTATGTATAATTATTTAGTTTATAGTAACAGTGAGGCAATTATTAAATTTGGCTAGTTATATAGTTACTGATTTTTACACAGTGTTCTAACACCATCCTGTCGAATAACTCTACGAGTTGGATTTTTCCAAATTTACATATCATACACTTTATAAAAGAAAGTTAATAAAATCTTTATTAATAGGGTGTTACTATTGAAAGTGACATAGTTTGAATCTATATTCAGTTTTAGTTCATAAGATACCGGCCTTCTTTATTAATGAAAATAACAATTTTTTCATTTACAATAAAATATTCTGTTTTTTTGGTTTCTTCTTTCAGTCCATTTCACTCACATGAATTATGATAAACATATTTACTTTCTTCTTTCTTGTAAATATCAATTTAAGACTTTGAGAACACTCGAACTATTAGAAAGTTTCAGTTGACATAACTTTTTGTTTTCATCTCTCCAAGCTGACTTTGTTTATGTTTGCTTGGTATGGAATGTTAAACAAACATTTTGCTGATGGTTTTTCATTATTTTAAGCCCATTAGTAATCTGAAACAAAATTGAACATTATAACTTTGCAGTTAAATATAACCTTTAAAATATCAAGACTTATGTAAATTACATTTTACATACCTCAATATGTTTTATTCATAATTCATTGGATTAAATTTTGTAAAGTATTTTCAACTTCTCTAAATTAAGACAAAAGAAATTTGTTTTTGCTTTGTTTATAAATATTCGGAATTTGCCTGCCTTTCTCTTCTGTCACTATGGTTTCATTAGTTTCTTATTTTTCGGCATCCAGCCAGCTTTGACAGTGTCTGATTTTTCATTTAAGTCATAATTTTGGTTCTGCTCGGGAGCAATTCGCCAGCTGTATTCGGAGACACCGAATGTTATCGGGTTCTTACTCCCTTCTACTAGTGGCGCCAGCAATGAACTCCACTGTAATTATTATTTTATTTTATGGCATTAGGTTGGCATAAGTCTGAAGTGAGGAAGAATGATGGAGGGGAATGTCAAACTTCTTTGAATTTTCTGGAACTGATTTTCTCGGCCCTTTCTATTGGCTCTCCTTAGAGGTGCAACATGTGTCTGGCTTTATAAAAGTGCCTTAATGGACCAATTTTTTAAAGTACCGAGAGTATGCCATAAATAATTATTTTAAAGTGCAGTGCTGTTGAAAGTCTAAGGCCTATTTATGGACATCATCTGGCCATAAATTTTGGTCCCATTTTGTTTGGTTCCACATTTGATCAACCACGTGGTAAGTCGATTTTCAAATTAGTTTCCTACTGTGAGCTAATTCGCAATTATCTTTTATAAACAGAATGGCGTCCTGAATTTTGTTTTTGGCTGTCGGTCCTCGAGAAGCCTTTCTAGATGTCTGGAAATTCCCTTTATTGGTGACCGTTGACGTCGAAGGAGCCCTCTAGATGACTAGAGGTAAGGCAATGTCTTTGAATAGTTGTGTTGTAAATAACTTGTTTTTGCACATTCCATGTCGATTTTATTGTAAGACAAACAATTGTTTGTAGGGTTTCAGGTTAAGAATTCAAGTTTATGGTGTAATTTTTGGGGTACATAAACCAAGAGTTCTACAATGGTTTTGGAGTTCCTTCCTGCAAGAGTACAAGGAATTAATTCTTAATTTTTATATTTATGAATTTTATATAAGGTAGCAGAAAGGAAGTAAGTAACCTATTTTTTGTAAAACAGCCTTGGCGAAACACTTTATATTTTTATAACTTTTTTCCTTGCGGCAGTGTAAGAGAAAATTCATGAATTTTTGATTCCCTGTGCGCTATTTAATTTAATTTTCATATTTACATATTTGCGACATGACATTTCGCCAGATGTTCATAGGTTGATGATATAATGGTAATAACGTTCTATCACATTTCATATATTTGATATATTTTATATATTTTACATTTTCTTGATTTATTTTTTAATATCTTCATGTTAATTGAATTTTTGAATGTAAGCTTCACATGTCAAAAATTATTTTATAAAACAACTTTTTAAAAAAAAAACAAAAGATCAAGGTGATCATTAAAATTTGACAGTCTGCACTTTATATAGTGTTTTATTGAAAAGCCCTCCAAATCTTTATTTTGTCTGCATTTAACTATCAATATAGATTTCTTCCTAATTGAGTCACAGTCAATTAGGTGGCGCCCATTTTAATTTCGAAAGGTGTACCCGAGAACCTGCAACCTACAGCTCTCCAAAAAGATGACTGGTATTGGTAAGTTCATAGGGACTTTACGCCATAAGATATGGATAATTAACATCATAAAAAGGTTAAAAAAGTAGCCATTTTGGGCGTGGCACCCCGAAAAATTTTCGACTGCGGCGCAATTTTTGCCTGCGGTGCTGTCCACCTTGCTACCTGCACTTCACCCGTTTTTATATCCACAAGCTACCACTGAAACTTTTTATATTTTGGTAAAAATCCAATATGCTGGGATAAAATGGCAACCTAGTGAAACGTTAAAAAAATTATTCTTGAAAGAACTAATTATCCAATTTACCCCAAATTTTGCAGAAAAATCAAGTATTGTGTAGGAATAAACTGATTACATTTTGAAATTAATATAAGTTAAAATGGAGGCATTTTGAAATATTTAAAAAGTCAGCCTGAAAACACTACTTATTAGATTAATTTCATATTTTGTACAACCATTTAGTATAATATAGAGATAAACTGGTAAAGTTGTTGTACGAATTCAATATGTTAGAACAAAACAGCTACCAAATAAAATTTTTCAACGTAAAAAAAATTTTATTAATTGACTTTAAATTTTGCAGAAAAATTAAATGTGATACACGGATAAACTACAACTGAATAAAATTAAAGATTCAAAACGAGGTAAGTTCCTGGTAAAAGAAATTTGCCGATTGTCTTATGATTTATGCGATCGTTTGCTTACACCTCCATTTCTTTATGCGAATTTTTGAAAAACGTTGAATTGTCTAAATGTACTGATTACACTAAGAGATAAAAATGAAAAATAGAAGCGTTTCTTTTAACTTTTTATCAAAAATAATATCTTATACAGAATTAAAAAACACTACTAAAACATTAAAAGATACTTAATAGGTCGTGTGCTCACCACAATTATTAATATCGGCTCTACACCTTCTTTGTATGCTTTGTATCAAATGATCTAAGTCTGCTTGTGGTATTACCCGCCAAGTTCCTTGTAAAGCTTCCAAGAGTTAACCGCGGTTTTCGAAGAAATCATGATAACATTATCTTCTAAAAATGTTCATACCGTCCTTACGATTTGCGGTCTCGCATTATCGTGCATAACCACAAAGTTGCCTCCAAGGGCAGCTGCATATATAACAACTAGTCGGGGTATTTCATCGACGTAGCGATTGGCGGTAAGAAAATTGTTTAGTAGAATTAGACCAGTATACTATACTAGTTCCACTTGAAACTATAACAGCTCCGCCCCTGTATGAATGAACCTCCTGTACATTACTTAACCGTGCTTCATTATCTGAATTTCTCCATATTCGTACACGTCTAGAATCAGGATGGAGGCTAAATCGTGATTCGTCCGTAAAGAAAATAAGCGGACGACACGGTTTTCCCTTGCGAGTGGTTGATACCTCAAAGGTCCCCTAGATTTTAAGCCAGCTTCGTGCAATCTATTAATGACAGTTCTGGATGTTACCTGTATACCATGGATCTGATGTAGTCACTTTTTCAGTTCAGATGCTGTTATCGTCGGATTTCTTCTTGCTGATAATTGCAGAAAACCGTCTTGATTTTGATTGGTAATGCGGCGTGGTGCTAGATGTCTTTTGGATACAAGCTCTGTTTCGCAGTAAGGGCAAAAAACACTTTGTGTCGTACCGGTCGCATGCGCCAAAGTCAAAAGTCACCCAAGTATTAATTTATTCAATGCTACTATGAAGATATCTACAGTATAATAAGGTAACTTAGGTAGATCATTTCATACAAAATTTTTAAAAAACTGTAGAGCAGTAGTATTGTTTAGTGTTTTAACGGTATTTTTTAATTGATGAAAATTGTGTTTAATTAAAAAATAAAACACTCTTATTTTTTATTTTTACCTCTTAGTGTACCCTGTACATACAGACAACTCAACGTTTTCTCAAAAACTCACATAACAAAATAGAGATGTCAACATACGATCGCATAAATCATAAAAAAAGATAACTGGAATATTAGAAACAACAAATCTTTGAGTTACCCTGTATAAATTGTTTTGTTTTTGAGTACACTTATGAACTTTAATTGATTTTATTCCAATTGAACGATAAAATTAAAAACATAGGGTTCTACAAAGTTGTTTTTGTTTCTTTAATAAAGAGCTAAAAATGAAATTGAAAATTAAGATTCGTAATTCTACGTAGAACGCGCCCATTCAAGTGTTTTAAAAATTGTCAAAGGTTTTTTGAAGGACCCCGTATAATGTCACTCTAATAACTTTAAGATACATTATATAAGTATCTTTGAAATATAATACAGCAAGCTTTTGAACCCTTCAAGGCTCGTGAAGATCCGATCACTTTTAAGAAGGTTCTTAAAGTTTCAAACTTACCTGAAATTTTCAGTATCCCTGGGCTATTTTCATATAACATTATAAGTATTTTCCTTTTTTAAATTTCAAAGGTGAAAGTGATTAATTTTTTTTGCTAGAGTTCTGTTTCCAGTGTTTTCCAGAGTTTTTATAACGTTTAAGTCAAAAAATAACTTACCGTCTAACAACAGAGATCAACAATCTTCTATATATATATATATATATATATATATATATATATATATATATATATATATATAGATATAGATATAGATATAGATATATATATATATATATATATATATAAATATACAGTGTATCCTGAAAAGTTCTTAACAAATGGAAACTTTTTTATTTTTCATTTCATGAAAAATGTTACTTGTCATAAAAAGTTCTGCTTCCTCCGAAAATATTACTGGAATTATAAAACTTAAAAAATATTATACAGGTTTTAGAGCAAAATGCCACAAGAGAATTATTCTGAGTATTCCGAGGTGTGATAAAGTACTAAATTTCATAAAGAAATTCGGAAGTACTTTTCTAGTAGCAGAAAATGTAATGTTACGCTAATTACCAAAAAAACTGAGTAGGCTAAAAAAAAATTGAACATGCTGTTGTTACGGAAACATAATATTGCATTGTACTGACAGTAGATATTTGAAGTGTTTGGTTATTTTATTACACTCAATATTTTTCTGCTATTTTCATCATAGTAGTTAAATTAACAAAACAGGAAAAAATTGATATTGTATTAATTGTTGAGGATCATTATTATAACACATGTCGTGAAGCGGCTGAAGTTTTTAATGATAGACCTCCAGATAAACAAATAAACTATACTATGTTATTTTTACTGCAAATGTCATGACCCAGTTTAAATCCACTGGGTCTGTTGATAATACGTTTAAAAAAACACCAAGCCTGGTCTACAACCGAAGAAAATAAAATGCAAGTTTTGCAAGCAATCGTTGAAAATCCTAAAGTCTCAGTGAGGAAAATATCAAAATCACTTCCGGGTACCGTAACAAAGTCAACACGTACGATTTTACGATCAAATAAATTCTATCCCTAGATATATCTATAAACTTTTACTTACCTAGAGATTTTGAAGTTCGTTTCCTATTCAGTGCATGGTTCCGAGCAGAAGCTGTAGATGATTATTTCCTCACCAGAAAAATATTATTTACCGATGAGGCGACATTGACGTCAAACGGAGTTGTATGCTCACATGCCGCTGGTGGTGTGATGAAAATCCTAATTTTCTCAAAGAATGTCGCAACCAATATTCATTTAAAACAAACGTTTGGTGAGGTATGTTGGATAACCAAATAGTAGGGCCGTATTTCTTGCGTGAAAATTTGACATGCCAAAGTTGCTTGAATTTTTTAATTAATCAAGTGTTTAAATTTGTGGAAGAATTGCCATTAAATATCAGGCGTTCACTTTGGTACCAACACGATGTCATAGTACACAGATAGTTTCCAATTTTTTACAAAGGACTTTTAAATCGCTGGACAGGAACTGGACTGGCCCTAACCCTGTTGGACTTTCTCGTTTGGGGACTGTTAGAAGAAAAGGTTTATCTTCACAGACCACTCCAAAACGTCGATCACCTGGAAACAGTCATCAGGCAGTGTGTACAAGAAATTACACCAGCTATGGTAACAGCGGCAATACCAGAGTTCAGTAGAAGAACCATAATTTGTATGGAACGGGATGTCGCTTTCACATAGAAGCATAATTTGTTCGTTGTTAATTCTTTGTTGATTTTTTTATACTATATTGTTAAATAAAACTTTTTGTATGCCCCGTTCAGATTTAAATTTCTTTATGAAATTTAGTATTTTATTACACCTTGGAATACTCAGAATTATTCTCTTATGGCATTTTGCTCTAAAACTAGGTAGTTTTCTGGATTACTTTTTATTAAAATGGTTGCTAAAATAGGACGCTTTACCAGTTTTTGGCGAATATCTTTTAATACGTTAGAAATTTTAATAAAGATAGGGACTTTACGCCATAAGATATGGATAATTAACATCATAAAAAGGTTAAAAAAGTAGCCATTTTGGGCGTGGCACCCCGAAAAATTTTCGACTGCGGCGCAATTTTTGCCTGCGGTGCTGTCCACCTTGCTACCTGCACTTCACCCGTTTTTATATCCACAAGCTACCACTGAAACTTTTTATATTTTGGTAAAAATCCAATATGCTGGAATAAAATGGCAACCTAGTGAAACGTTAAAAAAATTATTCTTGAAAGAACTAATTATCCAATTTACCCCAAATTTTGCAGAAAAATCAAGTATTGTGTAGGAATAAACTGATTACATTTTGAAATTAATATAAGTTAAAATGGAGGCATTTTGAAATATTTAAAAAGTCAGCCTGAAAACACTACTTATTAGATTAATTTCATATTTTGTACAACCATTTAGTATAATATAGAGATAAACTGGTAAAGTTGTTGTACGAATTCAATATGTTAGAACAAAACGGCTACCAAATAAAATTTTTCAACGTAAAAAAAATTTTATTAATTGACTTTAAATTTTGCAGAAAAATTAAATGTGATACACGGATAAACTACAACTGAATAAAATTAAAGATTCAAAACGAGGTAAGTTCCTGGTAAAAGAAATTTGCCGATTGTCTTATGATTTATGCGATCGTTTGCTTACACCTCCATTTCTTTATGCGAATTTTTGAAAAACGTTGAATTGTCTAAATGTACTGATTACACTAAGAGATAAAAATGAAAAATAGAAGCGTTTCTTTTAACTTTTTATCAAAAATAATATCTTATACAGAATTAAAAAACACTACTAAAACATTAAAAGATACTTAATAGGTCGTGTGCTCACCACAATTATTAATATCGGCTCTACACCTTCTTTGTATGCTTTGTATCAAATGATCTAAGTCTGCTTGTGGTATTACCCGCCAAGTTCCTTGTAAAGCTTCCAAGAGTTAACCGCGGTTTTCGAAGAAATCATGATAACATTATCTTCTAAAAATGTTCATACCGTCCTTACGATTTGCGGTCTCGCATTATCGTGCATAACCACAAAGTTGCCTCCAAGGGCAGCTGCATATATAACAACTAGTCGGGGTATTTCATCGACGTAGCGATTGGCGGTAAGAAAATTGTTTAGTAGAATTAGACCAGTATACTATACTAGTTCCACTTGAAACTATAACAGCTCCGCCCCTGTATGAATGAACCTCCTGTACATTACTTAACCGTGCTTCATTATCTGAATTTCTCCATATTCGTACACGTCTAGAATCAGGATGGAGGCTAAATCGTGATTCGTCCGTAAAGAAAATAAGCGGACGACACGGTTTTCCCTTGCGAGTGGTTGATACCTCAAAGGTCCCCTAGATTTTAAGCCAGCTTCGTGCAATCTATTAATGACAGTTCTGGATGTTACCTGTATACCATGGATCTGATGTAGTCACTTTTTCAGTTCAGATGCTGTTATCGTCGGATTTCTTCTTGCTGATAATTGCAGAAAACCGTCTTGATTTTGATTGGTAATGCGGCGTGGTGCTAGATGTCTTTTGGATACAAGCTCTGTTTCGCAGTAAGGGCAAAAAACACTTTGTGTCGTACCGGTCGCATGCGCCAAAGTCAAAAGTCACCCAAGTATTAATTTATTCAATGCTACTATGAAGATATCTACAGTATAATAAGGTAACTTAGGTAGATCATTTCATACAAAATTTTTAAAAAACTGTAGAGCAGTAGTATTGTTTAGTGTTTTAACGGTATTTTTTAATTGATGAAAATTGTGTTTAATTAAAAAATAAAACACTCTTATTTTTTATTTTTACCTCTTAGTGTACCCTGTACATACAGACAACTCAACGTTTTCTCAAAAACTCACATAACAAAATAGAGATGTCAACATACGATCGCATAAATCATAAAAAAAGATAACTGGAATATTAGAAACAACAAATCTTTGAGTTACCCTGTATAAATTGTTTTGTTTTTGAGTACACTTATGAACTTTAATTGATTTTATTCCAATTGAACGATAAAATTAAAAACATAGGGTTCTACAAAGTTGTTTTTGTTTCTTTAATAAAGAGCTAAAAATGAAATTGAAAATTAAGATTCGTAATTCTACGTAGAACGCGCCCATTCAAGTGTTTTAAAAATTGTCAAAGGTTTTTTGAAGGACCCCGTATAATGTCACTCTAATAACTTTAAGATACATTATATAAGTATCTTTGAAATATAATACAGCAAGCTTTTGAACCCTTCAAGGCTCGTGAAGATCCGATCACTTTTAAGAAGGTTCTTAAAGTTTCAAACTTACCTGAAATTTTCAGTATCCCTGGGCTATTTTCATATAACATTATAAGTATTTTCCTTTTTTAAATTTCAAAGGTGAAAGTGATTAATTTTTTTTGCTAGAGTTCTGTTTCCAGTGTTTTCCAGAGTTTTTATAACGTTTAAGTCAAAAAATAACTTACCGTCTAACAACAGAGATCAACAATCTTCTATATATATATATATATATATATATATATATATATATATATATATATATATATATATATAGATATAGATATAGATATATATATATATATATATATATATATATAAATATACAGTGTATCCTGAAAAGTTCTTAACAAATGGAAACTTTTTTATTTTTCATTTCATGAAAAATGTTACTTGTCATAAAAAGTTCTGCTTCCTCCGAAAATATTACTGGAATTATAAAACTTAAAAAATATTATACAGGTTTTAGAGCAAAATGCCACAAGAGAATTATTCTGAGTATTCCGAGGTGTGATAAAGTACTAAATTTCATAAAGAAATTCGGAAGTACTTTTCTAGTAGCAGAAAATGTAATGTTACGCTAATTACCAAAAAAACTGAGTAGGCTAAAAAAAAATTGAACATGCTGTTGTTACGGAAACATAATATTGCATTGTACTGACAGTAGATATTTGAAGTGTTTGGTTATTTTATTACACTCAATATTTTTCTGCTATTTTCATCATAGTAGTTAAATTAACAAAACAGGAAAAAATTGATATTGTATTAATTTTTGAGGATCATTATTATAACACATGTCGTGAAGCGGCTGAAGTTTTTAATGATAGACCTCCAGATAAACAAATAAACTATACTATGTTATTTTTACTGCAAATGTCATGACCCAGTTTAAATCCACTGGGTCTGTTGATAATACGTTTAAAAAAACACCAAGCCTGGTCTACAACCGAAGAAAATAAAATGCAAGTTTTGCAAGCAATCGTTGAAAATCCTAAAGTCTCGGTGAGGAAAATATCAAAATCACTTCCGGGTAATGCAACAAAATCAACAGTCAGAACGATTTTACGATCAAATAAATTCTATCCTTACAAACCTAGATATATCCACATATTTACCTAGAGATTTTGAAGTTCGTTTCCTATTCAGTGCATGGTTCCGAGCAGAAGCTGTAGATGATTATTTCCTCACCAGAAAAATATTATTTACCGATGAGGCGACATTGACGTCAAACGGAGTTGTATGCTCACATGCCGCTGGTGGTGTGATGAAAATCCTAATTTTCTCAAAGAATGTCGCAACCAATATTCATTTAAAACAAACGTTTGGTGAGGTATGTTGGATAACCAAATAGTAGGGCCGTATTTCTTGCGTGAAAATTTGACATGCCAAAGTTGCTTGAATTTTTTAATTAATCAAGTGTTTAAATTTGTGGAAGAATTGCCATTAAATATCAGGCGTTCACTTTGGTACCAACACGATGTCATAGTACACAGATAGTTTCCAATTTTTTACAAAGGACTTTTAAATCGCTGGACAGGAACTGGACTGGCCCTAACCCTGTTGGACTTTCTCGTTTGGGGACTGTTAGAAGAAAAGGTTTATCTTCACAGACCACTCCAAAACGTCGATCACCTGGAAACAGTCATCAGGCAGTGTGTACAAGAAATTACACCAGCTATGGTAACAGCGGCAATACCAGAGTTCAGTAGAAGAACCATAATTTGTATGGAACGGGATGTCGCTTTCACATAGAAGCATAATTTGTTCGTTGTTAATTCTTTGTTGATTTTTTTATACTATATTGTTAAATAAAACTTTTTGTATGCCCCGTTCAGATTTAAATTTCTTTATGAAATTTAGTATTTTATTACACCTTGGAATACTCAGAATTATTCTCTTATGGCATTTTGCTCTAAAACTAGGTAGTTTTCTGGATTACTTTTTATTAAAATGGTTGCTAAAATAGGACGCTTTACCAGTTTTTGGCGAATATCTTTTAATACGTTAGAAATTTTAATAAAGATGTATTTACAAAAAAATTTTAATTTTCAATTACGCATCCATTGCATTAAAAAAAGAATAGGGTTGACGTTTAAAATAAAAAAGAAAATGCACTTTGAAGTTTGGTAATTTTGACACTTAATTTTGTAGACCCTGTATAATTTAGATCGTTTAAATTTGGTCAGCGAGATTGTCAAACCTTATTTAATGAACTCCCAGTTTGATTCTTATGTCGAGGCGATATTTGAATTTTTATAATTTTTTTTAACCAGTGGTGAAAATTAACTTTTTTTCACATTTAATTTTTTTAAGTCGTTATTTACCGATCGAATCCAATAAAATTTTAGGATGATCTAAACAACTATGGAAGCCATCTAAATATGTAAGAAAATATAGGTCATCTAATTTAAAAAAATAAGTCATTGTGACGTCACACTTTTTTGGGTCCCCCTGTATAATCAAAAATATTTTAAGAAAATGCGCCCTAAAATACATATGAGTTGTGCAAAATTTCAAATTTATGAGTCAAATGATAAATGAGCTACAGAAGAAGGGAGCTGAGATGGACCACCCTGTATATATATATATATATATATATATATATATATATATATATATATATATATATATATATATATAGATGTATTAAATATATATATAGAGGTATTAAAGAAATTCTTTTTGAAAGGCCTATGTATGCCATTATGTATGGAATATCACATCATCCAAATGTCCGCCACGGCTTCTCAAGGTGGCACGAATCCGAGTGGTCCAATTTTCAATGAGTCTGCTGCATAGATCTGGCTGAATCTGAGCGATGGTCTGGGATATATTAACTTTAAGGGCATCGGTCGATTGCGGTCTATTGGCATAGACCTGCGATTTCAGAAAACCCCACAAAAAGAAATCCGGCGGAATTAAGTCGCACGATCTTGGTGGCCAATTCACGTCTCCTCTGCGAGAGATAACCAAACCAAAATACGCCTAGTAGCTAAACATGATTTTTCGGCCAAAATTGGGGTCGTCTTCCAAGCGCTCCGAAGCCCACTCAGCGAATAAACGGCGTTGTCTATGATCATTAACTTTCAGCTCCTGAGTCAGTTGGATCTTGTACGGGTGCAGGCCCAAGTCCCGACAAAAAATTCGCCAAGCGGAAGTCTGGGAAAGGCCGAGTTCTTGTGCACGGCGAGGAATTGACTGCCTGAGGTTCTCTTGCACACTTTCACGAACAGCGGCGATGTTTTCGGCAGATTTGGCATTTTTTACACGTACGGGTGTTGGCTGATTGTTTACTGAACCAGCCGTCTCGAATTTGGCCACCAAACGTTGGAGAGTTGACCTTGAAGGGCAACCGCGTCTGCCGTAAAATGGCACGCAACGTTTGCACAAAAGAACACTCATTCTGATAATAAAGTTTAATCATTTGAACATGCTGCTCAATCGTGTAACTTGCCAAGGTGATTTGGCATCAGTGACTGAATAGTAAACAACAAATTAGATGCCGTCAAAACATCATGGCCGCCTTAGGCTATATATATATATATATATATATATATATATATATATATGTATGTATGTATATATAATCTGATAAGCATTTTATCTACTTTAACAGAGCTTTAATAAAATACGAATTAATAGAAAAAAAATAGCTATTTTGCAAGTCAGATGCCACAACTATTATCTTTCTCTGTGCAGTTGTTTACTGAAACATAAAAAGCGTCAAACAGTCTGGAGCAAACAAACAATTGGAAATAAGAGCTGTAGCTTTGACAATGATTTATCTTAGAGTTCAAAAACAATGTTTTTCATACGAAAAACTTAACTTTTTAACGATCTTCAAACGATTCGATTGTGGCACAATAATAGGTAGTTTCTTATAAGCAAATTTTATTTTACGTTGTACGGATGATATCAATTTAAGACTTTTTTTTAATAATATGATTGGTTATTAGTAAGTATAAAGTTTAAATGGAAATTTTTAGAGTGGGCCGTTAAAAACAACAAGTCCGAAAAATTGCTGATAGAAATTAAAAAATAAACGATGCCCTTACTTTGAGGAGGCATATAGCCTAAGTTATTTACTTTTTTCACACTAAAGAAAAGCAGATTCATAACCTTCAATATATTCCCTACAAGTTTCCTATTTACTGTTTCTAGGAGGTAACAAAATTTAAAAAAATCTAATTTGAAGAAGTGAACTAAAAAAATATGACTTTGAAAAAAAATTGATGATAATGTGAAAACTAAAGGTTGTTGATAGCTATGTGATTTTTGAAAGCTCTATAGAGTATTATTTCCAAAAAATTATATTTTAACCGAAAATTAACTTAGTTACATCATAAAATAAGATAATTTTGAAAAACTGATTAACCATATAACAAAACGGATTAATTAGCCTGATGTGATATATTATATAAGGCAATAATTAAAGTAAGTTTAACTCAACCTGTGGTAGCGAATATCTTTATGGAAGCCTTTGAGGATATTGCTCTAACATCCGCTTCACTAAAACCAAAGCACTGGTTCAGATATGTAGATGATACTTTTGTTGTTTGGCCTCATGGACAGGATAATCTTCTCATAGTTCTGCACCACCTTAATCAGCAACATCATAATATCAAGTTCACAATGGAAATTGAATCTAATGGAACGATTCCTTCTCTAGATGTATGTGTTCAAAGGAAGGAAAATGGTACATTAAGACATTCTGTGTATAGAAAACCGACCCATACAAATAAATACTTAAATGCAAATTCCCATCACCATCCAGCACAAAAGAAATTGGTTATTAACTCACTAGTATTCAGAGCTATTTCGATTTCTGATCAAGATTCTTTAACATCGGAAACATCGAAACTGACCGAAGCTCTCAGAGGGAATGGCTATTGCACTGAAGATATTACGCGTTGAATTAAAAGATATAGTAATCCAACTCCGCCAAAGGAGAATGATAAAGAGCCACCATTAGGTAGTGTTGTTCTTCCCTACATACATGGCACTACAGACAAAATAGGGAGATTACTTCGGCAGTCCAACATACGTACAACCTTTAACACACATAAGAAAATTGGTCAATGCTTGCGATCCCCGAAAGATATTGTACCTTTCCAAACAGAAGAGTACATAAAATTCCTTGCTCCCGTAGAGAAGCGTATGTGGGAGAAACAGGACGATCAATATCATCTAGACTTAAGGAACATGAACAATGTATTAAAAATAAACAAATTGTTCAATCTGCTGTAGCTGAACACCAACATAACACTGGCCATATTACAAATGTAAAGGAAACCAAGGTTCTAGCATCAGTTCCAGGTTTTTATAAACGAAAAATTAGAGAATCTATTGAAATATTCAAACATACAAAAATGTCAATAGAGATACGGGTTACGGCCTACATCACACGTGGAAACCGATCTTAACACAGGGTCACGGTTCGGCAAGAACAAGTCGGATATAAAAGCCCGCCTGAATCTCTTCGAGCTCATTCAGTGTTCAGATCTCGTGGAGTAAAGATCCCTGCAGACGCCTTGTGCAATCGAAGGCGAAACGTCGGATAGTAATTCCAATTTGACACGCTCTAATCCCAAGAACCATGATTTTTTAATTCAACTAAATATTTATTTAAATTAAACAGAACTTTTTAATAGGGTGTATCCAGTCTGCTGATACTAAATAAGTATTTACTGTACTTGCAGATGAAGTGGATGAAGATGGTTCACAACTGTGCATAGATTTAAACTGACTTCTCAGAGTTGACGGGTATGGATTTGGTGTTACAGAACTAGTAGATAAAATTGTTTTAAACATGTCTTTAATCTCTTTCTCTTCCACGTAACCTTCTACTACAGAAGTTGATTACTAACCAATTAGTCATTATATGTTTGTAATCACTTCGCCAGAATGTGCAATCTGTTTATGAGCGGCTAAAAGTATATCCTCTATAACGTTCTGGATTAGGTAGACGTAAAAAGGCCGAGATTTTAGCCGTCATTCCTCAATACTTATTTTTTCTACACGATGGATTGTATATCCCTTTTTACTCCATAATTATGTGACCGCCGGAGGTAATATATATCGCGTTCACCATATCATCAGGAAGCAAAATATTCGTGATCATATGGTGTTACAAATGGTTTTCGGGGTTTTTAATGGAACTAAGTTGAATTTTACTTATCATTTTAATTGTTAACAATGTATATTATTCATTTTCTATAAATTTGTATAAATGTCACATTTTATATAATATTAATACGACGATTCTGGCGAAATTTCCCATGCATGGATCCAGTAGCTACTTATTTATTTTAACAGGGATGTCCAAAATTTTAATATTTAAAGTTTGGGCCTTAAAACTTGAAATTTTGTATAAATAGAACCAACATTTTTTATAAAAAAATAGAACTGATTAAAAGTAAAAAAATTATATTTTTATTCCACATTGAAAACTTGATTTTATGAAGTTAGTTAGTTACGATCGTGTTTATTTGCAGTGGTATATATGTAGACATACATTATATAAATAACTTCATAAAGCCAAATTTTCAATGTGGAATAAAATATTAGTTTTTACTAATTAGTGTTTTTCTATATTGAAGATTCCAACAACAAACAAATTATAATTATTATTGCACAATTTTATCTGAATATTTTAGTAAAGGGAAGTATTGTTCTCGCGACAAAATCTTTAGAGCTTTGCGATTTGGGAGGCCGAAAAACATCTTTTCTTAATTTCGTCGATCTGTCTGTTTGTTGCATAGCAAAAGAACTACTTACCTGATTGACCTCAAATTTTTGTCAAAAATTAAAGGTCATATAGGGATGACCTGGTAACATTGTAGTAAAAATCCAATGTGGCAAAACAAAATAGCGGCCTATTGAAATTACTAAAAATCTGCTTATCAAATGTATTTCAAATTTTGCACAAAAAATATTATGTATCATCTCAAAAATCAACTCGTAAAATTTTGATACGAATCCAAGATGGCGGCAAAATTGCGAGTTAGTAAAATATTTCAATATTCAGCCTGAAAAACTAACTAAGGGCCTGCTTTCAAATTGTGTGCGATAAATAATTGTGGTATACAGATAAACTAGTGAAATTGTGGCACTAATTTAAGATGGCGGCTAAATAAAACATTTATAATCGTGAAAAAATCGCTCTTTCAAGTTTTACAAATCTTCACGTTCTAGAGTCTCTAGATGCCAACAAATATGTTTTATCAATTCCGTCGGTCCATCTGTCGGTTTGTCTGTCTGTCTGTCAGTTCACGGCATAGCTTAAAAACTGCTTACGCGATTTACTTCAATTTTTTTTCTAGAACTACCAAAAATTTTACGATATAAATTTAACTTTAATTAATGGTGGGAAATTACTATATGTGTTTACAGAATGGCATATGAGAGAATTATGTAATAAATGTCAATACCTCGAAATGTATTGCTCCTTTGTTCTCGAAATTATCAAAATTCAATTCAGCACGCACAAAAACCTCCTTAACCCCAAATGTACAAGTTTTCAATGATTTTTTGTCCTGAAAAGTTTTTAACAAATGGAAAACTTTTTTATTTTTCATTTTATGAAAAATGTTACTCTTCATTAAAAGTTTTGCTTCCTCCGAGAATATTATTGGACTTTTAAAACTTAAAGAATATAGTACAGGGTGGCCAAAAACTTAGAAAATCTAAAATTGCCTGAAGAGAAAACTAGCCATAAGTTTAGTTTTAGAGCAAAATGTCATAAGAGAATTATTCTGAGTATTCCGAGGTATGATAAAATACTAAATTTCATAAAGATATTCAAATCTGAATGCAATGTACGGGGTATACAAAAAGTTTTATTTAACAATATTGTTAAAAAAATTAACTAAGAATAAACAATGAACAATATTATGCTTCTACCTTAGCGCCATCCCGTTCCATACATATTATGGTTCTTCTTCTGAACTCTGCTATTGCTGGAAAAGGAAAACAAAAAAAGGGGTTAGGCCAGGAGACCTGGCTGGCCATGGGATTGCAAAATACCTTTTAGTCCAGGGATTTGAAAATGTCCTTAGTAAAAAATTGGAAACTATCTGTGTACTATGACATAATGCTCCGTCGTGTTGGTACCAAAGTGAACGCCTGATATTTAATGGAAATTCTTCAACAAAGAGTATATTAAAATTGAGTATTTAAAAAATTTAAGTAAGTTTGGCTTGTCAAATATTCACGAACGAAATAAGGCCCTACTCTTTGGTTATGCGAAATACCGCACCAAACATTTGTTTTAAATGAGTATTGATTGCGACACTCTATGAGAAAATTAGGATTTTTGTCACACCAGCAGCGGCGGTTCTGTGAGTATACGACTCCGTTTGACATTTTTGTCATTTTTGACCAAGAAAGAATCATCTTCAGCCTCTACTTGGAACCGTTCACTGAACAAAAAACGAACTTCAAAATCTCTAGGTAAAAGTATATGGAGATATCTAGGTTTGTAAGGATATAATTAATTTGCTCGTAAAATCGTACTGACTGTTGACTTTATTACGTTAACCAGAAGTGATTTTGATATTTTCCTCACCGAGACTTTAGGGTTTTCAAAGACCGCTTGCAAAACTTAAATTTGATTTTCTTCGGTAGTAGACCAGGCTTAGTATTTTCTTTTAAACGTATTATCAACAGACCCAGTGGATTTAAACTTGGTCATGCTATTTGCAAAATTAACGTAGCTTATTTGTTTATCTGGATATCTATTATTAAAAAGTTCAGCCGCTTTACGACATGTTTTATAATGATCTCCAACAATTAACACAATTTAAATTTTTTCCTGTTTTGTTAATTGAACTACCATGATGAAAATTCAATGTAATAAAATAACCAAACACTTTAATTATCTACTGTCAGTTCAATGCAAGATTAGGTTTCCGTAACAACAGCATGTTCAATTATTTTTAGCCGACTCAGTTTTTTTAGTAATTAGCGTTAGGGCAAAACATTACATTTTCTGCTACTAGAAAAGTACTTCCGATTTTCTTTATGAAATTTAGTATTTTATGACACCTCGGAATACTCACAATAATTCTCTTATAGCATTTTGCTCTAAAACTAAACTTATGGGTAGTTTTCTCTTCAGGAAATTTTAGATTTCCCGAGTTTTTGGCAACCCTGTACAATAGTTTTTAAGTTTTATAAGTCCAGTAATATTTTCGGAGGAAGCAGAAATTTGTATGAAGAGCAACATTTTGCGGAAGCATAGAAGGCCCACAATTTTTTTTATTTTTCAATTCTGAATTTAACAAAATTCTGAGTTCAAAGTCGGAATTTAATAAAATTCTGAGTTTAAAGTCGGAATTTAACTAAATTCTGTGTTTAAAGTCAGAATTTAACAAAATTCTGAGTTTAAAGTCAGAATTTAACAAAATTCTGAGTTTAAAGTCGGAATTTAACAAAATTCTGTGTTTAAAGTCAGAATTTAGTCCGTACGATTGTATAACAGACTGGAACCAAAAAAACAAGTTCAATATTCTTGTTTAAATAATGGCAAATGCGCTATGGATTGTTCCACCAAACTACAGATAGTTAAAAAATGATAAAAGGGGGGAGGGTACAAAATAAAAGTTTTCTATTTTGATTTTTGAGTGTTAAATAAGTCCCTGACAAATTAAACATATGTTTAATTAGTTCATTTTATATATTTTTATTTATTTCTATTGCTGAAAAAAAAAGCCAAAATGAATACAAGAAAACATATACATTAAAAAGTTCACAAAATAAAAAAGGTAATACAAAACGATAAATAAGTCTTAAGAAACGGTTCATATATGTTTCAACGATGTAAGGGTGTCTCGCGAAACATACTGACAGATCTCCCCCTCTGTTTCAGGGTGATTCAAGTTGAGTGTCCTATTAGAAATATCTGGAGAACCAACGAATAGGATGTTTTGAGAATTTTGCTTTTACCATAGATGAACATAATAGACTCTCGTTATAAAATATTTTAAATTGCGCGGTGTTGCCGCTTCCACCTCATACCGGAGGCATCATCCGTTTTTTAAATGAAATGCACTATATTTTATTAAATTTTTATATTTTTCTAAAAAATCCAAGCACTTATTGAGTTACTTTTCTCATGCCTTAATTTAACTGTTTTCGAGAAAATGGCTTGAACAATGACAATTTTGACCCTTTGAAGGTCGGTAAATCTCAAACGACTTTACTTGTAACGAAATGGATTTCACTTGTCTGTCTTAATATTTAATTATCTATCTCATGACACCAATTTCAGGTTTGGCAGGAGACGTCAAAAATGCATTTCGTTAAATTCTGACTTTAAACTCAGGATTTAGTTAAATTTTGACTTTAAACCCAGAATTTAGTTAAATTTTGACTTTAAACTCAGAATTTAGTTAATTTGTGTATATATATAAATATAAATATGTATAATATATATATATATATATATATATATATATATATATATATATATATAATATATATATATATATATATATATATATATATATATATATATATATATATATATATATATATATATATATATATATATATATATATATATATATATATATATATATATATATATATATATATATATATATATATATATATATATATATATATATATATATATATATATATATATATATGTATATATATATACATATATATATATATATATAAATATATATATATATATATATATATATATATATATATATATATTATATATATATATACAGAAATTAACTAAATTCTGAGTTTAAAGTCCAAATTTAACTAAATTCTGAGTTTAAAGTCAAAATTTAACTAAATTCTGAGTTTAAAGTCAGAATTTAACGAAATGCATTTTTGACGTCTCCTGCCAAACCTGAAATTGGTGTCATGAGATAGATGATTAAATATTAAGGCAGACAAGTGAAATCCATTTCGTTACAAGTAAACTCGTTTGAGATTTACCGAGCTTCAAAGGGTCAAAATTGTCATTGTTCAAGCCATTTTCTCGAAAACAGTTAAATTTAGGCATGAGAAAAGTAACTCAATAAGTGCTTGGATTTTTTAGAAAAATATAAAAATTTAATAAAATATAGGGTATTTCATTTAAAAAACGGATGATGCCTCCGGTTTGAGGTAGAAGCGGCAACACCGCGCAATTTAAAATATTTTATAACGAGAGTATATTATGTTCATCTATGGTAAAAGCAAAATTTTCAAAACATCCTATTCGTTGGTTCTCCAGATATTTCTAATAGGACACTCAACTTGAATCACCCTGAAACAGAGGGGGAGATCTGTCAGTATGTTTCGCGAGACACCCTTACATCGTTGAAACATATATGAACCGTTTCTTAAGACTTATTTATCGTTTTGTATTACCTTTTTTATTTTGTGAACTTTTTAATGTATATGTTTTCTTGTATTCATTTTGGCTTTTTTTTCAGCAATAGAAATAAATAAAAATATATAAAATGAACTAATTAAACATATGTTTAATTTGTCAGGGACTTATTTAACACTCAAAAATCAAAATGGAAAACCTTGTACCCTCCCCCCTTTTATAATTTTTTAACTATCTGTAGTTTGGTGGAACAATCCATAGCGCATTTGCCATTATTTAAACAAGAATATTGAACTTGTTTTTTTGGTTCCAGTCTGTTATACAATCGTACGGACTAAATTCTGACTTTAAACACAGAATTTTGTTAAATTCCGACTTTAAACTCAGAATTTTGTTAAATTCTGACTTTAAACTCAGAATTTAGTTAAATTTTGACTTTAAACTCAGAACTTAGTTAATTTGTGTATATATATAAATATATATATATATATATATATATAATATATATAATATATATATCTATATATATATATATATTTATATATATATATAAATATGTATAAATATGTATATATATATATTTGTATATATATATATATATATATATATATATTATATATATATATATATATATATATATATATATATATATATATTATATATATATATATATATATATATATATATATATATATATATATATATATATATATATAAAAATATATATACATATATATATATAAATATATATATATATATATATATATATATATATATATATATATATTTATATATATATACAGAAATTAACTAAATTCTGAGTTTAAAGTCAAAATTTAACTAAATCCTGAGTTTAAAGTCAGAATTTAACGAAATGCATTTTTGACGTCTCCTGCCAAACCTGAAATTGGTGTCAGGAGATAGGTAATTAAATATTAAGACAGACAAGTGAAATCCATTTCGTTGCGAGTAAACTCGTTTGAGATTTACCGAGCTTCAAAGGGTCAAAATTGTCATTGTTCAAGCCATTTTCTCGAAAACAGTTAAATTTAGGCATGAGAAAAGTAACTCAATAAGTGCTTGGATTTTTTAGAAAAATATAAAAATTTAATAAAATATAGGGCATTTCATTTAAAAAACGGATGATGCCTCCGGTTTGAGGTAGAAGCGGCAACACCGCGCAATTTAAAATATTTTATAACGAGAGTATATTATGTTCATCTATGGTAAAAGCAAAATTCTCAAAACATCCTATTCGTTGGTTCTCCAGATATTTCTAATAGGACACTCAACTTGAATCACCCTGAAACAGAGGGGGAGATCTGTCAGTATGTTTCGCGAGACACCCTTACATCGTTGAAACATATATGAACCGTTTCTTAAGACTTATTTATCGTTTTGTATTACCTTTTTTATTTTGTGAACTTTTTAATGTATATGTTTTCTTGTATTCATTTTGGCTTTTTTTTCAGCAATAGAAATAAATAAAAATATATAAAATGAACTAATTAAACATATGTTTAATTTGTCAGGGACTTATTTAACACTCAAAAATCAAAATGGAAAACTTTTATTTTGTACCCTCCCCCTTTTATCATTTTTTAACTATCTGTAGTTTGGTGGAACAATCCATAGCGCATTTGCCATTATTTAAACAAGAATATTGAACTTGTTTTTTTGGCTCCAGTCTGTTATACAATCGTACGGACTAAATTCTGACTTTAAACACAGAATTTTGTTAAATTCCGACTTTAAACTCAGAATTTTGTTAAATTCTGACTTTAAACACAGAATTTAGTTAAATTCCGACTTTAAACTCAGAATTTTATTTAGTTCCGACTTTGAACTCAGAATTTTGTTAAATTCAGAATTGAAAAATAAAAAAAATTTTGGGCCTTCTATGCTTCCGTAAAATGTTGCTCTTCATACAAATTTCTGCTTCCTCCGAAAATATTACTGGACTTATAAAACTTAAAAACTATTGTACAGGGTTGCCAAAAACTCGGGAAATCTAAAATTTCCTGAAGAGAAAACTACCCATAAGTTTAGTTTTAGAGCAAAATGCTATAAGAGAATTGTTGTGAGTATTCCGAGGTGTCATAAAATACTAAATTTCATAAAGAATATCGGAAGTACTTTTCTAGTAGCAGAAAATGTAATGTTTTGCCCTAACGCTAATTACTAAAAAAACTGAATCGGCTAAAAATAATTGAACATGCTGTTGTTACGGAAACCTAATCTTGCATTGAACTGACAGTAGATAATTAAAGTGTTTGGTTATTTTATTACATTGAATTTTCATCATAGTAGTTCAATTAACAAAACAGGAAAAAATTTAAATTGTGTTAATTGTTGGAGATCATTATAAAACATGTCGTAAAGCGGCTGAACTTTTTAATAATAGATATCCAGATAAACAAATAAGCTACGTTAATTTTGCAAATAGCATGACCAAGTTTAAATCCACTGGGTCTGTTGATAATACGTTTAAACGAAAATACTAAGCCTGGTCTACTACCGAAGAAAATCAAATTTAAGTTTTGCAGGCGGTCTTTGAAAACCCTAAAGTCTCGGTGAGGAAAATATCAAAATCACTTCTGGTTAACGTAATAAAGTCAACAGTCAGTACGATTTTACGAGCAAATTAATTATATCCTTACAAACCTAGATATCTCCATATACTTTTACCTAGAGATTTTGAAGTTCGTTTTTTGTTCAGTGAACGGTTCCAAGTAGAGGCTGAAGATGATTCTTTCTTGGTCAAAAATGTCAAACGGAGTCGTATACTCACAGAACCGCCGCTGCTGGTGTGACAAAAATCGTAATTTTCTCATAGAGTGTCGCAATCAATACTCATTTAAAACAAATGTTTGGTGCGGTATTTCGGATAACCAAATAGTAGGGCCTTATTTCGTTCGTGAATATTTGACAAGCCAAACTTACTTAAATTTTTTAAATACTCAATTTTAATTTTAATATACTCTTTGTTGAAGAATTGCCATTAAATATCAGGCGTTCACTTTGGTACCAACACGACGGAGCATTATGTCATAGTACACAGATAGTTTCCAATTTTTTACTAAGGACATTTTCAATTCCCTGGACTAAAAGGTATTTTGCAATCCCGTGGCCAGCCAGGTCTCCTGGCCTAACCCCTTTTTTTGTTTTCCTTTTCCAGCAATAGCAGAGTTCAGAAGAAGAACCATAATATGTATGGAACGGGATGGCGCTAAGGTAGAAGCATAATATTGTTCATTGTTTATTCTTAGTTAATTTTTTTAACAATATTGTTAAATAAAACTTTTTGTATACCCCGTACATTGCATTCAGATTTGAATATCTTTATGAAATTTAGTATTTTATCATACCTCGGAATACTCAGAATAATTCTCTTATGGCATTTTGCTCTAAAACTAAACTTATGGCTAGTTTTCTCTTCAGGCAATTTTAGATTTTCTAAGTTTTTGGCCACCCTGTACTATATTCTTTAAGTTTTAAAAGTCCAATAATATTCTCGGAGGAAGCAAAACTTTTAATGAAGAGTAACATTTTTCATAAAATGAAAAATAAAAAAGTTTTCCATTTGTTAAAAACTTTTCAGGACAAAAAATCATTGAAAACTTGTACATTTGGGGTTAAGGAGGTTTTTGTGCGTGCTGAATTGAAATTTGATAATTTCGAGAACAAAGGAGCAATACATTTCGAGGTATTGACATTTATTACATAATTCTCTCATATGCCATTCTGTAAACACATATAGTAATTTCCCACCATTAATTAAAGTTAAATTTATATCGTAAAATTTTTGGTAGTACTAGAAAAAAAAATTGAAGTAAATCGCGTAAGCAGTTTTTAAGCTATGCCGTGAACTGACAGACAGACAGACAAACCGACAGATGGACCGACGGAATTGATAAAACATATTTGTTGGCATCTAGAGACTCTAGAACGTGAAGATATGTAAAACTTGAAATATATATATAAATATATATATATATATATATATATATATATATATATATATATATATATATATATATATATATAAAATGTGTTTAAACATGCCTAAATTATTTCTACTACGAAGAAAATAAGATAGATGTCAAGAACAATTTAGTAATTTTCTTCTTGTCGATATTTTAATTTTAAATACATTTTTTTCTATAAATATATAACATAATTAATCATTGGTAAACGCGCTTGACAGACATTGCATTAAGGGGGCGTGTCGGTTAACAAAAACCTGCAGCAATTTTATTTTACCCAAAAAAAATGCCTTGGAGACTTTCAGCCAAATTTCTTAAACAAAAACAATCGATCATCCTCACAGATAATTAAGGGCTAAATACAAAATAAATGAGACATCAAACACTTTGTTGCGACAAAAACGTTTTAACAGTTAATTTTAAGAAGAAGGCTGACATTTTGTGTGCCCATAAATCACCATGCCTTCCTTCTCTATTTCGGTATTACCTTAAGTTCCTTGAATTAGGTTTAATGCAATAAATTTTCTATCGCACGATTTATTGTTAATTAGATTTATTACAAAAACAAGTAAAATGGTGGAACAAACTTGGTCAAGGAAATTCAAAATGCAATTTTAAACCTAGAAATCTCAGGGAATACAAATATATTGAAATAATTTTCTGTTGCTTTTTGGTTGTCTATATTTTATTAGCTTAAATTTCGTGGCTTAGTGGTTAGAGCGTTTTCAACAACTCCTAGAACAAAAGCACAAAGTGCGTACTTCAAAAATTGCTCTGACGTCACGTTCCGTAGATGAACGATTAACGAGTTTTTGATTGGTTACCACCTCGATCAATAAGTGACCGACGGTTATCTTTGAATTTTGTTGCGATTTTTTTTTTCTAAATATATTTAAAATTTCAATAAAGAGTACAGCGTATTATATAATTAAACACCATCATAAACATCACTAGCTAGTTATTTCCTTTAAGTAAAGGCGCTGGAAGTTTGTCAACGTCGCACTCCATCTTAGCAGAAATTCTTCAAACTGACGAGTAACCTAACCTAGTTTTTGTGTTATTGTTTTGTTCCGGCCGGCTTTTCCAGTTGATGTATGTAAACTTCGATATTTCATTTGTGTTTCTAGTGGTTTTTATTTAAATAGAGATATAAATAGACATTGTAGCATTATGCCATATATGTGTTGTGTGCCTTTTTTCAGAGAAAACCGTTCCAGAGACACTAAAACCAGAGTTTTTCAGTTTCTTAGGGTCAAATAATTACGCCGAAAATGGTTAAGTGGTATCCCCCGTGACAATTTTGTTTCAACTGATAATAACCGTGTGTGTGAGTGTCATTTCGAGCCTGAGGATTTTTTTCAGACAATTTTACAACTGGTGAGATCGTTACAGTTAAATTAAGTTTGCCACGGTTAAAGGTAACTAGCGTACCTACTAAATTTCAGAACTATTCCAAATATTTATCAAAAAAGGTGTCATTCAGAAAAAGTAAAAACGATAAACTCAAAGAACTTGATGAAATACATTCACATAAAAAAACTAAGTGAATTTACAAATTTTGAAGAATTTAAGATACTATTGCAATGTTTTCGGTTTAATGAAGGATGGTTTTTATTAGTGATAGTCTTAAAATGACTATCCACTTTAATCTTTAAATATCTCTTAAAACAAGAACATTTCATTTATTTTGAAGGATGCAGTAGGCATTGTGTAGAAACGGTTGTTAATATCTTACTTAGTAGTATTTTAAATACACTATTTTCAAATTACTGTGGCAAGCAAAATGATCGGATGGGTAAACACTGAGATAAGAGAAAACTTAACGTTTATTTAAAGTGATAATATTTATTTATCACTGGCGGCTCGTGGATTTAAGAACGGGTGAAGCGCAGCGTAGGTAGGTGCACAGCCCAAACGCCCAAAATGGCTATTTACCTTTTTATTATGTTAATTATCCATAGTTTTGAAGCGTTTTTTAATACTTAGGGGAAATAATATGAATTTATAAGATATTAAATATATTTTGTTGTTCGTAGAAAACAGTTATATACCAAGATACACGACACAAGGCAAACTGCTTCCGCCTCCGATGATACAAACGCACTACCACTAATTTACATTAATTTTATAACAAGCGCCTGCAGCCTGCAGCAGCAGGTTTATGCCGCTCCCATCTTTATTTGGCTTACCATAATTCACCATTGCGTTGCCATAACAACTGCCATAAAAAAATCTAAGTGCGAAAGCCAGCGTGTGGTGGGAATCTGAGGCGGAATTTGTGAACTGCTGATTGTGATTCCTGAACGGGTCGCTCTTATGTTCAGCATGCTACGTTTTTAAGTCATTATTATTTTTTGAAAGTATAACGCACTAGTTTCGAGAGAAAATAATTTTATAATTAAGTATAATAATAATGTTAATTTATTATAAATGTAGACTATAAAATGCTTAATATTTTAAAAATATATATTATTTTTATCGAGATTTTTACCATGCCTTTGAGGTACTATATATTTATACTAAACCAATAAGCTTGGTAATGAGTAAACTAAAAATATTTAAATCTTAATAAGTAGGCTCCCTAGACAATAAACGTTTTCTAACTATAAATTTAGAACTTGTTTTAAAACTTTAGTTTATACTGTTTCCTTTATTGGTATAATGAAAATTGAATTAACTCTTAATTATTGTTTTATATTTTTCCACTAATCAATTCTAAAGTAAAGATCTTGCTTAAAAACAGTAATAGGGTATGTCGCGTTTGCACATACCTTCACCTACGACCGATTACATTACGTCCAGGCACTTTTTGAGATCCTGGGTTCGAGAGCCAACGAAGATGTGTTAACTTTGTCAATTTTAATAAAATTTGTCTGAAATGACTTTAAAATAACTTTGGTAAATTTCTATTGGAATAGTTTTCAACTTATTTAAATCTAATTCATGTTCTTGAACAAGCAGTATTAGTCTTGTTTTTTAATTACTTTAATTGCAACTTAGAAGATTGTAAATAAAGCTGGGTAGTTTTTTATTATATATTTTTCTGGTGGCGAGACAAGATGAATCCTTAAAGCCTTTAAGGGTTTTTTTATACCAATTATAATTTTAGAGAGAGAGGAAACGTGACATTCGAATTGTATAATCCTCTATCTAGTTAATATTAATTCGAAATCATTATTGATGTTTTTCTTATCCATGGGCAGACCTCAAACTCTGATTGACATAATTATCTTTAATGAGGAGGGAAAGTTTAGTGATCCGAAATTTATATTAGAGGACGAAAGAACGGCTTTGACTGATAACAGATTCCCTATCCAGAAACCGGAAGCGACCAAAGTGTGAGGTCCTTAGTCTTTACTCCACTTAGACAGTGCAGGGTCCATGTGGTTCTGTGCTCGTGTCTCCCTGTCTGTCAAGTAAATAATGAACGATAATTCGTCATAGCATAATAAAACAGATGGCACACAATTTGACAACGCTCCAGTAGGGTGGCGCAATTGATTTATTTATCATAAATTAGGTGAATAGGACTTCTTTGGATACTGTCAAGAATATTAAGGGTTAAAGAAGAAAAGGAAACGATAGATTCGATTGTTTGAATATTCGTTATATTATCAATAGACAAACGGAAAGGATACATCAAACAGTTATCACTAAGCATTAAAAAAAGTTTGAAGGACTTCTGGACAATCAAAGACTTCCAAAGGACATCATAATAAATTTGTCTTCCAAAACCCTTACCGAAGCAAAACCATCCCTCCTCTCTAAAAGCCAAAACTTCGCCAAAACACCAAGGGACATACTCGAAGAAGACATAGTGTCATCCATTGAAGCGACAGCGAATTCTAAGCCGCCTAAGCCGGATTTATCAGCTGCGGAAAAAACGGCTATATAAAGATTAAACAATAGTGCAGACATTTTGATCCTTCTAGTAGACAAGGTAAATGCCACTGTCGTCCTTGGACGACTGCACCTACAGAAGAGGAGATGATGTTAAGGCCAAGTTGCTCAAGGATCCCGCGGTTGTACGGTCTACCTAAAATACACAAGGTTAATGTACCACTTCGACCTATCGTCAGTGTAGGATCTCTCACTTACCAAATCGGTATATATCTTTCAAATATTCTTAATAATTATACAGGAAAAACACATTCATAAATTAGGGACTTTATGCATTTTGTAGAGAAACTAAAAGCAATCAAATTAGATCCAGAAGATATTTTAGTCAGTTTCGATGTAGACTCGCTATATATGAATGTGCCTATAAATTATTCATTTTCTATAACGTCAGACTTATTTCACCATAATAATATTGACAACTAACTTTTAGATCTGAATAGATCAATAAAACTTACAATGTCAAACGTATCAGGCAACTTTTGTGTGCAGGTATTTTAATAAAACGTAATAAATTAAAATATAGATATTAGACCTTTATTTTCGCCAAAACTGTTGACTTTCATAAAAAATACCCTGAATATAAAGTATTGAGAATTTTAAGCAGATTTAAAAAAAGTAATACAGTATAGGGTGTTGTATTAAAAAAAAATATTTTTTCTTTTATAACAGAAAAACGGAAACTTGGCAGCAATGCGGAGCTCGGCATTGGATCCGGCAAAATGTTGATGTGGAGATAATACTTATATGACAACTTAAAGTCTCTCTTATCATCTGTGTAAAAGAATAACAGGTGAAATCGGAAATCTACTAATTTGGGAATTGTCTGAATCGTTCTGAAATCTCTCTCTCTCTCCCTCTCTTCGTCTCTCCCTCATTCTCTCTACCCTCTAGGCTCTATGTTATTTGCAATTTGTTTTTTTAAAGCGTAAGTGTTGATGTGGAGATAATACCAATATGACAACTTAAAGTATCTCCTATCATCTGTTTGTAAAAGACTACTTAAATAGGCGTTTATTATTAAGTTAAATAATGAAAATTGGAATTAATTTTAATTTTAGAGAACGAGTTGGTCTATGAATCTTTAAATAATATAGACTGGGTTTTTATTTAAATATCAGACGCAAACTTGTGTTGATGAAAAAAAAAGAGTTTAAAGCAAATATGTTTTCACTTCATAAAACAGTTATGTCATCAATTGGTGAATAAAATTCCTGAAAATATAATATTAATTGAAAAATTAAAAATTATATTAATTGAAAATTAAGAATATGCATTAACGAAATCTGGTCTCAATATACAGATTTTGCTTTTAATAACTTTGGTTTTGATGAAAATATTTTATTTGATCTAGAGGGTCAATGGAGAAATTTGCTAAATGTCAGGTGGCTTGATTTTGATATCAATGACACCATTAAATTTTGGACAATAGTGCTTAATTATGAAAATGCTATAAAGGAAAAGCCATTTTATTTTTTGGCAGGAACTGTATTAGGGCTTTTAAGCATCCCGGTAAGTAATGCTGTAGTTTGAATTCAGTTAAAACTAAGCCAAGAAACAGAATTTCGCTAACACTTCTAGATGAATTTTAACAGTACGACTCTATTTTCACTCAAATGATAGCTGTAAAAGTTTTGAACCAACAAAAACAATATTAGAATTATTTTCATCTCAAATATATTTAAATATTATAAATGATAATCTAATAAATGAGAACGTAACGATGAAGTTTGGAAAGAAGTGCAAACATTATAAATAAATATGAATATTTTGTCGTGAAAGTTAAACTTCTATATATATAGCTCCTTGTTCTGCATTTTTATAGCCTTTTTAACAAGTTGTTACCTAAATTAAAATTTTATCAAAAAATTTATTTGATTTGTACTTACCTAATTTATAAATAAAAAACTTCATTTGTGTATTAAATAGTAGTTTTATTGAAAATAAAAATGCATGATTTGCTATAAAAATATGTATATATTATAATACTTCTTATTGTTAAGTTAAAATTTTGTTTAAATTAGCAAGAAAAAACATTACTGGTTGCATAATCGTCTCCTTTGGGCTACTTTTGATCATCGGATTGGCTATTTCTGATGAAAAATATGTGGCAACCCTAGTCTCTACGCGTTTAGATGCTTACAATAAAAACTTTTCTATTCTATTTTTTTCATATTCATATCTATAAATTAAATATTATATTTACGTCTTTTAAAATGACATCCAGGCGATATTTAAGTGGAGGTCAATAAAGAAAATTAGGAAAAATCAAATGAAACGTATACAACTATTGAGGGTGAGCCGCAGTGTGAGTATGATGTAACAAGAGTAAAGAAGGAGAATATGAATGTGCCGATGCTCAGGAACATCAGGGTATCCAAAATAGTACCGAAGTTGAAGAAAAACTTGTAAGGAGACAGGTAGTGACGATAGCACCGAGGAAATGCAAGAGATTTCTAATGAAAGGGGGTTATTTATAGATGACCAATTGACTGAAAAAATAAAAAGAAAATTGTTAGTGTCACCTTCGTGTAGACCTAAAGATCCATTTTCTCGAGACAGCCAAAATAGATGTTTTAACAGAAAGCAGAATATTATTTAAAAACTACTGCTACAGGACAAAAAATTGATAGGAACTAAAAAATGTTACTTTATAAATTATTATTAAATAGGGAAACATGCATAATTTTTTTTACAAATATGACTTATGTAATTTTAAAATGTTCATCTTGCAATAATTATTTTTGTTAAGGATTTTAATCGACGATTTTTTATTGTTATTTTTCATGATTTTTTGTCTATTTACTGGTATAAAATTTCGGCGTTTCTCAGAAACCTAGCACCTTCTTTTAATAAAAATCAATTACAAGACCATCTTTTAGCTTTTAAAAAACACAAAGTCGGTATCTGGGAAAGTATATGGCAGTACTAAACGTAGGCGGTTAGGCCGGGTTTATATACATTATTAGTAATAAAGGAGAAACTTTGCGGGGGGGGGGGCTCAAAGCTTCTATGTACGCCTCTGGTTTTCCCTAACCATACTCTTAAGAATTTGTGTCTGTATATATATCTAACTTGACTGTAAATATCTTCATTGCGTTTGAAAATGTACTAGTAATACAAAACTGCAGTCACGCCTAACGCAAAAATAAAATACATGACAGCTAACAAAGCAAAACTTGTGGTTACACATATTTGTTGAAATGTACACAAAGTAACGGACGAATCTATTAAGCCTGGGTTATAGATTGAAAACGTTAGCGTCTTGCGTCGCTGTTTGCGCTGTTCTTAAAGTTTACTTAACGCAAAACAATGGGTACGTTTATATTTTTGCCGCCATCCGTTTGAGTTTCCGCTAGCAGCCGAAAAGATGGCAATCTTTAAGTTTAACGAAAGCGGCTGACAAGAAACGACGTTTGCGTTAAGCTGCAACCAATGAAATCGCTAGATTTTAGTGCGCCTTTTAAAACGTTCGCCCTTCGTAATTCATTTGACATTAATATATACATATAACATCCTCGTCCCATTTAAAAAAACTGCTTGGGGTCATTGTCTTTAATTTTAAGAAAATACTGGTTGGAGTATTTCCACCCCAATTAACAGGCCGAATTCGCGATTTTCTTTGCTTCCTTCTCTTCAACAACGTACAGCTGCGGCACACATTAATATATCCACAATGCCTAGTCTTTACTAGGCATCATTACTATGATTTTGATTATCCATTATCAGCAAATTAAAAAAACGTACATAAACTGAAAAAGACAAAACTGCATTACACAAAAAGACGATAAATATAAACAAAAGTAAGGTTAGTTCCACAGGCAACACAAAGTGTAAGAGGTTTCAATTTATTAGTCGGGCTTAGAACCAGCGTAAACGCTTAGCTCAAACGGACGACGCAAGACGCAAACTTTTTCAATCTATAACCCAGGCTTTAAGTCTTTAAATTTTGATGATTTTTTACATTTTAAACGCCTTCAAACGTTAAGTCATCATATTCTTCGTAAAGGTAAAAAACACCTGTCATAAAAGAGGCTATATATATATATATATATATATATATATATATATATATATATATATATATATATATATATTTTTACAAAAATGTGTCTTATTAGTTTTTCGGTGGGTTAGACCTTTATTTCTTACTCTCAGTTTAGTACATTCGAAAAAATGTTGTTCTATTAGGGTTAGCAAGTCATTTACTAAACTAATTAGATTAATTAAAATAATCATTTGCTTAATTTCTTTGATAGGTTTATTTTAGAAAAATCTATTTTAAAAATGGAAACTAGAGTAAACCAGACCAAGTATACAACTGGAAAGTAGTATACAATAAACGTATAACCATCCAAAAAAATAACATAATAGTCGTCGAAAACACTCTTTTAGGCCGTAGAACTTGAGCCTCCTAAAAAAATCTGCAAATTTCTTTAAAAATTGAATTATAAAAATTGAAAACCTGAAAGCATTTTTTTATTGTATTACGGAACCTTCTATTCAAGTGAGAAATCTTAAACTTCCAATTCGAATAAGAAAGCTGCCGTCACCTCAAAGTAAGTTGAATAACGGTTTTTTTTTGTTCCTCTGTAATACAAATATTCCTAAAAAACTTAGTGTTAAAGAGAAGTTTTTCGAGTGGAAAGCGAATAAGGCGAAGTTTTGGGTTTAAGCTGAAAAAAATATATAAATAAGTTAACATTTTTTTATCTTTTTTTATACTTCAATCATTTTTAATAGTATGGCTTATAACTTTTTCAGGAATACCCAACTTTCGATTTAAAAATTGTCTGTTAGAGACCGATAGCGGACGATAAAAGAGAGAATGGTTTAAGGCAATTAAATTATTAAAGTCGTAGAAAAATTTGGAAAACAGCGTCATAATGACCGACGATATTAAATAAAACTCGTTCTTATTATTTTTTTTGTTCTTAAACTAAATTTCTTGCTGTATAAATATAACACTGGTCAATAACATTTGATTTTGTTAAATTAATCAGATTCCTGATGTCTTTGTTTTGTATTTATTTCATACGCTAATTTCAGATCTACGTCAGAAGTTCATGTATCGGACAGCGTTGTTGAATAACAGAAAACAAAAAAAAATCTTTTATAAGGGTTTTTTCAACACACAGCGTTGCCGGTTTCCCATAAGTTATTTATTTTTAATATATATATATATATATATATATATATATATATATATATATATATATTTCTCTTCTTGAACTTTACAATTTATAAATATCAAGTATTTTCATGGGATTTTGTTCTTGGATTAAAACAGAAACACTTTAACTGACGTTTCGTCTGTCCATTTCAGGCTTTGTTCAAAATATTTGTTTCTGTACATAAAAATTAAACACAGAAAGTCTATAGAAGCAAGTTAAAAAATAAAAACAATTAGGTATAGCGGCACGCACTAAAATTATTAAAAAACAATTAGGAAAAATTGTACAGTACATATCATGAGAAAGATGTTATTTAGCTTTGCTTCGCAATGCGGAGGTAAGTGATACACTGGTTAAAGAATTCTATTATTTTTTTATACATGTTATTTAATTTTTTTGATTATATTTACATTGTGGACACTATTGGTGGATACGGGTTGTTTTAAAAGTATTTGTGTGAGTCTGACAGTATATAGTATGTATTTATGATTTATATAAATAGTTTATTTGTATATTTATGTCCATTTAGTCTATTTGATAGGTATTGTGTGGTCATGTGTGGTATATTTTTTGGGGCAGTGTAGGCAGGGAATGCTGGGAATGAATATGTTTGATTGTTTTTTAATTGGTGTTTGACTTTTTAGTGATGTATATAAAGATTTAAAGGTATTGCTAGATTTGTGGCATATGGTTATATCGTGTTTACCGAGAATGTGTTTAATCTTTTCAGAAAGGCCTTCAGTGTATGGCAGAGATATGTATGTAGTGGTTTTATTATTGTCGCGATTATTTATGATATATTTTCTGCCATCATATAATTTATGCGTTCTTCGTTTTATAATTCGTTCGATGGCTTTTAATGGGAAATGATTTTTTAAGAGAGTGTTTTTAACTTTATTTAAAATGTGATGTTAGTGTTAGTGCACGATCAACTAATCCTATCGTCACGGAGGATAGACATCATTCTTTCAAACAACTCAATACAAAGATAATTACTACCAATAATTTGACGGATGTGCGATGGGTTCACCCATCTCTTCCACCGCAGCCCAAATAGTAATGGAATATCTAGAAGAAACAGTGTTACAAAAAGCCCATGTACCAATATTATTTTTTAAAAAGTACGTGGATGATTGTTTATTAGCGATACCAAAAAATAAAACAACGGAAATTGTCTCCCTCTTTAACAATTTTCATCCAAAATTGCAGTTTACTTCCGAAATAGAAAATGATGGCGCTATACACATACACAAAACAAATGGCACTAAAACTAAGTGGTACACCAAAAAAACCTGGTCCTCCCGCTACCTTAATTGCAGCTCCAGTCACCCAAAATGTCAAAAAAACTAAGCCAAAAAAATATTTGTAACATAAAAACAATTGAATATCGTTTTCGGTTTCCCCGGAAATGTCTGCGACTTCGTTATTTTAAATGGAATACTAAATAAGTCATTTCAATCCTACTTTCTCGAAACGGTGGGTCATGGTGAATTAAACCAAGGGTGCCTTACTTTTCTAGAAAACCCTAAATTTTCATGATTTAGAATTGTAATTAAAAAATCCGACGCAAGAAAAAATGCCTCTTCCCCTCAAATTCGGGACTCCCTGATTTAGTATTGATATTTATGAGCTCAGGATTCGACTCAGCGAATAAAAATTACCAATTTTCATAATCTAGTCTATCTATCTAAAAGTTTCGAAAATATTTAAGAAATACCATATTCACAGGGACTCATTCTCGAGGCTACAGCTTCCTAACGAAGCGATTTTGATTATATGTTTGCATGACATTTTACTCTTCTTTTATAACATGGATTACTCTGTAAAAATATGGACCCTTAACTCCGGGATACCCTGTAAAACCCAGAAACATGAGTTATGACAAGAGATATACCCATAAGACTAATCCCGGAGTTTTGCAGATTACTCAAGGACGACTACGCTGCTGTTTATGGAGATAGTCTTCATCGAGTCTTATTTCCATCGGCTGGTATATGGAGATGATTACATCACCTAGGACGACAATGCACTAATCCTCAAGGAAAGAAGTGTTCAAGAATTCAACTAATAATACAACGTTGAAGTTCAATTTAAAAAAAATGATTTGGCTGTCATTTTGTTCAACCATCTTGAATTTGTACCACAACTTTACCAGTTTATCTCTATATCACACTTAATGCTTGCACAAAATTTGCAAAATTTGCTGGAAAAACATATTTATAATCAAATAATTTCGTTTTGTAGTTTATATGATATAATTCCGGAATGTCAATCGGGTTTTAGAAAGGCATTTAGCACAACCACTTGTCTTTGTAATCTTGTAAATGAAATAAGACATAAGGAAGATAAAAAAGAGTTTACGTGCCTTTGCTTGCTTGATTTCAGTAAAGCATTTGATACTCTAGACTATAGGATGCTACTGGCTAAACTTCACTACTTTGGTTTTTCTAACAATTCAATGGGGTTTTTAAAGTCTTATCTAACTAATAGATTTCATTGTGTGGCCATAAAATGTGGACAGGTTCAGAAACAGTCCAGTAATATATGGATTTAGAGGGGATATATATGGATTTAGAGGGGCTCCTCTCGATTGGTTTAAGTCATATCTTAGCAACAGAAATCAAGTTGTGAAAGTTGACAACAGGATGTCTTCTTGTAGGCCAATGGAATATGGAGTGCCTCAAGGCTCGGTACTAGGCCCTATCTTGTTTCTTCTGTTCATAAACGACATGGCTAATTTAAACATTAGTGGAAAAATATGTCTCTTTGCGGACGATACCAGCTTTACGTGGAGCCACCCAGATGTCACGGACCTACATAGGATTGTATCTAATGACCTAATCACCATTAAATCCATGCGATTCTAACCTCCTATGTTTGAACATCTCTAAAACGAAAGTCTTGTCTTATAAAAACACGCTGCAACCTTTTGACCTTAATGGCACCACTATTGATGTCGTAAACTCTATAAAATTTCTAGGGCTTCTTGTAGATGATTCTTTAAAATGGGATCCACATATCGACGCTTTATCAAGGAAGTTGGGTTCTGCTTGCTTTGCTTTAAGATCTGTTTCCGAGGAGCAAATTAGCTTTTCTACCTCTAGAACTGTTTATTTTGCTCTTGTTGAGTCGCACCTCAGATATGCTATTCCATTCTGGGGTACATGTTGTGCGACTCAATTTCGACTCAAATCGAATTTTTATACTACAAAAAAGAGCTGTTCGTTACCTACTGAGACTTAACAGTAGAACTCACTGCCGAGATTTCTTTAAAAGATATAAAATACTAACCCTTCCTTGCTTATTCATTTTGGAATCGGTTTGCTTAATTCGTAAGCATGCACCTGCTCTATTAGAGAGACCTTCTCACAACTACCCTCTCAGAAACACTGAGCACGATCTCTATCTTCCAACCCCACACTCAGAGTTAATTAAAAGATCAGTAATCTACAATGCAAAAAAAATGCATAATCACCTGCCATTTAACATCAAATCCATAATATCTCTGACTTCATTTCGCAAGGCTTTGAAGTCATTCTTACTGGAAAGCGCCTTCTACACCGTGAACGAGTTTTACAACACATAAATTTATCCTTATGAACCCCTAGTGTGATAGTTGCCATTACCAACCATTTTTACCGAATTTTGTATATGTATTTTTTTAATTGTTTAGTACTTTTTTATTTTTTATTTTTTACTTTGCTTTTTTATTTTTTTTTACATTATATTTATGAAAGTGTTTATAACATAGTACGACTGACAAAGTACATTTCTAATGTACTTCTTTTAGGATTCTATTATATTAATATTCTAAATTCTTGATTTAAATATTATTTTTCTATAATATTTATGATGTGTTTTTGTTTTGTTTTGTTTGCTAATTTTGATGTTTGTAAACTATTTTTTTTACAACAGCTTTGTCCACAAAATTGTAATTTTTTTATTGACAATAAAGCATTTATTTATTATTATTTATTATTTATTATTCCTCTCGAAAGAGGCGTACCACAAGGATCCATCTTAGGGTCTTTGCTGTTCTCTTTGTATGTTGCGGACATGGAAAGAATAGTTAAACACGCCGAACTGCAACAATTCGCAGACGATTCTCAACTCTACAAGTCTTTTACTATAGATACTTTACTTACTTCACAAACAAACTTCAATGAAGATCTTAGCGAATTAAATAAGTTTACAAAAAATCATAAGTTTACAAAAAATCAAGTTAAAAATGCCTCCAAATCTTGCGTCATATTTTTTGGATCTAATAAAAATCTTTTGGAATATGTGTCAACTAATTTCCAAGTTAAAATAGATGATTTATCCGTACCAATTGTAACTCTAGCTAAGAATTTGGGTATTTTTATCGATAACAAACTAAATTTTGAGGCTCATATTAAGAAGAAACTTAGTATTGCGTATATGCGTCTGGGGAAATTATATAAACTTAAACGCCATCTACCTAGTGGTACAAAATATTCATTATGTGATTCTCTAGTGTCAGCATTACTTGACTATGGCGATGTCGTCTATCAAGAAAGAAATCTAAAATCGACAAATCTGGGGACCTAGGGGGCCATCTTATAGGTCCATTTGTTCCGGTCCATTGATTGGTAAAATTATTGTCCAGAAATAATCTCGTCATTCCAGAATTGTATGCAGGAACACCGTCCTGTTGAAAATAAATTTCGTTAATTTGCGCTAGAGGAACATCGTCAAGTAATTCAGGTATAGCTGCCTCTAAAATTTCTATATAGTGATTGGCTGTTAGATTTCCCTCAAAGATATAAAATTTTATGTGTTCCTAATATGAAGCAGGACACGTTTAGACCAAACCTGCCCTGCTGTCTTCTGGGAAATATTTGGTGTTGATTTTCCTGGGACCAGAATCTACTATTGTGCCTATTGAGTATACCAGAATTACTGAAATGTGCTTCGTCTGACCATATAACCTTCCTTTCAAAATCTCTAACCATATCGCATCTTTCTCGAAACCAATTGCAGAAGACTACCCGACGCTCTGCATCCCCTGGCTGTAAGTACTGCAGGAGCCTAAATTTGTATGGGTGGTATTTGTGCTTTTTTAGAATTTCTTGAACTCTAGTTTTTGGAATCCCTATGCTCTTTTCACTGGTCCTACAAGAGTTTCTAGGGTAAACTTCTGCATTAGCCAAAACCGTAATTTCCTCAGCCTCCCGATTTTCTTTATTCTATGTTTTCGTACGAGGTTTGATAAATGATCCGTGATTAAGTAAATTCTTTTTTATCCGATAAAAAGTGGATATATTAGGTTGCCTCCTTTCTGGATAGCTAAATAAAAATTAAGCAATAGTATTTCAACATACCTAAAAATTAACTATTTACCTGTTAAAATATATCTCAGAAGCCGCTTAAACATTTTCATTACTTAATATAAAACAAGCTAACATATCGTACTTTTATAACACAAATATATTTTTACACAATAAATAAATACAAAAAACTAGCGCTATATTTTATATACGCGTACAAAATTGGGAAATGTCATTTGCTTCCAAGAAAACAAAAGAAAACGGCGTCGTTTTGCATGGCCTACTGCAAAATTTGGGATGATAATTATAAAAATTAGGATTTTTGTTGTTGTTTATTAAAATAGACCCATACTATTATATATTTTTGAGAAGTTTTTAAAAAGACAAATCAATTTCTGGACAAATATACAGGGTGTCCCATTTAAAAAACACAACTTTGGGTTATATCTAAAAAATAGCAACTCAAATGAAAAATATGACTACGCCACTGGATCCAGCGTAAAAAACTGCATAAGCAGCAATTTTTCCCTTTGCGTTAAGTTAAAGGATAACCGAGATTCGAGGGGGGTCCCAAAATGCAAAATTTTCCATTTCGCCCTGTATCTCATAAACGAAATATCTCAAGAAACCAAATCCGGAAACCCTTACTTTGTCGTATAAATATTGTGGAGATTTAAATTTGTTTATTTTATAGCTAAGAGAAATAGTGTGTAGCTTCCTGCAATCAAACATATTGAGCCACCCAATATCTTTGAGCTTATGTGATATATGATTTCTACGGCGGAATTCAAAAATAAGGCTAAGACACGCATTTTGGACTTTTTGAATTCTGCGAGAATCAACTTGATCCAAGCAAGGGCCATATACGGTGTAGCAGTGGTTAAAATTACACAGGACCAAAGAATCGCATAGAACTTTTTTTAATTCTTGACTTAGAAATTGTCTTTGATTATATATAAGTTTAAGAGCGCTATAAGCTTTTTTTAATTTGCCGGTTACATGCTCATGAAACCGAAGATCAGAGTCGATAAAAAGGCCTAATGATTTTGAAGTATTAGTAACGAGAATAGTGATGTTATTCACATGTATATTAAGCTCTCTGCTTACTCTCAATCTAAGGATTTGTCCCCTCCAAATATGGTAATTGAGGATTTTTTAGGATTTATTTTCAAGTGATGATCCATGGAGACTTAAATTATATCTTGTAGAACAGAATTTATGTTTCTGTTAGCAGCTTCTATATTGTTTAGGTAAAAATGATAATAAAGTTGGGTGTCGTCGGCATATAAATGATAGAGACAAAATTTTAAAAAAATCCTTGAAACGACTTGTGTATATTGTATATAGTAATGGCCCTAATATACTCCCTTGAGGAACACCTACTGATAAAAATGCGGTATTAGATTTTAAGCCATCCAAAACAATTTGCTGCAGGCGAGCATCCAAATACGATTTAAAAAGTTCTAGAGCATTACTTGAAAAGCCTATATAATCTAAAATTGCTAAAAGAATTTGATGATTAATTAAGTCAAATGCCTTCGTGTAGTCTAGTAAAATCAGTGCACTAAATTAACCCGCATCCCAAGCTCGAAATATATCATCAGTGACGTCTGCTATCGCTGTGGCACAGCTATGCCTTTTACGAAAACCTGATTGCTTTAGTGGCAATAATTTATTTTCGTCTAGAAACCGGCGTGTTTATCTACAATTTTTTCGAGAACCTTAGAAAGGGTTGGAAGGATGCTTATTGAACGCAAGTCTTTAAATTCTTTAGGTTGGAGTATTTTTGGTAAAGGCGTAACAAAAGCGTGTTTCCACATTTTGGGAAAAAATTAATTTTTTAAACATTCATTTATTATAAGTAGTAAAAAAGGAATAATAAATGGGCAACAAAATTTTATTAATGTAATATTGAGCCCGTCACCTCCGTATGCCTTACTTTTAATCGAGAGAATAATTCTCATCAATTCATCTTCAGTTACTTCTTTTGGGCTAAAAAGATTAGGAAAGTTGTTTTTTGGGTTATAATTATAGTAATTCAGTAAATTTTGACTTGGCTGTTGAGGATTAGTACATGTTGATGTAAAATAATTGTTAATTTCGTCAACATTCGATAAATGTGGCGGAATACACCTTTGTTTGTTTTTTATAACCTTGAATTTTCTTAACTCAGTTCACGTTTCCTTACTAGATAGGTTATTATTGAACTTAGTCCTCAGATAAGCCTTTTTTTCATTGCGAATAGCCACGGTTGTAAAATTACGTAACTGTTTATAGTATGCATAATGCTCTCTCTTATAGTTTTATATTTATGAAATGCTTTGCTTCGTAATTTCTGGAGAAGTCTTATGTTTTCAGTTATCCAGGGAGCGTATTTGTAATTTCGATTTCGTTTAAATATCTGCTTTGGAGCATATTTATCAAAAGTTGCAGTAAATTATTACTAAAGATTGTTACCTTGTCGTTTATATCATCAATCTCAAAAATGTGCTCCCAAGGCAATGCTTCAAGATCATGTTGAAAGATATTATCGTTAATTTTATTAATAGAGCGAAAGGAAAAACCACTGGACGCTGCTCTTCGATATGAAATCTAAATTTCGGGTAAACTGGAAAATGGTCAGAGATGTGAATATCATGTAAATGTAAATATTTGTAAAAACAAGGTCAATAAGGCTCACCGAAGTAGAGGTTATATGAGTAGGTTCATTTATTTTCTATGTAAGACCAAAAGTATCCATGATTGATTCTAACCGTTGGGTGTTAGGTGAAGGTTTTAGAAAATTAATGTTAAAGTCACCGGTGCAAATAATTTTTTCAGATACAGTATAAAGATTGGCTAGAATGTCTTCTAAGTGCGAAAAAAAGTTTTCTAGATTGGAATTTGGCGGTCTGTAGATATTTCCTATAATGACATAATCATTGCGTGACTCAACTTTGATCCAGATGTACTCTTTAAAGTCAAGTGTTACTGACAATAAAATTTTGAACTTAATATTTAATTTTATGTAGAAAGACACACACCCCCGGGTCTTGCCACCCGATCACACCTGGCCAAATTGTAATTATTAAGTTGTATATCAGCATTATTTAATCCTGAGTGTAACCAAGTTTCTGTTACTCCGACAATGTCTGAGTTGACATTCAAGACATAATCTTTAAAATTTGTAAAATTAGCCAGTAAGGATCGTATATTAGTATGGGAAACATTTAGGGACATGTTAGGGTCAGGTAAAGAGGGAGGGGATAAATAGGAAGAAAATGGAAAAATAAATTAAACTTAATATTCTAAAGAAAATTCTATCAATTATGCAAGCCCACATCACTGTGGCCGCTGAGCTATATAGCTAATTTTTATGTAGTTAAGTATTAAAAACAAACTAGATATAAGCCACCAAATACAAAACTATAAAGGTATACAGAAAATAGAAAGGTAGATAATATAACTTCATACAGTAATTTATGCCTAGAAAAAAGAACAAAAAAAAAAAGCTTCAACTCGTCTTACATAATGGCGTGTTTCGTTACTGGCACACAAGAGAGGAGGAAATTAGGTTTTATAATATTAAATATTAATTGCCAGGACGTAAAAGTATTAGGCTAATTCCACTTGTAAATTAGTTCTCTATAAAATAGTTTCAAAACAATATATTAGTATGTTTATATAAAAAAAAATAAATTAATAGTCAGTTGTTTGACAGTGTAAAATGTAAAAAATATGTAATGTTTATCAAAATAAATAAATCTTGTTATAGTCAAATGAAGTTAACATGGTATGTATCAGCACATTAATACATGAAAGTAGACCGAACAAGGAAAATGTGTTTAAAGAAATTTACATAATATTATGCTGCGATCTGTAGGGTATCCAAATCGGCCATTTTATTAATACGAACAACACCACCTCCGCACTTCACATACACAATACCATTTAAACACCATGCATTTTTGTAGGTAAATTTATCAATTGCAGCCGATAACAGTGAAAGACGGAACTTTGTGAGATCTTCCTTTATTTTTATTTTTTTTAGACTTTAGGAGTCCACGACACTTTAGGATTGATTTTCGTTCGCTCTCGTTGTGGAATGTTACCAAGGTCGCCAGCGGAGTATTGGATGAATTTTTAGGTTTTACTCGGTAGCATTTAAACAAATGCATATCCCTTATTTTAAGTTTTTGTTTGTTGTTAAAAACATCCAATACCTTTTCACGGAGATTCTCGTTTTCTTGGTAGGGAATTCCGAACACTCTCACACTGAGACTGCGCGAGGCCTGTTCCTGCTTTTCTAAGCATTGTTCAAGTTCCTCAACTCTTTCTTGAAGATTATTGATGGTTTCAGCCGGTTCGTTCAACTTCTTCTCAAACCTTTCCTCGAGCTTCTTAGCGACTCTCTGCACCAGATTTTCGAGAAATTGGTCATTGAATATGCTCTTAATCTTTTCTATATCTGCGGGTGTCAAACCCATGATGGACAATCGACACAACTAAATATACTTGGCACAAGCAAAAACACAAGATTAGCACTACTATTTCTTCTTGAAACTAAGGTAGAATACTTTAAAATGACTTGTTAACATTAAATGTTAATTCTGGTAGTCTGTTTAACAAAAAACTTAATAAAAGCCAGCAGCAACAATGAACGTGCGTTACACTTGAAGCGCCATCTATACTATATAAACTGGATAAGCAGTTTTTTGGTAATATTTTTTTACATATCCCTAGGCCGCCATTTTGTTTGCCATATTGGATTTTTATCAAAATATTACCAGGTCGTGCCCTTATGACCCTTAATTTTTGGCCAAAATTTGAAGTCAATCGGGTAAGAAGTTTTTTAGCTATGTTGCGAACAGTCAGAGCGACAGACAGACAGACATTCTGATAGAATTGAGAAATCATGTATTTCGGCATAAATATTTGGCTGCCCTTTTGTTCCACCATTTTCACCAGTTTATTTCTGTATCACACTAGATGTTTGTAGAAAAATTCGAAGTAAATCTAATAAGCAGTGTTTTTTAGGCCGATTTTTTAAATATTTTATTAGGCCGCCATTTTGTTTTGCTCTCTTATATTCATATCAAAATATTACTAGTTCATTCCTACATGACACTTGATTTTTATGTAAAATTTGAGAAAATTGGATAACTAGTTTTTTAGTTATAGCTTTTTTAATTTCACTAGGCCGCCATCTTCTTCCGGCATACTGGATTTTTACCAAAATATTACCAGGTCATCCCCATATGACTGTTAATTTTTGACTAAAATTTGAACTCAATCTGATAAGTAGTTTTTAAGCTATGCCGTGAACTGACAGACAGACAGACAAACCATCAGACGCACCGAGGAATAGATAAATCATATTTTTTGCATCTAACACTATTCAAAATGTATATAAAAATCTGAATTAGTACCACAATTTTACTAGTTCATCTCTATACCACAATTTTTTATGGCGTACAATTTGATATCAGTCCATTGCGTATTTTTTTCAGGCTGAATTTTTAAATAATTTATTAAACCGCGATTTTGTTGCGCCGTCTTGGATTCATACCAAAATTTTAACCAATTTTTTCCCATATAATACTGATTTTTGTGCAAAATTTGATAAATTGGAGTAGTACTTTTTTAGTAATAATTTTTTTAATATTTTATTAGGCCGCCATTTTGTTTTGCCATATTGGATTTTTAACAAAATATTACCAGGTCAAACCCATACGACCCTTAAACCCCAAAATTTTAAGTAAGTCGGGTAACCAGTTTTTCAGTTATGCCGCGAACAGACAGACCAACGGAAGCAAAAACGATTTTTTTTATGAAAAATTTTAGAAAAATAAATACACCATTTTTATCAAAGACCATGATGATTGCCAAAATCTGCAAAACGAATGACAGATCATTTAGAAACAAATGAATGATGAGCAAAAACAAACTTAGCAGGACGTAACCAGTCAACTAGATTTTACCTCTAAAGTGTCAAGAGACGTTAACTAAGTATTTTGTGATTTTGATTTAGCCAACCAACATATACATGATTTTACACTGTGCGTAAAGTTTGGCACACGAATCTGAGTCTATGAAAAGAAATTGAGTAACTATAGAAACAGTGCAATGATCATTCGCGGTTGGCTACAATAAAATTTATATCCATGAAACGGACTGTTTTTATACCTCCCCCTCTCGTCGATGTTTTAGATCTGTGTGGTGTAGTTTACCTGCTACATTTACAGTGGAAACAAATGCATACGAATATGCAATTGCAGCTCAATTAACACAATCGGGAAAACAAGTTGAGTTTTTTTCGAAAAATGTATTTAAATCAGATCTTCACTCGCCTGTAGAAAAGAAAGCTTGCGCCATAGCAAAGCTATTTGGAAAAGGGGACATTCGTCGATATTTTCGATTCATGATATATCAAAGGTCTGTCGCTTTTATTTTTAATGATTAATCTTGTTTTAAAGAAAAACAAAGACGAAATTTACGCGTTGGCGTTTATAACTCTGTTGCTATAAATACGATATTATATACAGACCTGGAAATCAAAACAAAAAACGGTCCAGTCAATTATATATGTTTTATTTCTCACGATCTCCGAAGTAGGGGTTTTTTATATATTATATATGTAGGAATAGATAGATCAATAAATAAATATATTTTACCTTTAATTCTGGAAGAATAACAAACCAAACTTTTTTCTGGAATCAAAAATTGAGAAAATAGGTGTTTGTCTAATAAATAAATTTACTTTTAAAAACTAAACTACTTTTAAAATGTATCGTTAATTTAAAGGCAAAAATATTTAATTCGCAATTATTGTATCCTATTTTGGCCGCCCCAAGAATCGATCGTCTTTATGCACGCCAACCTGCACACCTCTAACAACGGCCCTACTTTTCGCGAATTCCCACATTTTATTTCCTTCAGATATTAGCTTTTAGAAATAATTTTCTGAGTTTTATGACACTATATTAAATACTATCTATTTATTAAAGGGGCATCAACTCGGATACTGGTCTTAAATACATCCATTTATCATTTCCCGTTAAAACGGAGAACTTTACATAGATATATTTGTCATGGTCACATATCTTCATTTGTCTTTCTCACTGGGGACCACACAGACACCTTGAGGAGTAAAGCGAGATGTGACAGGGTACAAACTATTTTAGTAAGAGTTGGAATAAAAAAAATGTAAACTAAATAAAAAAATTAGAATCTTTTTCATTTACCTAATGCACCGGGTGTCCAAAAAAGACTGATCTCCGGCCATAACTAGGTAACCATAGATTACACAGTTATGGAAAAAAAAATATTTATAGATAAATCGGCCAAGAAAAACCGCTGGAAAATATTTTCAAGTTCGAAAAATGTTCGCTAGAAGGCGTAACAGCAAATCACAAATGAAAATACCGATTTTCTCTTGTATTTTCCTAATTAAGGTTTGTCGAATATATAAATATTGTATTCTTCAGGTAACTATGCAACTTTTTGCTATTTATCTTTTTTTTCTGTTTTTGATAATAAAGTAGTAGTAGTAGTAGTAAATAAACAAGCAAACATCTAACCTATATTCATTATAAATCTCTTAAAATTTAAGTTTTTACATACGTTTATTCACCTAATTGGCAAAAAATAAACTGTACATCTCGAATAAATATTTTACTTGACTTGAAACTTTTAGTCGAACTTTATTATAACTATAATAAGATTTTCCTACTACGTTGCCGTGACAACGCTTACGCGATGACGTCGAGCACATGGAAGAATAATATTAACCAGAGCCATACAACACTCTCGGTGAATTGTTAACGCAGTACACTACATCCACGTGTCGTTCAGTTTGGGGTGGTTGTTTACTTTTATTTTCGCGGATTTCGCTGCAACCGGCTAGTCCGTTTGTAGTTTGTCTAACTGTTTTTTGTTTATTTATGGTATTGTTACAACTTTATTTGGTGTCGGGTTTATTAATTTACATTATTGATGAATCCGATCACGGATGTGGTTTGCATTTTGTTGGAAACTCCATTTAATCGATAGAAGGAACAAAATCAGAGTCATCCTGGTTTTCGGTGTACAAATGGTTATGTAGTAGTCAAATATTACAAAAATTGTTTTGCTGACCTTGTTTACTAGTTTCCAATAAATATTCAGTGTAGAATAAGGAAGGATTTGCAGGTATGTTAAATATATGAAGGTCTTTACATAAACATGAAGACAAAAACATTTATAAACAATCAAAGCACTATAGCTGGCACTTTAAAAGAAAATGCTAAACTATATAAAATACATTTTAACGAAAATGTCCGATTAAATAGGCTATTTATGTGCTTGGTAATTGACGCAGTTTTGTACCTTACCATGATGAGAGCAGAGAGTCAATAAAAAGGGGGAATTTTAAAAAGCTTTTAGGTTTATTAATATGGAGAAGTTCCCAAGGACTAAAAGATCATCACGAAAAAATTAAAAATGTTTTTACTGGTGACTCGACGAAAACTATTCAAAACGAAATAATTGAATGCATTTCTGATTATTTAAATGATCATGTAAAAAATGAAGTAATGAACACACAGTTTTTTTCTGTGCAAGTGGATGACACCACAGGTATTACGCAAACCTCCCAGTGCTCCATAATTTTAAGATACGTTAATTCAGAAGGTTTAGTAGTCGAGAGATTCTTAGGATTTTATAATGTCAGCTCCGATAGAACGTCGGAGAATTTATATTCTCTATTGGATCAAAGTTTGAACCAATTTGACTATAAACATAAATTAATAGGGCAATATTACGATGGAGCAAGTGTGATGTCTAGCCATCTAAATGGCCTTAAAAAAAAAAAGAAAGAAAAAGCGCCGCAGGCTGTATTTGTCCACTGTCTTGCTGCTATGAAGGATAGGAGAATTGATTTAGTATACAAAATTTAGGTAAGTCGTAAAAAAATATTCTACCCCTTCCACATATAAAAAAATTCTGGAAAGAAATTATTGCCATATTTTCTTGCTTGATTTGCACTTCACTTGCTTTTTCACTCGCGAGCCGCCACTGGGGAGAGGAGAAACTTCTTTTCTTTCAAGCGTTTATATCTCTGTTTTGGATGAACCGATTACGTTGAACTTGATATCAGAAAAAAAAACGCTTTTTTTGCTCTTCACGTACACCTAACTGTACCGTAATGATTCTATTAGTGGTCACTAGATGGTGTTTTTGTCGTAATACTTCAAATAATACGGATTTTCCCAAAACAATCAAGTGATATGATATGACCTTTTTGTCATTATAAAAGGGATCGAATATTAAAATAAAAAATCCTGTTTCATATTTAAAATAAAAGAGTTCATGATGGTCGCCCGAATCCGAAACGTCGATTTGAAAACCTAACCTCACCAATTTGTAGAGTAGAAAAAATGAAAATGACGAAGTGAACATTAGTTTCATCTATCATTTCAACTAAGCCTACAATTTTAGAAAAACTAAATTGTCACTATTTCTCCTCGACAAATTGGTGAGGTTAGTTTTTCAATCTTACGTTTCGGATTCGGGCGACTATCATCAACTTTTTTATTTTAAATATAGACGTGGATTTTCTATTTCACTATTCGATACCCTTTATAACCTTAAATTAAATCATACCATTTGATTTTTTTGAGAAACTTTTATTTGAAGAATTACTAAAAAACGGCATCTATTGACCATAATAGAATCATTAGGGTACAGTTAATATCTCTACGTGAAGAGCAAAAAGATCGCTTTTTTCTGACACCAAGTTCAATGTAATCGGTTCATCCAAAACAGAGATGTAAACGTTTGAAAGAAAAAAGTTTGACCTTCCCCCACCAGTTTATTATTGGAAATAAAACAATGATAAATAGCAGAAAGAGGTATAATTGCCTAAAGAATACAATGCTTATATTTTCGACAAACCTTAATTGGGCATTCCATTTTTGAGTTGCTCTTACGCCTTCTAGCGGCGATTCTTCGAACTTGAAAATAACTTCCAGCGATTTTTCTCAAAATGTTATTAATTCGTACACAGGAGGATCCAGATTTTCTGAAAAGAATTATTTAAACTGATGAAGCAAAATTCTTACGCGGAGGAGCCTTCAATCGTCAAAATAATTTTGGGGCTGCAGAAAATCTACACTTTATAAAATAAAAAGGTTACCAACCAAAATTTGGTTTTAATGTGTTTTGTTGGTTAATAATAGGCAATTTTTAATATACATTTATGACGAAAATGTAACTTCTGCGAAATATATTAAAATTCTAAGAACGACCGTATATAACATTTTGGATAATCTTCCGTTTATCGATTTGAGAAATTATTGGTATCAACTGGATGGAGCTCCAGCCCATTGTACCCATGAAGTTTCCGCCGAACTATATGATATGCTTGAAGATAGGATAAGACGTGAAGGACCATAGAGTTGACCACCGCGTTCTCCTGATCTTACTCCATTAGACTTTTTTGTGTGGGAGTAGGATTAAAAAATGGTTTATAAAACACCAATAAATTCAAAAGAAGATCTAGAAAATCAGGTAAGGCGCGCTTTTGAACAACTTGATCCATCAGAAATTCAAACAGCTACTACCTCTCATTTCACATGTAAACGGTCAGCACTTTGAACATCTGACGTATTCGGTGAGATTTCCAAAAGTTTTAGTTTAGTGAAAAATTCGATTCTTTTCAGAACCACAACTTATATTAAAAGAAAATCGTTTGGCATTGCGTAAGCTGTGGTTACATTATAAAAAACTTAGCATTTTAGATATTAAATATCAATTTCTCAAATATTCATATTAATTATTTATAAAATCGCTAATAAATCGACATCTTTAACGTCTATTTGTCGAATATTAGTAGTAATTATTATTAGGAACACCTTATATGAAAAAAATTCAATTTGTCCATTCAATGCCTCAATAATATACAGATTGTTCCATTTAAAAAAGTCTCTTTTGATCAAGTTTATAAAATCTAAATTGCAGTTAATCTCTAGGAAACTCTGTATAAAAGTCGGCCATCCTATGCTGCTAAAGTTAAAGTACCACGTGTTGACTAAATAATATTTAAAGTTTATATTGATTTGGCATCTGGAGACGAAAATACTGAAATTTTAATTCACATAGTTTTGGTAAAAAAAAAACAAAATAATTATTATTTGCTTGGAAAAAACAAAATAAAAAAATTATTATTTGCTTGGAAATAAGCATCATTATTGAGAGAGAATAAAAAAAACAGCTTGAGAACTACAAAAGAGTACAAAAAAACAGAGCAGAGACTAAAATGAAGCTAACAAATTACAGGACAAAGGAAAGTTACGAAATGATACAGATCACTATATTATTTAGAAGTTGAATGGATATTATTAAAAATCCGGATTACACTATCAGAATCATAGTTGTACAAATTTCTGTTTGCCCTTTCCAAAATATCCTGACGTGGTATCGCAGCCAGTAATAGCATAAATAAATAAAATATACTCTTAACAATTGTGGACAATACCAGATGACTGCCAGTTTTTCGAACTGTATAGCCGCTTTTTAACATTACCTTTAGTCTCTTTTTGAAATATGATATCTCTGTCCTCTGGGGCAAGTGCTATAATTAAAACAAGGAGGTCAAACCACTACGACTTGTTCGTTTTCCTCACATTTGCTGATAGCTATACTATACTATACTGATACTACACAAGAAGTTTTTTTGAATCTACTTTGATTTAGATGATTAGTACTCAAGAAAAAACCATCAAGGTATCTATCTCTACATCAGTGCTAGTGTTAAACTTTTTATAGAACTTGTAAAAGTTGTAAAACTTTTTATAAAACTTCTTTACTATAATTCAACCCTAATGAAATCACGGAGTTCCAAAATCATACCTAAAATACGTGATTATACCGTGTTCGTTAACTCATCCCCAGATTTAACACCCGATTTCTCAAAAACCTCTATTCTAAGCAGTTTAGATAATAAAACCTTTTTTATGCAAAATTTTATGGTGAACATTTTTCATAAGTATAGTTTTGAGACGTACGGTTTTCAAGAAAATCGCAAAAAACTGCCAAATTGCAAATTGTGGGTGAATTTAAGGGATGTACTACACCAAGTTTTTTTGAACTACTTTGATTTTAATATACACTCCTTGAAAGCTTAATTCTACATCAGTGCTAGGTAAAACTTTTTATAATTTTTTTTTCTATCAAGCTACTTTTTAACTAATATCAATGGCCTATATCACGCACTGATTATTCTGCTGTGTCATCAATGAAGCAATCCATTCTAAAAGAATGTTGGCCAATAGCGCCAGAGTAATGATTCTAGGTGGTCAGCTATTTTCTAAAAATAGCCTTATTAATGACCTATAATTACCGCTGTTGCCAGAGACTCTTTTGATTTCTAATATACACGTGGTAAAACTTACATAATACAAATGATAACATAGTAGGTTGTTAATCAAGCCCTTGTGTACATAACAATTTAAAGTTATATTATATCAAATCTGAATCGTTATGTTGGATGTAACTAGAATTTATTCGAACGAATCAATTAAAGATTGCCTTTAAGTCGTTACTGATCAGGACAGGAAAACAGAATATCGTTACAACATAATTAATTGAAAAGAAGTTTTCGCTTCTGTGTCACTCTCAGGTCGTTTAGTTTTTTAAAGGCTCAACTTAACAAGATTCGTTTCAAATGTCGTTCTCGGGATGAAAGCAGTCGAATAAAAGCTTTTACCTTTTTGGGAGAATAGTAGATTATAGGGTGATTAGGCGTAAAAGGGAAGTTAACAGATTTTGTTTTATATAGAACGTCAGATTTTTTTTCGATTTTATAATGTGAAATTCTTGAACATTAAAGGAAAAATTTGGAATTTTTGCAGTGCCGTCTTTCCTATGACTTAAAAAGAATGATTTTTTGGAGTCTTTGGCACTCATGTATTTAGAACAACATTAATTTTTCATGTGCTAATGAAAATAAAGCTAGATATAATGGGTTGACTGTGTGATAAATAATGTACGCTAAACAAACATTTTAATGCAAATTCCTAATTCAACCTATCAAAATGAGAACTTAATTGCGATGTTACTTATCCGGGTTCATTTTTTAAGTTCTAACATAATTGCACAAAAAGTAAACTGCTCTATGATTTTGATTCGAAACTTTTTCTTCTAGCTCTTACCCTTTTAGGGGTTAAAGTAAAAGTTAGTCCCACTTATTGTTATCAGATATCTTAACCTAACTTATATCAAAAATTCAGTTGTTCAAAATGTCGTTTTAAAAATTTATTTAATTGTACTAAACATTTTTATCCTAGGATTAGGCCTCAAAAATTCGTACAAAAACAATACTGTTGACTAAAAAAAAAGTCAATGTGAACTATCATTAACAGATGAAATTCCGCCACCCATGATTGAAGAGCTTGCAAAAAATACGAAGTTGTGTTTTTCTTTTAATGGAACACCTAGTATATATTTCTAGGTTTTAAAATAAGAGCTTTAGTGGTGCTTCAAAAGATACGGAAATATTCTATATGGTATAAATATTAAAATATAATTATGATTGTCATTTACCGTTTAGAGCAATAAGGTATTTCTGAAAGGTTTACAAAGATAACTGTCATAAATCTGTATAATTAAGTAATCAAATGTGGCAACCATGCACACAAAAAAATGATAATTTAATATCTAGATGTAGAAAATTATCGTAAAGTTGTTTAAGTGGACTACACAAAATAATGTACATAGAGGTTAGTTGTACGACATCCTTCACATTTTTACAGAAAAACCTCGAAGTTTAATTTTAAATACAAAATACTTTATCAATTTTGTCTTTAAAACTCGAAAACCAAAACACTACAGCAATGTTTATATACATATGTGAAATAGTCATGTGTTTTAGAAACAAATGTGTGACGTTATAAGGCATATCAATATTTAGTTATTCATATAAAGTAATTAACTTAATTATGATTACAGTACTTAAAAATCGGTTAGATACTGTAAGCGTCTAGATGTCCTGTAAGTACTTAAGTATTTATAGATCTACTTTAAGTATTTAAATATATTTTAAGTATTTAAATATATTTTAATTACTTAGTAGATGCACTTAGCACTAAATAAGAACATGGTGCTTGCTACTTTTACTTGATTTGTTCCGGATATAACAAAGGTCAATTCAAACTATAAAACTATCTAGGTCTAAGTATATTGATAACTAAAAACGTATTTACAAAAGTTCAAAAAATATGTTTTAATCATTCCAATTCTTCATTTTCTTTATCTTCGTCGTCCTCGCTATTGGTTAAGTCTGGAACTAACTCAACAGGATGTAATTTATCGTAATCGAAAGTTTTATCGAGTAACAGATATCCCTAATTTGATTATCAAGCTTAGAGCTTTTTGTAGAAGTTCGTGTATAACTTGATAGTTCTGGATCAGGGGTCAATAATACAGTCCTCAATATATCCATATTTGAGTTAGTCCTTAACGTTTTGCGGGAATGATATAATCTAATTTGTCGCACTTCCTTGTGCCGAGCTTCCAAAGCTTCTTCGGATAACTAGCCAACTGGCAACTCGAAAAATTGGATTTTATCACATCCATGGACCAAAACTTTATGGAAGGAACTGGGCATATAGTACCTAAGATACAATTGTAAATATAATCGTCTCGTATGTTTTAATAAAACACCAAAATTAGTGGTGTTTATTTCATAACCGCTAGTTAATACCCTTAAAATCAGCGAACATTTTAAAATTAAATGTTTATCAATCTGTTATAGCAGACATTTCGGGTTCATTCAAAAATCTTCTGGCTGTATTGCCGTCGTTAGTCGACCCGTACCCTGGCTTTGGTTTGACCACCACCAATTCCATTTTACATTTGAAATCCTGTTGGATTCGTTTTTTGGTTGTTTCAATTTTTTTTATCTTTAGTTCCCCTTACCTGCCACCTTTTAAAATGTAGCCGATAAGCAATATGCAACAAACATTCGAAAAAACGAATTCAACAATGTAACGTGGATAGTCCGAAACGATAATTTCGAATTTTATTAGGTTCGTTAAGTGTAATGCCTGTATTCATTTCTCTGGGATTAGCTCCGCAGACTAAACGTTTTGAAGTGGAATTAGTATTGGACAAAATATTTGCCACACTCCCATCGAACATCGCAAATAGTAACTCGAATAAAATATCAATATTTTTGCCTCTGTAACAGGTGTTGTAATCAACTAACTGGATAATTATTTTGTTAAGTTCATCTTCTTCTAAGCGAACTAACTCGACATTTTCTTTTAAAAACATGAGTTTTATTGGGCTGCAAAATAGAGTTGAGGACAGGTCTTGGATTTTCCCATATAGCTGTATTGTTTGTTAAGTCCACTAATTTTAAGGGTATTATTTGTTAAGTCCACTAATTTTAAAGGTGAAAACGCTATTAAAAACATAAATTCATTCGTGCTATTTACGTCTTGGGTAAATTTTTGTTTGTAAAGACCATGCCCCGAGCTACCATCGAATTCCCACTTACAAAATCAATTGTCAATATATTTAAAATGCCTGACGCCGTTTTTTCTAGAACTCCCTGAAGATTAATTTTTGCTGATATTTCTGTGACATTAATGTTTGGTGGTAAATATAATTGTTTGGTTTGTACAAGGGCGTGGTAGCTCGGAAAACAGTCTTTATGTATAAAGTTTACGAGAGATCTTAATATGTTATATTTTTTACTGATAACTCAAGATCTAAATATAATGCTAGGGCTTGTTGTGCGCTGAGACCTGGTGAAATTGTATTTGTTGAACCTGTTGGTGCTGACCTTTCGACGATGAAACGCAATTCTTCTGTTGGCTTTGTTATGAGCTACTCTTCGTTTTTTCGTTTTTATTTAGGCCTCTTTAAACGATTTTTGAGGTTTCCACGGCTTGAACCAGTTTTTCGGGATTCGCAGTACTAAAAAATGTTATACTTAGGGTAAAAAAAGAATTTAGCCAGACTCCATGTCGCTTCTGAAATACTTTGCGATTTCTGTTAGTTCCTTTCCATATTTTCTCCAAGTTCATGGAGAAAAATGAAGTTTTTTTTTCTGCAAAACATGCACTGTTTCATCTGAAATATCGTCATTTTTAAGTAAAGCCTTTAGTTTTAGAAAAATATTATTTATTTTTTCTGATTGCCTCGACTTGAGCCAATGTTCAAATAGCTCGCTATTTTTGACAACAATGCTCACGTCTAAAAAAAAACGAAAATAATGAAAATTCGCAAAAACCGAAAGCAATGCCGTTTAGCTAAATACATAAAACGACAATTTATAAAATCTCGTCGATATATTTTGACATATATTTTTTAAAACTCGCAAATATTTTTGATATATAGACAATTTTAGAAAATCAATTTATCGAAAACTAAGCAATAATAAAATATATGTTACTGGATTCTTGAAGTTCTTACCTCTAGTTTTGTTCTTCATCATATGAAATTCTCACAATATAAAATGGTCTCACGTTATAAACTAAAACCTTTCTTGAAAATGTGATCTCTATATTATAACACGAGCGACAGATTTTTAATGTCACTTTACGCATTCAGTAGAAATTCCTGTCAACAATTTGACGGTTGCTAATTTGTTTTTCCAAGCTTATTATGTTTTTAGATGCAAAGCATTATTTTTTCATTTGGCTTGAATGACTTTGGTATTTCTATTTTTGTCCATAGGACGCAACACTGTGAGATGTAGGAAATGAGTTTTAGAATCTCCCTAATGCAGTTACATTGTTTTTTAAAGTGTACAAAGGGAAATTCTTATTCGTTCAGATTCTTTATCAGTATAAAATGCCTTCATATGGACAGTTAATCAATAGATTTACATCTTTTTTTAAAAAACAAATAGCGGTATTTTATTCATTACTTGTCTGTTCATTAGTTTACAAAAAAATAATTTTAAGACGCTTTGATTAAGTTTATGTTCTTGCCTTGTTTTTACATCATGCAAATATGAAGTGTTTCGCTATTATTAAATTACCATATAAAACGTGCTCTTTACGATAGAGTAAACAACAAAAAAATTTATTACCTAAAACCTGTATAGAAGTTTGCGCTTTACACTCCATTTGAGTAAATTGACTACTGTGAGATAAAAAACTGAAAAAAAAATATACGGTGTAACGTGAAATCGATAACCAATTTTCTTCACAAAGAATACAGTAGATTGGTATATATTTAGATAATATTTAGTTAAATAACATATTGCGTCGGCTTCAATATCAATCAGTTTTTTAGTTCCTACAAACGAAAATAAATCACTTCTTATGCAAAATGGAGGTTTCTATAAAAAAAATTCCGAAAGTTATTTTTCATAAGTATGGGAGGTCCTTTCCGTCAACGAGACAGGGAGATGATGATAAAATTAAACAAGGTTATATTTTAAAACTTTTATACAGATTAAAGAAAAATCTTACTCAAACCAAATTTCTTCAAAACCATTCTTTTTAAATTGTTACCAAAATAATAACCTTCAAGTGCCATAGGTCAAAGACAGCTTCAGCCATCACAGAAGTTCAGCAGATTTTTTAAACTGTTTAAGTAGCAAAATTAACAAATTTGCATGGCTTCCCGATCGCTCCCTTTAAAGTTTTTAACATCATGATAGAGGCAGGCCGAATTTCTTATATCTTTGATCCCTGTACAAACTCTATTTCTATTCTATATACAGTGTGGGCCATTTTGATGATGCATATATTGGGATCAAGGAAACTATAAGAAATACAAAAATGATTAAATGAGCAAAGTTTGACAGAATTTTATTGGTAATTTAAAAACGTCAGCAGCGTAATAATTTAATTAATTTTTTTGGTTTTCAGGATATTTTGAAAAAAACTAAAAAGTGGCATTTTCTGTAAGGCCCTGTAACTTCTTTACTTGTGTTTTGTTTCAAAATCTATGAACACTTTTTTATAGCCATTTTTTTTTGTTTCGGTTATTCTTCACTATCGGCAACTTTATTTTTTCTTATGAATGCCATATTGGATTTTTGTCTCTTTAAAATAAGCAAGAAAAATACTATTCACTGATGTATAACAAGTTTACATTTCGTAAAGAAAAAGCATCAAAATATTCAAAAATCGATTTTATCCTAGTAGGCTTTGGATCGCCACGGTAACAATATTTTTTTGTAATGTTTAATAAATATTTAATGTAGTGATCACAAGAAATACGAGAAAATAATAATAAGCTTTAACTAGAAACATACACATGTACACACATAAACAAAATGTTGTCCATTTTTAGCAACGTAAGCCAACATTTTTTTAAAACACTATTTGTCGCTCGTCTAAGTGTGTTTCTGTTAATATTAGCAAACACTTCCTGAGCTCTCTCTTCGAGTACAGCCAATGTCTGGGGAGGTTCAAATTCAAAAACTTCATTTTTAACGTGTCCCCACAAAAAGAACTCCACGAGTGTAATATCTGACGACCTAGCAGGCCATGATGTAGGACCACTATTGGAAATTAATTTGTCCCCTAAAGGTCTTCTTAATAAATCTCTGACATCCCAATTGTGGGCTGGGTAGCCATCCTGCTGAAACCAAACATTATTAAATTCGTATTGTGCTGCATCTCTACTTGGTGGTAGAATTTGGTTTTCTAGCATATCTAAATATCTTACACCAGTTAAAGTATGCTAGTAAAAAAATGGACCTATAAGTCGATTACCTGAAAATACAAGATTATGTATAAGGCAGTTAAACCAGCGAATATGAAAAACTATTTTACCGTAAATGGCATCCCAAACGTTCATGCCAAATCGAGTTTGCAACCTACGTTGTGCCAACGACCCAGAATTCTCTGTTGCCCAATGGTGACGATTGTGTTTGTTAAAGATTCCACAGTTACTAAAATATGTTTCGTCAGTTCATATAATGGCACTAGTCTAGTCTAGTAAGTCTCCTTAGAAAATCTCCTTCAAATAGCCCTTGAACAATGGTCGGCTTGTATGGATGGTAGGTACTTATTTTTCTTTAAAATCCCTCTATGTGTTGTCCTAGGAATGTCTAGCTGTACTGGTTATTCTTGTCGATGAAGTTGGGTTTTCGGTAAAGTAATTCATAGCTTAATTGTCACGATTATTATTGTCTTTGTTATACTTTTTGGGCCTTGACTGTTCGAAACTTCCACACGTTCTTAAATTAACCACAAGTTTTGAAAAATACCTTTGGTTTGGTTGTTGCTTCTCTAGGTAAGTATCAGCGTAATTATTTAAGACTATAACCGCATTTCTATTGTTTTTAATATAACAATCCAGCATATCAAATTTCTCTTCGTTGGTATAACGCAAAGCTATTTTTAAGAATTCCAAAACAAAAAAATAATAATGTTACCATGGCGATCCAAAGCCTCCTAGAATAAAATCGATTTTTGTATATTTTGATGGTTTTTCTTAGGAAATGTAAACTTGTTATACTTCAATGAATAGGATTTTTTATTTGCTTATTTTAAAGAGAAAAAAATCCAATATGGCGTTCATAAGAAAAAACAAAGCTGGTGATGGTGAAGGATAAGCGAAACGTCGTAATTAAAATCTAATCAATAACCGTTTTTTACACAAAAAATGGATATTAAAAGGGTTCATAGATTTTGAAACAAAATACAAATAAAGAATTTACAGGGCTTTACAGAAAATGCCACTTTTTAGTTTTTTCAAAATACCTCGAAAAGCAAAAAACTTAAAAGCAAGGCTTTTTTAAATTACCAATAAAATTCTGTAAAACTTGCCCATTTAATTATTTTTGTATCTCTTTTAGTTTCCGAGATCTCAATATGTTATATAATGGCCCACACTGTATGTACATAAGACAACTTCAAACCTTAACATTATTGATTTATTAGTAATAAGATTAGATACCATTTTAAGATTTTTTTACTTCCGCATATAACAGCCAATATATTGTATTATTATTAAATTATAAAGGCTAGGCAGTGTGTGCGTTAATTTAGTAAACTTTTGCTATTTAGTAAACTTTTTATTAGGAATAGTGAAGTGTGAACGAATTTAGTTCAGTATATAATTATTTAGCAACACATATCATCTCCTATCTCACGTACAGACTTAACTGACAAAAATCGAAAAAATAAGTTACATCAGTTGAGACTTCCCTACAGGCACAACTTTTATCTCACGAAGTGCCGTAACTGTACCTCTCACGGTATCAAGGCAGTGATGGTGTTTGGATTGACGTATCTGGCAATCAGCACCAAATTTCTCTCACATACAAGCGTGCAAGTGCAATTACGTCCCTTTGTGTGCATGAAATTAATTTGCTACGCTTGAAAAACAGAGCTGACGTATATACAGCAAACAAGGTCATGCAGCGACAGACTAAATTCTAACCTCAAATTTTACTATTGTAGTTGGAAATATACATTCACAAAGAGAGTTTGTAGCTCGTCACCTAAATGTTATTGATACACAAGAGAGTCCACAAAGAAAAACACATCTCGCAGACTCAAGACCATAACTTACTCTCTAACCATAGACAAAAAAACCTGTTGTCTGTAAGAAACAATTTCTATCGACTTTTGGTATCAGTTAAAGAATGTGTCGAACTGCGCTGATTAAAATAAATGAAGTAGGTGTAATGGAAAAGGACAAGAGGGTTGGTCGACAAAGAAGCGACGAAACTAACGAGATGGAACCAAATATAAGATTCAGAATGAAGATACGTATTAATAGATTTCCAAACATTAAATCACACTTTTGTAGAAGCAAAACATTTAAGACGTACCTCCATACCTTTCCTTCCCTAAAATGTTTTTTATGTTTCTTGAAGTTTTTCAGTCGCAAGGAAGTAAACTTAAATATAGTTACCATACATAAAGGAGTTTTTAAAAAGCAAAATTTATCCATTTTTGTCTCCCAAAAAAGACTAATGTTTTCTTTGCCTTTTCCTAAGTATATGGAAGGAGATGCACAAGCTATAGAAAGCCTGAAAATCTGCGCTATTTTTGATTTGCAACAAGCGATCTACGTCCCAATCTCGAAAAAAATATATACTGTCTTTTCAAATATTTTCATTGGACGCCATTTTGTTCCAATATATTGAATCCCTATCAATATTTTCACTTTCTACCTATGTCACACTCGATTTTGGGCATAATTTAAAATTAATTCCAAAAATGGATTTTTACACTGACATACACACCGCGATTTTGTTATGTCATGTTGAATTGTCAGTTTATGCTTGTATCAAATTTAATTTTTCTTCGAAATTTTCAGAAGAATTTTTTACGTTATTTTTTTTAACATGTTATTAGGTCGCCCTTCTGTTCTGCTATCATATATTCATTCCAAAAGATTACCAATTCATTCTTATGAAACACTTGATTTTTTTGCAAAAATTTAGGTAAATTGTCTAATTCGTTTTTTTAGTAATAATTTTTTAACGGTTCACCAGGTCGCCATCTTGTTCTGGCATATTGGATTTTTACCAAAATATTACCAGGTTATCCATCCCCATATGCGCCTTAATTTTTGTCCGAAATTTGAAGTGAATATTACTAATAACTAATAAACTATGCCGTAAACTAACAGGTAGGCAGACAAACCGACAGGTGGACCGACGAAATTGAAAAACATATTTTTTAACATCTAGGGACGCTAAAACGCGAAGATATGTAAAACCTGCTAGGGTGATTTTTTGATTACAAAAATTTTGTTCCGTCATCTTGAATTAGTACCACAGTTTTACTAGCTCATCTCTATACTACAATAAGTTATGGCACACAATTTGTAATCAATTCAATAGGTAGTTTTTTCAGGTTGAATTTCTAAATATTTTATTAGGCCGCCATTTTGTTCCGCCAACTTGTATTCGTACCAAAACCAAAAAATACTTGTTTTTTGTGCAAATTGGATAATTAGTTTTTAAGTAATAATTTTTTTAACGTTTCATTAGGCCGTCATCTTGTTCCGGCATATTGAATTTTTACCAAAATGTTACCAGGTCATCACTATATGAGCCTTAATTTTTGACTAAAATTTGAAGTTAATATGATAAGTAATCTATTTATCTATCTATGCTGCGAACTGACATACAAACCGATAGAGACAGAACAGACAGACCGATAGACCGACAGATAGACACACCGACGGAATCGAGAAAACATGTTTTTCATCATCTAGGAACCCTGAAACGTAATATCCGATAAAATCTCGGAAGGTGATTTTTTCACGATTATGAGAGAAGTAAAAACTGAAATTTAGCTAAATTAAAGAGCCTGCGAATACAAGTCCCAAAGCCAAAGGAAAAATACTACTAGAATTTTACACGACTAATAATTAATTTTAAAAAGATGGAGAGTTTTTCCCATTTTGTTTATTATACAGTGTGTCCCAGATTGGCTTCCCTATACAGAGATCTCGGCTCCTATTATACCTACAGCAAAGGTTAAATGGGGAAAGTTTTAGAGGAAACTTATTGCATTCGATATCCGGCTTTAGATTTACGATCGATCAATTGTTTTTGGAATTATCGGGGAAAAATTGAAAATGGCGGATTTCGCTTTTGGCCAGTACATCCAGAACGGTAAATTTGACAGCTGCCAAAATGTGACATTATTCGGACACATTTTTAAGACAAATAAGATGACGTATACGACACGTCTTCATTGTTTTTTGTTAAGCGACAACTCGCTTCAACTTTCATTTTTCTTATGGCCGCCATATTGGATTTTTCGATTTTTGGAAAGAGCGTAAAATTTCCAGTCTAGTGATATCTTACAAGTGCAATAAAGATTTTAGTATCATCGAAATATTACACTTCGTAAAGTTAGGTTTCAGTTTTTTTCTAAGGAGGCCATGATTGAAAGTAATGTTAGCTCTCAATGCTTTTCTAAGGAGGCCATGATTTATCTGTAACAAAATTGGATTTTGACTTTGACGTTAAGTTAAATAGTTGAAAGTATCAAAGCTGTGTTTTAATAAGTAGTAGATATGCTTTTATCCCAATAAAATCATAAACCTGACACATAAATTGTCAAAACCTATAGAAAATGGCCGGCATTCCGTATTCAAATGAAGAAAAGGTTGACATGTTAGCTCTGTACTTTCAATCATACAGAAACCCCGATGTTACCTCAGCAAGGTATTTGGAGATGTACCCCGAACCACGGCAGCCTCATAAAACCCAATTCAGGAAAATCGTAGTTAATTTAATTAACCATGGTGCCTTCGAATAACCTAGAAGCGGATACAATAATAACAATGAAAATCGAGACAGAAACATTTTACAAACTATCAACGAAAACCGTAGTCCATCGGTAAGAACTGTAGAACAGGAAACTAATGTGCCAAAGTCAACAGTACAGAGAGTTTTAAAAAAGAATAAGTACCATCCATACAAACCCATAATAGTACAAGGACTTAAGGAAACTGATTTTCCAAGACGACTACAGTTCTGTGAGTGGTATACTAGGAGATGTAATGAAAATCCTGATTTTGTAAATCATGTCTTGTGGTCCGATGAGAGCAGGTTTACGAATTGTGGAATCTTTAATAGGCACAACCGTCATCATTGGGCTGTGCAAAATCCTCACGAAGTGGCAGAGAGACGTCTACAGATCAGATTTGGAAGTAACATTTGGTGTGGTATCATTGGTAAGTTAATCTAACCAATCTTTTTTAAATAGGCACCAAATAATGGTCAAATAATAATCTTTTTTTTTTCGTTTAGTTCTTTAATGATACTAAAGGAGTATAATCTAATAAAAAAAAAGTAAAACGTTCTACTTTAGTCAGTCAACTTACTTTTTTGATATTGTATTACATTTTTATTCAATCATTTTGTATTGTAGTTTCGAAGAACCTATAAAAATAGAATTGGGGTCTATAAATTTATTAACACTTTATCTAAATTTTCTGCAGATTTAGCTAATTCTCTAAAATTATTTTGATTGTCTGAATTACCCGGGAAGCCTAGTTCTTGCGTTATGAAAAAATACCATATTAATCAAATGTCGAATTATTTTTCGATTTTCATTATGATTTATAGAAAGGCGTTCAGCTGTATTTCCGAATAATTTAATTTTTTAAATTTTAAATGTTTTTTCCGAAATTAATATCATACCAACAAAATAAAAGCTATTACTTCCCGCTAACCAAATATGTTTTTCTTTTTCATAATAAAGCTGAATATGTTTCAACTACAATACATACAAGCTCATTCATTACGAGATGTTTCGATAATTATTTTTGGAAAGAAAATATCTACTTTTTAATAAAGATAATTTTCCCTTTATATTTTATAGTTTCTAGTACCACCCGGCCGACCCTGCCGCCTTTGACTGTTGGGCACTTATTTATAAATTATTAATCATTTCAGGAAATCGACTTATTGGACCATTTTTGTTTGACTACAACCTAACCGGGAAGAGGTACCTAGAGCTTTTGTAAAACCAGGTTGTACCAGCCTTACGAGCAATTTTAACGGAAGATGAATTAAGAAGAACTTGGTTTCAACAAGACCGATGTCCGGCTCACAGTACCATTCAAGTCAGGAACTTCTTAAGAGAGCAGTTTGGCGAAAGAATAATTTCTTTAAATGGTCCAATATCTTGGCCTCCTAGATCCCCTGACCTGTCGCCCTTGGATTTCTACCTCTGGGGTCACACGAAGAATGAAATCTATGAATTTGATCCCCCCGTGACAACAGAAATCCTGAGAGAAAGAGTTCTGGACACATTTAGAAATATTAACCGAAATACACTTACCAGGGTTGTACGAAAAACAGTCACCAATTGTTAAAAATGTCTCGATGCATATGGACGTCATTTTGCAGATTTGTAAATTAATGTTACCCACTTACAAAGTAGTTAAAGCTCATTTAGATTTTTAGTCGTTATTTACGTTCATGTTGTATTGAAAATTCAATGTGTTCAATACATTACTTACTTATTAATATAATCTTGTGACAAATAAATCATGGCTTCCTTTAAAAACATTGAAACCTAATTTACGAAAGGTGATATTTTGATGACACTAAAATCTTCAATGCACTTGTGAGATATCACTAGACTGGAAATTTTAGGCTCTTTCCAAAAATCGAAAAATCCAATATGGCGGTCATAAGAAAAATGAAAGTTGAGGCAGGTTGCGGGTTAACAATAAACAATGAAGACGTATCGTATACGCCATCTTATTTGTCTTAAAAACATGTCCGAATAATGTCACATTTTGACATCTGTCAAATTTACCGTTCTGGATATAATGGCGAAAAACGAAATCCGCCATTTTTGGTTTTTCGCCGATATTTCCCAAACTTATTGATCGATCGTAAATCTGAAGCCAGATATCAAATGCAATAAGTTTCCTCTAAAGCTTTCCCCATTTAACCTTTGCTGTAGGTATAACAGGAGACGAGATCCCTATATAGAGAAGCGAATCTGGGACACACTGTATGTAACAATACCTTCGCTGTAAAATTAACGTGGGCGCGAAATAAATCGTAATTTCTTATTTTTGCAGTAACGCGATGTAAGCCATTTATTCCTTTTCCTTGCTCATTCTAGAATCTGGATTATAAAATAATAACCACGGAAATAGTACAAATTTGTAACTTAACACCCACATATATTGAACTATTTTTATTCAGTTTCATCTGAAAAATATAAATGACCTGTTTTCAGCTTTTCATTCACTAGCTTGAATTAACTTTAATTCCAGCAAAGGTCTGCCCGGCTCCTTATTTTTGAGTTTATTTGAAATAATATAAAAAATTACTTACGCCAGATATTTTACAGTTTTCATATTAACATATTAACCCATTACACTCAAAATTATTTTCAACGGACTTCCGAGACATGAAAAAGAATGTCTCCTCGCTTGCCATGCCTCAAATATAAATCAGCAACTAAAATATCATTATAAATTTCCCTAACTTATTTATTCGGCTTTTCAGACAAATTAAAATTGTACAAGTTAACTCTTAATACTAACTTAGTAGTCTTCGGGGCTCAGTGGTCAGAGCGTTTGCCTGGATTGCGGAAGAATGTGTTTTGGCAAAAAACACAACAAAATAGTTTTCAACATTAGTGTAGAAAAACTGATTAATTGTACCTAAAATAAGTTGAAAGTAGGCTCTGCTTTTTCAACTTTCTTTTGGCTGACCACATTTCAAATACGATCGTGTTAAACAATATTTTTTGTCCAGTTCACAAACCAAAATGGTGTTAATTTTGGCTATTGATAATAAAATTATGAGTAAGGGCTCATTGGATTTAGAATGACGTCTAGGACAATTTCAAAAGATATTAACAAATTAAAAATTAGAAATATCGGTAAATTTCTTTTACCCAGAACTTTGAAGAACCCTCGTTATCATTTTCTTTTCATTAGTTAGGGATAGTGAAGTATGACCCAATTTAGTTCAGTATCTAATTATTTAGTAACCATCATATTGGATTCCAACCGATAGTTTACCAGTTTCTTTCTACCTATGCCATATTTGATTTTTGGGCATAATTTAAAATACATGCAATAAGTAATTTTTGATATTGACACATACCGCCATTTCGTTACGTCATTTTGAATTCGTTCTAGTTTATCCCATTTATTTTTCTGCAAAATTAGAAGTCAATTGAATAAGATCTATTTCCGTTGATTTTTAAAAAATTTTATTTAGCCGCCATTTTGTTTTACCATCTTAAATTCGTACCTCATCTTCACCAGTTTATTTCTATGTCACACTTAATTCTTGCACAAACATTGAAATTAATTTAATTAGTAGTATTTTCAGGCCGATTTTTTTAAATAATTTATTAAGCTGCTATTTTGTTTTGCTATCTTGGATTCATATCAAAATGTTGCCAGTTTATTCCTATATAACACTTGATTTTTGTGGAAAACTTGAGGTAAAGTGGATAATTAGTTTTTTTAGTAACATTTTTTTAACGTTTCACTAAGGCGCCATCTTGTTCCACCATATCGAATTTTTACCAAAATATTACCAGATCATGCCCATATGACCCTTAATTTTTGCCTAAAATTTGAAGTCGATTTGGTAAGTAGTTTTTAAGCTATGCCGCGAACCAAACAAACAAACAAACAAAAGTATGCTTTATTGCCGCAGAAAGATTTTACAATTTTATGGACAAAGCAAAAAATACCTAAAATAAGACATATCAAAACATTAATCGAAAAGAATTTCGATAGGTCAATGCTTTTTAAAAATGTAAATTATCAATTTACCAAATCGTAAAACACACGTTAGAATATAACATAACATTGCTGCAAAACAGTTAATGAATCCTAATAACCTTATAAAAGTAAACAAACACACATGTACGAGGTGAATAATTTCGATGACATTGAAATCAAAATTGCAACTATGCGACCTTAAACTCTATGTTATTATAGTTATACAAATAATTGTGATGTTAAACAGAAGGTATAATGAACTAGTGTAGAATGTAGTATACAAAAAAAAATTTTGTTTTTAATCCAATACCTAACAAAAATAATTAAGTTTTAAGTGAATGTTCGACAGTTCTTTTCTCTATATGATGATTTTCAAAATTCTATGCTACGAGTTAGGACATGACTCACAAAAGATTTAAGTAAACAAGCGAATTTAGTGACAATTTAAAGAGACTTACTCGCTGTAAAATGGTCTCTCAATGAGGTATGCTTTGGTGTTTTTTCGAAATTGTGCAAGCATAGGGATAGATTTTAAATGTACTGGCAAATTGTTGTAAAGTTTTATGGCGTTGTAAATAATTGATTTTTTTATTAATTCTGAGGAAGGAATGGGAAGATATATATCATGCCTAGAGTTTCTGGTAGGGTATACATGTTGTGGCCTTTCTGGGAGGGTGTTTATATGTTTTCTCAGCAAACATACCGTTTCCAAAATAAATAATGCAGGAAGTGTTAATATTTCATGTTTTTTGAAATAGTATTGGCAGTGAGCTCTATTATTTAGACCAAATAAATAACGAATAGCTCTCTTTTGAAGCATAAAAATACTACGAAATTGCTCGGTGGTACAGCAGCCCCAAAAGGGAAGGCCATAGCGGGAGGTGGGATTCAAATAAAGAGAAATAAGTAAGTCTGGCAGAAGGAACGTCTAGTTCTTTTGAAACTGATCGAATGGCGAAGCAGGCGGTAGAAAGTTTTTTAGTTAAGGTGTCAATATGATTAGACCATTTTAGGTTGTTATTTATATTTAAACCCAGAAATTTAACCGACTCTACGTATTCAATATTGCTGTTATATACTTGAAGTGGTTGTAAAGTTCCCTTATAAGATAACGCCAACGTTTTATCCACATTAAAACAAAGCATATTGGAATCGGACCAAGCCTTAATTATAACCAAGTCTTTGGAGATACTAGAGTGTAAAGACGTTGTATCAAAATCACTCCAAGTTATGCTTGTGTCGTCAGCAAAAAGGGAAATTCTTCCATTAATTTTAAGGTTCGTGATATCATTAATGTATAACAAAAAAAGAATAGGTCCCAAGACTGAACCTTGAGGGACTCCACTTGTAATCAACTTACAATCAGAATCGGAACCATTAGCCCTTACAAGTTGTCGCCTTTTCCCAAGATAAGATTTGAACCAATTTAAAGAAGTTCCACGAATTCCATAAAAATTTAGTTTGTTTATCAGAATTTCATGACAAACACAATCAAAGGCTTTCGCATAGTCACAAAAAACTGAGGCAGTTGGGTGGTTGTTATTGAGAGCTAAGTAGACGCCTCTAAGCAACGTGAACATGGCGTCGCTGGTGCACTTGTTGGGTAGAAATCCGAACTGCTCCGGGGATATTATCTGATGTTTCAGGAGAAATGGCATAAGACGATTCTTCAGTAGCCTTTCGATGATTTTTGATAGCACTGGTAGTAGTGCAATTGGGCGATAATTGCAAGAGTTAGTTTTTTCGCCGCCTTTATGAAGTGGAATAATTATAGCTGTTTTAAGGCAATCAGGGAATACACCTTTTATAAAGGACTCATTTATTAATGTTGTAAGGGCCTCTATGACTGGGAGTGGCAAGTTCAGGAATATTCTAATTGATAGGCCATCAGTGCTACACGAAGATTTACTTTTGTTATTATTTATTACCTTCAATAGTTCAGTGTTGCTAACGGGACTTAAGAAAAAGCTATCAGCTAAATTTTTTGAAGGAGGGAGAAAAGAAAGAGGGTCCAAACTTGGCGAGATACTAGAGGTAACATTTTTGCTTACATTAATAAAATAATCATTTAGATCATTAGCCCCTGGCAAGATCTGAGTCACAGGGTTTGATTTGTTTCTGAGGTTATTGATGATGGACCAGGTTTCTTTTGAAACGTTATTTAAGTTTGTTAGACGTTTTCGGTATTGTATTTTTTTTGCTGACTTAATAAGAGTAGTGTAAATCTTCCTATGGTTAGAGATATAGTCGAGAATAAGAAAGGAGTCGGTGAATTTTTTTATGTATGAGAGCGAGCGCATATTTTTAGCAGAAATTCGTATTCCTTTCGTGGTCCACGATTTATGCCACTTAGGTTTGATATTCTTAAGCGGGAAGGCCTTGTTAAAAGCACTTAAAGTTTTATTTAAAAAAGTTCTGAAGTTTGTGTTGACATTATCAGATTCAAAATTCCAATCGGTGTTAATCCAAATATTATGAAATACTGAGAAATTTGCGGCCGAGAAAATTCTGTCCCGATGGCGAGATCTTGGTAAGGGCCTAATAGGTAAACTAAACCTGGAAATTACCGCCTCGTGATCGGAAAGACCTGAGTTATAGACCTGTGAATGCACCTCTGGTGGAGAAAAATCAGACGCCATGTAATCGATGATAGAAAAAGAGTTTTTTGAAATTCTAGTTGGCGAGGATACATGCATTGAAAGACCGAAAGAGTCGAATATAGAAATTAGATATTTTTGGATGGCACAAATAGTAGCATAGTCAATATTAAAGTCCCCGCATAGAATTTTTTTACCTTTAATCGGTAGACTGTCTAGCAAACTTACCAGGCTATTCAAAAATGATTGTACATCAGAATTTGGTGATCTATAAATACAAATTACATAAAGATCACGGTTTTGGTTATATACCATAGAGAATTCAAAAGAGCTATCCGCTAACAAATGATCATATTTAGATACCGACATGAAATCTCCATTTAGGGATAGAATCAGTGTTCCCCCATGAGCTGAGTTTTTTCTGTCATATCTAGCTATTGTGGTATACCTCTCAATATAAAAGGGTTCGTTTAGATTCAGCCAGTGCTCAGTAATTGCAACAAGTTGGGGAACTCCAATTCTTCCAGAAATAGGTACAACTCGTCAGTTTTATTTCTTAGAGAAGCAATATTAATTAGAACCATATTAAGACTAGTAACAACAGGAAGTTTTGAGGAATCTAGTTCCTCAGGATACGTCGTGTTTTCTAAAAATTTTTTTTGGGAGAATTGCTGGTAAAATAGTTTTTATGGCATTCTCTGGTCCTCTGAAGATAGATCGTTCTCTACGAAGATATATAGGATCCATAGGCTGCAAGATCCGCTTCCACTTCTGCTGCGTTAAATCCGTAAGCAGCATGAAAATCGAAATATATCTTATGTAGGGTTCTATAATCTATAGGAATGCCTTCAGAAGCCAAAAACAGCCTGGTGCTTGTATTTGTAAACCCTTCAAAGTGAATTGGCGCAGGTTGGTCGTGCAGGAAGGCGAGATATAACTTGAAGACCTTTAAAATGGCTGGTTCTCTTAGTCTAGACATGAGAAAACGGTTATCAGAACTTTTTTCGGTTCGCGTAAGCTTCACTATTGGGGGAGACATTGGATCAAAAATAGGTTCTTGGTCAATAGGAGCTTTCTTGGAAAGACTGTAGCAGTTGTCGCTCAACAAGACATTTGCTTTGCAGGCAACAATGGCCCTTTTGAGAAATTGGAGAGGAGACAACCAGTGAACTGACGGAGCTCGAGTTGGTGGGCAGTTTTTTCGGTGTGGAGGGAGGTAGGAGGTTCGGTGTAGATTTTTCTGAAAGTTCGGATACAGCTGACCGTTTTATTACTACGCCATGGGGCCATAGATTGTTGTCTAAAAGCTTTTCAGCTGACTTTTTTGACTGAGTTCCAATTTTAAAATCAATATTTGAGATATGATTGACAGAACGGACCGACGGAATTGATAAATCATATTTTTTGTCATCTAGGTACGCTTAAACGTAAAAACATGTAAAACCTGAGTGGATAATTTTTTTCACGATTATAAACAAGTTATTTGGCCACCATTTTGTTTCGCTCTCTTGACTTATTAAGACAATTTTACTAATTGATTCCTATACCACAATTAATTATGGTACACAATGTGAAATCAATCCGTAAAGTGGTTTTTTCAAGCTGAATTTTTGAATATTTATTCCCCGCTCTTTTGTTTCGCCATCATAAATCTATACCAAAATCGTAATAGTTAATTCCAACATAATACTTGATGTTGTGCAAAATTTGAGATAAATTAAATAAGAAGTTTTTTATTAATAATTTTTTTTAATTTTACTATAATAATTTACCAAAATATTACCATGAATTGGCCCAGATGACCCTTAATTTTTGGTTAAAATTTGAAGTCAATCGGGTAAGAAGTTTTTAAATTATGCCGCATACTGACAGACAGATGGACAGAAGGAATTGACAAAACGTATTTTTTGGCATCTAGAGCTAAAACGTGAAGATATGTAAAATCTGAGTGGTTGATTTTTTTCACGATTACAAACATATTATTTCGCCGTCATTTTGTTCAGCCATCTTGAATTAGTACCACAATTTTGCTAGTTGATCCCTATACCACAATTATTTATGCTTCACAATTTGAAACAATCCATTAAGTAGGTTTTTCAGGCTGAATTTTCAAATATTTTATTAAGACGCCATTTTGTTCCGCCATCTTGGATTCCTACCAAAATATTACCAGTTGATTCCAATGTAATACTTGATGCTTGTGCAAAAAATACAATTTAATAAATAGTTTTTTTATAATATTTTTTTTTAACATTTCACTAGGCCGCCATTTTGTCTTGCCGTATTGGATTTTTACTAAAATGTTACCAGGTCATCCTCATATGAATTTCTGACCGACATTTGAAGTTAATCAAGTAAGTAGTTTGTTGTGTTGTAGTCAGCTAAGTCGCGAACAGAGAGACCGACGAAATAAAAAAAACAAGTTTTTCGACTTCTAGGGGCCCTGAAACGTAACAATCAGAAAAAAATTCTGAGGGTAATTTTTCACGAATACAATACTTCCCTTACCGAGGGAAGCAAGAAAAATATAATTTAGTTTTTGCAAATAACTCGGAAACTATTAACATTTAAGAATTTTTCAAACAAAGTTTCTAAAAGGGGAAGAAATTTTGCTTTGTGGAGACTATCACAACTATACTATATGAGATTACGACTTTGCGATTTTTTTATTTGTTATAATTTATTAGCTATTAGTATATAAGGGGGATTTTAGGAGTAACTCCCCCCCCCCCTTAGAGCCATATATAATTAAGCTAAATGATAGAGACAGTATGACAGTATGTAATGTAAGGGTCTTTTTTTCGGGATTGGCGCCAGAGCCAGTTTTACTTATAGTTAAAATATGTTTTTGGTCGTTTATATTATTTCCGTTTAATTAGTTAAAAAACAAAAACTGAAGACCTTTCTTTTTTGCTTATTCAAAATTTTCATGTTCCCCCCCCCCTCGCGGCAGAAGCAATGTCTGTATACCTCACTGTTAGTTATTAATAACTAAGGCTTAGTTTTCGTTAGTTTGAATAATTAATAAGTAATAAAGTATAACAATTAAAAACACCGGAGTGTCATAATCTCATGGAGTGTAGTTATGATAAAGTCTCCATGAAGCGAATTAGCGAGTAGCTTTTGATTAATAATTATCCAAGTTGAAATATAAATGAAAACTCTAAAAAAATCGTTAATTAATAATAGGCTCATGTTATAGAAAATCAATAAAATGAAATTTTTATCAGCTGGATATTGTCCTTCAATGTCTAGATATTAGAAAATTATTATCTGATTGATATTTCTATATATTTTAAATTTTTAAAGTAGTATTTAATAGTATAAAAATGTTCTTTTCAACTTATATTTAAGATTTTTTTTTTTATTAAATGTTAGTAGTTTCCGAGTTTTGCAAAAAAGCTAAACTAAATAACTTTTTTAAAGAAAGTTGTTTGACAAAAACTGAAAGAAAGTGCAACAAAAAACGTGGTTTATAAAGAGGTTTCCCGATCTAGATTTATCGTGTATGTCTGTGAACCCGAAAGATTCTGATTTTCCGATTCCGAAGAGAAAGACCAAGACAAGAGTTAATCTTTCAACAAACAGCTCTAACCTTATTGACATCATATTTACTAATAATTATTTAGCAGTCAAAAAAGCACATTCAGTTCACAGAATCTATTGCTTATCACAAACTCATTTTCGGTATATTCGATGTTGGGAGCAGTGAAAGCAATATAGAATATACAATCTTCCGTAACTATAAAAATATAACAGTTTAGTGCATGATGCGCACCTTGAAAGCATAGACGATAAAGTGGAAATATTTAACAGTATAATTGCAAAAAGAAATTTAACAACAAACCTTTTACACCTTGGATCACAAATAAACTGCTTACGAAAAAAAGAGACAAGGCACATCGAAAGTATGTTAATCTTAAAACACCTGCGTTACTTCAGTACTACAGAGTTCTTAGAAATTTTACCAGCATGCAATAACTAGGAAAAAGATAACTTATTATAATCACAAACTACAGGCAGTGATTTTTGGAATAATGCCAAAAAGCTAAACTTAACCCAACGGGACAAAATTAAACGTATACCCGATCATTTAAAAAACGCTGAACAAATTAATAATTTTTTTCATTCAAATACTACCAACAGTACCGTCCCTACTGAAAAAATTCAATATTATAACTCACACACATTTTTGGATTTCAATAATCAAACCGAACAACATTTAAATCTTATTGACGTTGACCAAATACTGTGGGAGAAGACGGAATTTCGCTAGGAGATTTGCAGATTTGCCTTACTTTTTGCATGGAATCTTTAACAAATATTATCAATATCTGTATTTTAAATAACGTGTATCCTACAATCTGGAAACAGGCAATCGTGAAGTCTATATCAAAGATATCTAACTCAAGGGAATTTAAAGATCTTAGGCCAATAAATATAATACCGACAGTCTCAAAAATATTAGAAAAACATATTTTCAATCAAGTTACTAATTTCGTAAATAGCTTCAACGTTATTCCGCAATGTCAGTTAGATTTTAGGAAACACTTTAGTCTCACTACTTGCTTGGTAAGCATTACTAATAATATTCCTGAACATGAAGACAAAAAACAATCTACCTGTCTGGTATTGCTTCAGCAAAGCATTCGACACTACTACTTTCGAAGCTAAAATATTTCGGATTTTCAAACTGCAGTGCGTTTTTTCAAAAATTATCTATATGACAGATTTTCTTGTGTCTCAATTAATAATAATTCTTCAACCGAAAACTCACGTTTCATCTCCATCAGACAGAGCATACCGCAAGGCTCAATACTTTCTCTTCTTCTATTTTCTATGTGGCGGACATGAATAACTGCACAACTTACTCTACACTACATCAGTACGTAGATAATTTTCAGTTCTTCCTGTCCTTTACAAGAAATACTCTATCTCTATCTGAAGAACTTTTGAAATATGACTTAAGGAACATTTACAAATTTGCACACGAACATAACCTAAAACTTAATGCATCTAAGTCACAAATTATAGTTTTTAACTCGGGAAGAGAAACTAATATCTTTCAAGCTGAAGTAGAAGGCAATTTAATCCCTTCGTCAAAGAAGCCAAAAACTTAAAAAACGTTATTTTGGACAGCTCATTGACATTCTTGCCCCATAATCAAAATAAAATTAAGGCATCTTATAGACGTTTAAAGCAATTATACAAAGTAGCTATATATATATGCCTCAAAAAATAAAATATTTTCTTTGTGACAACTTAATAGTATCCCTTTTTGACTACTGGGATGCTGTTTATGGGGGATCTTTGACTGTAAGCCTTCAGCATAATAATAAATAATATTATCAATATGAAAAATCGTAGAAAACACCATATGTACTCCTTCATCTATAGAATTATAAAAACGGGTCAACCAGCTTATTTAAAAAACAGTTCGTTCCTTCACTACATCAACATAACATTTAGTAGTTATTTATACTATAAGGGATGTAAGTAACATTTACCAGTTGAAGACGAGAAAAAGTTCGAAACTGGTTAATGTACTTACATCCCATATAGTATATAATATTTTCCCCCTCCCTTTATTGTATGTTTACAAGAAAATGCTGGATATATTTTTGGATTTTCATTATATCATCATCATATATTCGACAGCATTCGCATTAAATTATGAAGGCAGCCGTAATTCGTTGCCAGAGCAACATAAGCAGTTTTTATTTTATCAACAACGTCAAGTTGACAATTCATAGCGAAAATTTTGAAGAAATCCAATTGTTTGATTCTGTGTGGCCATAATGGATGTTTCAGACATAGAAGAATCAGCGAATATTGCTTGCTTATCTCTACTACCGGAAAAGTCGAAAAAAAGGTATGAAGCAGCATATAAATCCTTTAACAATTGTTGCCAAAGCAAGACGGCTACTGCAGTCTCAGAAACCTTGTTTTTGGCGTATTTCTACGAAAAAAGTGCTATATTGAACCCCCCATCAAGCTTATGGTGTCAGTATTCGATGTTGAAGTCCACCTTTTTTATAAAGGAAAATATAGATATTTCTAAGTATCCAAAACTTCGAGCATTTTTAAAAAGAAAAAATTATGGTTATAGACCCAAAAAATCGAATGTGTTTAACAGGGAAGATGTGAATAAGTTCATGCTTGAAGCCCCCGATGATATATACCTATTGATGAAGGTCGTAATGGTAATGGGAAATGAAAATGGATAATGTTAAAATAAGTCAAGAAGTCATAATTGTCACGTACATTTATAGTGAAAAAAAGTGACGACACTCAGGTTTGTTATTTTAGAATAATTCAAAAGTATATTAATACAAGATCCCACATGACGACTATTAATCCGCGTTTCTTTATGCGATATCAAAATGGAAAGTGTTTAATCCAGCCTGTCGGGAAAAATTCGTTTTCGTCAATTCCAAGTAAAATTGCGAAATTTCTAAAGTTTGAGAACTTCAAAATGTATACTGGACACTCTTTTAGAAGAATATCGGCAACTTTATTAGCAAATACTGGAGTTGATATATTAACTATCAAGCGACCTGGTGGATGGAAATCCGCTACGTTACGTAGCTGAGAGCCTCAATAATAAAAAGGAAGTAGCGAATAAAATTTTATACAATAAGACCCAGCCAGAAGTCTCTTGCAGTGCTTCAACAGTGACAGAAACATTGGCTAGAAATGAACGATCTGTGGAGTCAGAAAATGTAATAGACATCGAGAAGGAGCGAGAAAACGTGTTTCCAAATTTTGTTAATAATGTGAATAATTGTAATAATTGTACCATTAATATTCATTTCAATTAATATTACCGGATTTTTGTAATATGTTGATGAAATCAAAAATTAAAGCTACTTATAATAATTTTAGATTATTATTTCCCTAGGGATGTAAGTTGATTTACATCCTGTCGTTAAGGGCAACCAATACCTTGTTAACTCGTAACTTTCACTTACATCTGTCAAAGCAGCGTCAAAATAGGTTGCTTACAATACAGGGAGGGAGAAAAAATATTTAAAATACCTCCGCATAGAATCACTAACTTCCAAAAGTCATTTTCTTATATAGGTATTAGTCTATGGATCACTTTAAGTAACGAAGTTAAAACATACCCATCTAAAAAAATTTCGAAATACACAAAATTTCTGCTTTTTACAGCTTTATTGCTAGCAAAGATTACTATTTTTCCGTCTCGCACTTTACTTGCCGTTAGTTTACCTGTGACAATCGGTAAGCAAGATGTTAACGGTTGCAATAATTGCTATGTAAAAGTAATAAGGACTTATTGGTGAGATAAACGAAATATCCTTTGTCATTACTTTTAGGAAAAGCATGTAGTTTGTTTTGTTAATAAAAGTATTTTGAATTTTTTTAATTTGAATTTGAAAAACCGTAAACATTATTATACCATATTTGTATAAAATATAACGCAACAATTTCCACCTTATGCAGATTTTGTAAGAATGCTGTGAGTATAAGATCCGTCTAATACCAAACTTAACAAGCGAAAAAGCTTGGTACAACCTTCCAATACGCTTAAGTGAAACGGTTGACTACGAATATTTTTGTAAACAAGGCAGTCATCTGTTATTCATGAGCAGGAGGCGTGCTCTTCCCTACACGAAAAGTACGATAAATGAATAATTAATATGTAAATAAATTAACACGTTAAGGAACTTTGATAAACAGTCTGAATTAAGGAAATTTTCCTTTTACTTAGATGTTTAAGCTCTTTTATATAGCCCATAATACTAAATAAAAATGGCAGTCATCGTACCAATTCATACAAAAGGTAACACACAAGATAATTAAAACTATTGACTATAACGACATACTATTGCACCTGTAAGAAGGTGACCACCAATTCCCAATAGTTAATTCTTTTAAGCTAGGCATACCCAAAGATCAAGTGGATAATGTTATGGATCCTTAACTACATCCAGAGAGCGTGAAAATTTATTATGTTCAGAATCTACAACGCCTTCTAACCTCCCTGGGCCTTCTTCGAAAGGACTTTATGGAGAAGGCAGGGTATCAGATAGGAAAAAAAATGTTCGTGTTACATGCTAACATTCAGTTTTGTGTGAATGAACACCGGCTAAACGAAGATAAATTTCCTCTTACTAAAGTAGGAGATTATAGGGCTGCTTCGAATTTCTGTAGGTCTGTGAGAGGTCATGGAGGAGTGGCTATTTTCCTTAAAAACTAACTTCTATGACTTAAGTCTCAGTAGCTACTGGGAAGAGCCGACATGTGAAGTGGAGAGTGTTTTCCCTAAACAGTCGAGGACACAACTAATAACTATGTATAGGTCTCCAAGTGCAGATGTAAATAAATTCTTTTTATTTATACATACACTGTCTTACAGGACTACGTCCCAGTTACAAAACAGGTACAAAAAAGCAATTACATATATAAAAATAGTTTTAGTAAAATTAAATACTTAAATAATAGGAAGAAACAAAATACAATTTAAGCAATAAACATCAACAGTATACAAATGCAAAAAACAAACTGGAAATATAAAAATAAGAACAAAAAGCTAGTGGTAAAAATGTGATCATACCCAGGTTACAATTAAAAATATCATATGAATTTTTGTAATTATTATAGTTACTACACATTCGGTTAATTGGTGAAAACTTGTAAATGTTTGTCCTACAAGGGGGTAAGTAAAAAGTATCAGAGCTACGAAAGTTTAGCGTAGTTAATAAGTTTATAGAGAAATAGCTGGGAAGAACATACATGTCTCTCGTCAAGGCTGATAAGCGAAAACCGATGCAGCAACTGATCGTGGGGAAAACCTCTAATTGGGTAAGCTCTATCAGTTCTAAACCACAATGCTTTAGCAAATCTCCTCTGTACGAACTCGATACAGTCTATATGGTCTTTACAAAAAGAACACCAAATTATTGACACATATTACAGTTTGGACCTTACTAAAGAGAAATACAACGTTTTTACAGGCAAAATAGTTTAAAAATCGCGGGTCGTTCGTAGAATAAATCCAAGAAGCTTAAGGCTGTTTGATACTAAGTCAGTCATGTGGGGTACAAAGGAAAGTGTTTTATCAAAAACAACACCCAAGTCTTTAAAAACATCCGGACGAGTAAGGGTAACACCATTGATAATATAATTAGAGTTAATAGCAGTATTTTTTGTCATAACATTGCATTTAAACACGTTTAAATCCAGACGATTCACAATACACCAATCATGCAAAATGTCAAGGTTTCGCTGTAATTCAAGGCAATCATTTACAGAGGATATATTCGAGAAAATTTTTAGATCGTCTGCATAAAGCAGACAGTGGGCCGAAAGATTGTCAACAATATGGTTGATAAATTCTATTCTGAACACTTTGAACTTGTCTTTGAATATCATACTTACTGGTGATTTCAACGTACACTTTTTTACTGATGAAGGTCATGCAGAGGAGCTGTGTAAACTCTTGGCAGAGTATGGTCTAATAAGAACAGTGGTTGTTCCAACGAGAGGCCAAGCATGTCTTGATAATATTTTAACCAATATAGATTCAGCTAATATCGATTCTAAACCTTTTGATTTACATCATCTGTCTGACCACCTGGATATTCTCTTTGATTTTCTTTCTCTGGGTGAGTCACATAAAGTCAGGCTTTCCTATAGATCTATAACAGAGCAAGGACTATTTCTCCTTTACCAAAGCATTGCTACTGTTGATTGGTATTTGTCAGTGATGTGAGTGCTTGTGTAAGTGATTGTTAGATTCATTGAGATTGTTTCGGTTGAGGCTGGAAGATGTTTCCCACTTAAAAGTAGGGTGACTAATGGGATGAGTCTGTCACCTCGGGTGCAGTCGTTTGATGACTCTAGTTTTAGTAGCAGTTTTGTATTGGTATTTGAAAAAGACACAGGGTCTCCAAACAACTGTGAAACTGAAATAAATTAGCGGAAATTACTAAACAAGAATAGTTTGTTTATTTATTATATTAGTGATAATTGAAAAGGTTGTAATAGTAAAATATGTAATTTTTTAAATAAAAACAACGTTCTAACTGAGTTACAATAAGGTTTTAGCCCAGGTTTTTCATCTGAATGTAGTGTGGCCATTTTGACTCAGGCTATTTATGACAAAATAGATGCCGGCCAACTGGTTATTGCTGTGTCGTTCGGCCTTACGAAAGCATTAGACACCCTTGATCATGTTTGTGTTTCAGAGAATGTTGAATCATTCAATGTTCAATGTAAATCAAGCCTACGTGGACCTTCAAACAGTTGGATTATCTCCTATCTGGAAAATAGAAAATATTTATCAAGATAGAAGAGGTCATATTACGGGAGTTTTCAGTAAACCTAGGAACATCATCAGAATAGTGTTTTCGGACCGCTTATATTTTACGTTACGTAAATGAAATAGAATATAAATATAATAATATAAAATATGGAAGGGTTTTTTTTATATGCGGATGATGCTTTTCTATTATTGTGGGACAAGGACTACTTGAATTTGCCAAACAAAGTTGAAACTCTTTTGAATTTTAGTAAGTGGTGTGCAAAAAATAAACTAATAATAAATAGCTCTTAAACTGTTATCTCAGAACTTAGAATTCCTTATAAACCGGCTCTAGGTTTGGAATTTTATCTAAATGGCAACAGAATCTTAACCTCTAAATCCGTAAAATTTTTATGAATTATTTTGAACTTCAGCTGAAATTGGTATCAAAATATGAAGGAGGCTATTCAAGGCCAAATAAAGGATTTTATGTAATTTTCATCCTAAAAAATTTCCTAGATCTAAACTCATTGATTACTTGAACTGCTGGAGATTCTGATAATTATAACAGGGAAAGCTGCAAATTTCTCTTCCTAGGCACAGCTTCTATGAGCATTCTCCTCTTTGCTTGGGCAACAGTATATTTAAATTACTTACGATAATGGTAAAGAAGCCAATAATAACATTCTGATATCGTTTTTAATTACGTAATTAGCCACATTCCATCACTTATCACGGTAGAAATTATAACATAAGAAATATTGGAATATGTGCTATTAGCGACATCTATTGCAATCCCTGCATTTTTAGAGTCGTAGAGAAAGTATGATTTGAAACACGTTGGAGTAATTTATCCACAGTCGTGAATTACCAACCAAAATTAACTTCACTCCCCCGGAATACACCATATTCCAAATTTGTTATAGAATATACTATTACATATTTTATTCCCATGTGAATGTTGATGCATTTTATTATCTCCTATCTGGAAAATAGAAAATATTTATCAAGATAAACTAAAGTATACCACACAGATCTAAAACCTCGACGAAAGGGGGAGGTAAGTCAAAAGCAGGCCGTTTCCATGGATATACAGAGTTGTAGCCAACCGCGAATGATCATTGCACCATATCCATAGTTACGCACATTCTTTTCATAGACTCAGATTCGTGTGCCAAACTATAGATGAGGTCGTATTACAGGACTTTTTAATAAATCTAGAAACACTTCGGGGCATTGTTTTGGGATCGCTTATATTTTTATTACATTGAAATGAAACAGAAAAATAAAAAGCCGATTGTTGACTTGTTTTACTATTGTATAATAGGTATTGAACTAAATAAAATTATTTGTATTTGTAAAAAAAACACAGTATTATATTAAAATAAAAGGACATTTTATGTTCAGAATAGTTCAGTATGAACGTACGCAATAGATTCAAACGCAAATTAACAACATCACTCACTTTTCGCTGGATAGATCGGGAATGATGCAATAGTCATGATTAAATTAAAAGGATATCGGAGTGAATTATCGATTCGGTTGCTGCACATAAATTACATGATATCTGCAGTGTGACAGGCCAGATATTCAACCAAATACACAATATCGCTGTGGATCCTGAAAAAATGCTCCGTCTTTTAGTGAAAAACACCTTGCGTTAAAGAAAATCAAATAAAATATATCTAATTTTTATAATAAAATAGCGAAAAGTCTACAATTTTGCAATAAACAAAATCATCAACTTTTTTATAAAACGAAAAAATATCAAAAAAATATATTGGCTAAGTTTTAATTTAATCTAGCGTTTTCACATCGAGAAGACAAAAGTTTTTTTTGTAAAAATTCGCGCGAATACTATACTTCTCCTAGAGCTCAAGTTTCATTAAAAATCTAATATATAAACAGTTTGTTATACGTGGGAAATAAAAACACAATATGGAAGCATATGACGGCCCTTTATAAATAAAAACATGAATATAAAACTTTTTGTCATTTTCATTTCAGAACGAACTTTCTCTATTTATATTAAATGCTTGGATAAATTGTTCTACACACGGAGTCATATTAGCGTCGCTGATTTTCAAAAGCGTCGGACCCGCGAAATAAATGTGCATAGACGGACAATGTCGGCTATAAACGAAGGTCTGATTCAGAGGTTTGCAAACTGTGGAAAGTGCGCTTCCTAGTCGAAGCTGTACACAAGGGGGTGCCGAACAAGATATTAAAATTATTTTTTCCCATTTTTATTTAAAATTTTAATTTTAAATAATTTATTCATAAGCAAAGTATTAAAAATAATATAGAAATACTAATTGTCGGGGAGGGGATAGAACTAATGACTTATATGTGCCTGTTATTAAGTGAATAGCCTTGGCCAGGTTTGGTTTAATATTCCATATTTGGACTGTAAAGCAGATATAGCAAAACAAAACAGTTTCACAAGGGTAAGAAGTAGAAAAAGGTAACAGTATCCGAAACACTTTTGCTTTAATAAGATAATAGTTACAAAACAGTTCTCCCAGAAAATTTTAATTTCCTGCGCTGCTTGAAGAAATATCTATCATAATTTCTTCTTCTTGCAGAGGTTGTTTTTTATACCCTATTACAGTCACTCAATTCAATATATTCTTCTGAGAAAAGTAATTTCTGTAAACCTTTAGAGCTCAAAAATTCTAAATAACCCTCCACTGTCTTTAGCAACAGCTTTTTATAATTAACTCTGGATAAATTTACATATTGTTGGAAACATCTGAACGAAATTTTTACGTCCCTCGTAAAAGTATTGTAATGTGAAAAAATCACCTTCCGAAATTTTTTCACGTTTCAGGGTCCCTAGATGCAGAAAAAAATGTTTTCTCAGTTCCATTGGTCTGTCTGTCAATCTGTCGCTCTTCGCAGCATAGCTAAAAAGCTACCTACCCTACTAACTTCAAATTTTGGTCAAAAATAAAGGTTTATATGAGGGTGACCTGGTAAAGATCCAATATGGCGAAAAAAAAATTGTGGCCTATGAAACGAAATGTTAAAAAAATTATTATTAAAAAACTACTTATCAAATTTATCTCAAATTTTGCACAAATAGCAAGTATTATGTAGTTATCAGTTGGTAAAATTTTGTAAAAAAATGGCGAAACAAAATAGCGGCTTAATAAAATATTTAAAAAGTCAGTATGAAAAAAATACATAATGGATTGATTTGAAATTTTATGTAGTAAATAACTATGATATAGAGGTGAGCTGGTAAAATTGTGGTATAAATTCAAGATGGTGAAGCGAAATAGCGGCCAAATAAAATGTTTGTATTCATGAAAATATCACCAGACATATCATCACGTTTTAGCGAGGCTAGATGCCAAAAATTATATGTTTTAATAATTCCATCGGTCTGGCTGTCAATTCGCGACATAGCTTATATGGGGACGACCTGGTAATATTTTGGTAAAAATCCAATATAGCGAAAAATGACGGCCTAGCGAAATGTTAGAAAGTTATTACTAAAACACCATTTATCCAATTTATCTCAAATATTTCGCAGAAATAAAGTATTATGTAGAAATCAACTGCTAAAATTTTGGTACGAAATTTGTAGGAACAAGATGGTGGCTTAATAAAATATTTAAAACATCAGCCTGAATAACTACTTGATTGATTTCAAATTATGTGCTATAACTAATTGTGATATACAGAATAACTAGTAAAATTGTAGTGCTAATTCAAGATGGCGAAACAAAATGGCGGCCAAATAAAGTGTTCGTAACCGTGAAAAAAATTACCCTTTCAGGTTTTACATATCTTCACGTTTTAGCGTCCCTAGACGTGAAAAACATGAAGAAATATGTTTTATCAATATAATTTAATTATATATATATATATATATATATATATATATATATATATATATATATATATATATATATATATAAATATATATGTCACTAAATGACTATGTACTAAACTAAATTGGATCACACTTCACTATTCCTAATAAAAGATTCATAGCGAGGGAAGTTCCGGGTAAAGGAAATTTACTGATTTTCTTTTAGTTTATTATTCCACTATTGTGTTTTCTTACCAAAAGCGTTTACTTTTCCATTTAAAAAAAATATAGTTGTATCATTTCCCGGAAGTCGAAGATTAAGTGAATTAAGTTTTTTATCGTTGAAATCTTCTGCATGTTTATGACCCTCCACTCTCAGGAATATCGCTATTTCATTTCCAAATTCGTGAAGTGACAACCACCTGATGGAAAAATAAAACAACAATATGTTCAGTACCCATATCTTCACAAAGAGAAACGAAAATCCTTCATTTCAGAGGTTTGGTTTTTATATAATTAACTGCATGGATAACCACTATCAGAACAATATTTAACCCAGTACTTTCAACTCTGATGCTAAAGCTTCTCGCTCGATCATATAGTATGCCCAGACTATTCTCGGAGATTCTTTTTTTGCATATGCTAGTAAACTGTTATATCTACCAGCCTGGCTTAGCACAGGTGCAAATTCCAACACAATCCTTCCACTGCAAGTGAATTGAGAATAACATCATTTGTGGAACTTGTAAGGATTAGGCATTTTTAACGGAAGCCAATGTTGTAAGAAATAGATTTACAATTTTGGATCAACCATTTTTGACTCAGAAAAAAAAATTATATTAGCTGAACTATAATTACAGTGTTGCCAAAATATCTTGAATTTCTTAACCTCTGGAATAAAATTGACAAAAGCCGATTAAAAATATACCATCTTTGGTTTTATGGCTTTTTTCAATTTTTAAACGAAAGCCTATGTCTTAAAGTATAGAATAAAAAATAAAATTTGCGAATGAAATTGATTTAATTCCCTGCAATTTTCGAAACATTGCAATGCAAAAACTCCTTAATATGGCATTAGAAATAGAGAGACACTTTCATTTTACCAAATTGCCTTTGATTTCACTATTATGGTTTAAACATTTTAAACTGAAGAACTGCCGTCGGCGCCAAATCTGGTGCTAACCCGGTAACGTTTCACCTAGCACCCCCACTGAACCGTTTTTTGCATTATGGCTTTAACGATGATGACTTTGGCGCTTAATTTTGTAGTAATCCCATACCGATTTACCTAGTGCCTCTATATTGCCGGCCTCCGTGCTGCCACGCTCCGACTAGCGGCCATTCGACTGTACGGTTTTTTTTTGTTAATGCTTTAGCGATGATGCTTTCTACGCCTAATCTCTTACTTACTCTGTAATATTTCATCTTGTGCTCAGTATGATTGCGTTTCAATTATTCAACAAAATATTAACTTGGCAACATTGCTTCTTGAATATTGGAAATGGCCTATCAATCATGAAATGTCAAATGTCAATTAATTTTGCTTGTGACAAATTTTTAATTGGATAACATATTTTGTTTTGCTGTTTTGAACATTACTCACTTAAAAAATAAAATAAAAATCAGTATATTATATACCTAATAATATATTGGGTATTCTGCAAGCAATTTTAACATTAATTAAAAGAACAGTATACATTTATAACAATGTAGTGCCTTAAAAAGTTATATCTATTTGTTCCACTTTCTTTGCAAAAAACTGGTCCTTCCGCAATTTATTTTGCTGATATGTGTTTATTTTAAGGTAAGCTCTACAGCGAATGCAAAAAAGTTAGAAATTTTACCCAGAGAAATCGAAATTACACTTGGCAACACCGTTTCATGAAGATGAAGAAATGGAGATTCAGTTTAGTTCATCATGAAATGTCAAATGTCATTAATATCCGATTATCCGTTTGACATTTTTTTATCTCAAGAAGCTTGCGATAATATTTTATTATGATGCATTTTTACCATGAATTATTTAAGTAAAAAACGGTTAATTATATATATTAATATAATATTGTTCATTCCGCATCAAATTTTAATATTAATTAAAACTAACAGGGGACGTTTATAAGCATATAATGTCCTGCAAAATTATAACTCTTTTTATTACTATTTTTTTATAAATAAGTAGTTCATCGATGTTTTTTAAAGTAAGCTGAACGGTTACACAAAAAATCCACAAATTCCGAGATATAATAATTCCCACAAGAGCCTCATTTATAATTCTAAATGACCTGACAGCAGTTACTCTTTCTGGTATAGGCTTGCAAAATAGAAAGCCTTCAACTATTGGAGCTCTATGACAGAATCTGGTGTAGCACATTAAGTTAGAACTATTACTGCTGTCTGTTGCTACATCAAGTTGTATGGCAAATAATTTTCGAACTAATTTAGATTTAAGCTATTGCTGAATATCTGCAGATTGCAATTACACAACTGACACACTGACGCGCTGCCTTTGTTTCAATAGTCTTATATTTTTAACCCAGAAAGTTCCAGATGTAACGGTATCTCCCTTGTACCGCAAAATTTGGTATTTTCATAATAACTGAATGAATTTTTGAATTTTTTTTAGGATATAGAAGAATTACAAATCTTGATGAAAAATTGCTTCTTTCTGTTAAGCGGGGTTTTTTTAATGATTTTTGAAAAAAAAATATCTAATACTTTTGAAACAGCTGAAAAAAATATTTACTTTTTCAAGCACTAGTGCGGAAAGTAATTTCCTTTCCGCACTAGTGCGGCAAAAACTAATTTTCCGCAATATCATGGGGGCAGAAAATTTTTACTTTCCACACGCTCATAGAGAAAATAATAAAGAACATTTTTTATTTATAGCAGACTACATAAATGTAATGAAAAGTAAATAATAAATTAACAAATTTTAAAAAATACAGTTTATACGATTTATATAAAGTAATTACCAAATAATTACATACATATATAGACTGTTTCTTGTAAGTGGTTGAATCCAATACGTGGACCAGTTTAAATGAAATTGTATAAAGCTCTCGTTCCTAATACGTTTCAGCGCACTTGTGTCACGAACATAAGCAGTTAACGCCTAGTTTATTCAAAACATCTTAAGATTCGTATTACCTAGTGAGAGCTTTAATTTAAGGTCTACCTACACACTATTATAATAGCATCCCAGCTAAGACCAGCTTAGGTCTCATTGTCGACGATATGTATGTTATCCTGTAAACCTACCCTACACTAGACACGTCATTTTTAGTTGAATAAGTAATGAGGGAACTGAAAAATAAATAATTTTAAATATAATTATTATGAGAAAAAAATATATCAATCAAGAAACTATGGTATTTAGTTACCACACATGATGTAGCCCGCATTAAAAATTTCATTTTAAATATTTTAATACAAAAGGAAGTATTGTAATCGTAAAAAATCACCCTTCCGTCAGGCGTCGCATACTGGTCGATTTGCCTGGAATCACGGCATAAATGCATAAAATTTATTTATTTCAACATTACCAAAAATGCCCTAAATTTAAAGTCAATAATGCAAACAACAAGTTGGCTGTGAAAAAATACTTTCCAGCATTTGTCGTTCACTGACAGCAGACGTCAAAACAGAAATATGTCAGCAGGTAATGCTTTGTGAGATTGTAATTTGAAAAAAGGGTAAAATTTTAATAGTTGCTACAAAAACGTTATTACCTGGATCGATAGTTGTTTTAGATATAAATAGGATATTAGTGGAAACTTAAGTCAAAAATATTAATGTTCTGCAAAAAATCTTTCTTTTTAAGGAACCTATGATATAGAGAGCTTTTTGTTTATGTTCCGCTTCAGATTCTGATTCCTAATTTATTTTTCAACTTCTATGAATACTTATCGTAATTGTCCAAAAACAAAATTTTGCAGTTTTTTCTATAAAATTTAAAACTAAATTGCATGTTGGGTCTAAAAATCGAACTTTGTATTAACATGTGGTGTTTAAATGATATCATGCAAGATTTATCATTAGTTATAGAATTTTTCGCGGTATTTGTTTGTTAAATAGAACAAATCAATGTTAAAATCGAAATCTAGCCGCATACCTCTCTACAGGGTGTCCAACTAATTTGTCAAAAAATCCAAAAATGTAGAGAAAAAAAAAATTGTAATGAATATAATTTAATAAAATCCGTATTTTACGAATATGCAATAATCCAAGAAGTTATGAACTGGCTGCATTAATTTTTCAAAAAATCAAATTCTTCAATTTAAAATTTCAATTATTGTTTTCTTTCAAAATTTTATTATCTACCGACTTAAATTGTTTACAGATATGGAGGAACATGGGGTTTTGGGTCATAGAGACCTATTTAATATACTGCAAAGTTGTTCTCAAAAAATGTCGGGTCAAGATTTTCCTACTTACATACTCGGATATTACAGCTTACAAATCATGCAACTATATCAAAAAATTTAAAAATTAAAATATCACGTTTTAAAAGTCAATTAAAGTAAAGGGGCAGCGGTTCATCGAATGAAGGAGGCTTTTATAAAGAAATATGTTAAGTGGTTGGACCTTACTATTAGGTTTCAGGATAGCAGCGAGCGAACAATATGTTTAAAAACTGCCCACCTTCGCAGTGTAACCAGTACACAAGAACTTGCATATGCAACACAAAGGAGTTTTTGTTGAGAGTGAAATATTATGGCTTCCAAAATATTAAAATATTTAATTAACGTGCCACATAAATAATAATAAAAAATCGCATTCTAAACTTATTTATACTATAATTAGTGATGAAGCTCTGTCACTGATAATACAAGCAAAATTGAGCAAGAGTCAATATAATTTAATCAGAAATCAGGTTAAAGAAAAAAACTGTGACTGTTCGCTGGATCGTCTGGCCAATCCGAATATAAACAAAGATTTGAAAGTGTAAAAAAATTGGACAATAGTGTATTTCTAACATCTTTAGTGCCTATTAAACTGGTATGCAACGAGCCCGGAAACTTTGAATCTATCATCTGTCAAAATTCAAGATCTTCATCTTTTTGATTTTGTAGGCCACTTAAGTTACAATTAGCCCATGAAACATCAAAAATGACTATGCAAAAAAAGAAAAATATGGATGATCAAATAAATAAACTTCTTCCTTTTAAGCATATTCTTAATAACAAAAAAATAATGGTACATTTTGAACTACATCTCACAATGATCGACGGCAAAGTTTGCAATGCTCTAATCAAATAGTTCAACTCAAAAATGTTATGTTTGTGGGGTCACATCTAGGGACTTTAGTAATATTGATGTTGTTATTCAAAGGTCGACTACTGACAATAATTTGAAATATGGACTCTCAACATTACAGGCTTGGATACTTTTCTTTGAATGCCTTTTACATTTGCTTATAAAATGAATGACTTCCAAGTGGCAAGCAAGAGGTGCGGAAGATAAGTTAAAAGTTTTAGAATCCAAGAAACGTGTTCAGGAACAACTTTGTTCTCAGATGGAACTAATTGTATACAAACCGAAGCCAGGTTTCCTTAGTTCCAATGATGGAAACACAACCCGGAGATTTTTTGAGGGATACAGAACCGACTTCTTGTCTCCTCGGATCTTTGCATCTCCAGTTTAAGAAAACTACCACAAAAAAGATTAAGACCTTCTTTCCTGAGGCACCGGAATTACTTAGGCCTCCAATAGTGAATGATAGTTCAAAGAATCCAAAATAAAAAACCCAATAAATAATACATATTCACATATTCAATTCTACGATACTATGATATTTTGTATAATATTTACTTTAAATACACGTACACAATGCTGAAAAATCTAATGTATAGGAGTTAAAGTTTTGTTTTAGAGATAAGTACAACTAGACATAAGTAAGTAGGTATTTTTATTTTATGTTTTTAATACTTATTCTGAGACTATACCCTGTAGATTTGGATATTTACAATTTTATATAATTTTCACATGTACAATGGTGACATAAATCATAAATCTATCGTTTAGGAATTAATGTTTTATTTTGGGGATAGGCATAGCGAGACATAAGTAGTAGATATTTTTGTTTTATATTTTTAATACTTATTTTGTGACTACAGCCTGTAGATTTGGATCTTATCAATTTTGCATAATGGAGACTAATGAATTAAAAATTAAAGTTTTGCCTTAGGGATAGACATAACTAGACAGTAGACATAAGTAAGTATATTCGATTTATGTCTTTAACAATGGTCTTGTGACATTTCAAAATTTACTCATTATTTTTTTACATTCTCTAAATGGTCCCAGGGTCCAAGATACCAGTATGCGTCGGTCTCTCTGTCAGTCTGTCTGTTCGCAGCATAGCTTAAAAAATACTTATCACATTAACTTCAACTTTTGGTCAAAAATTAAGGGTCATATGGGGATAACCTGGTAATATTTTGAAAAGTGAAACGTTAAGAAAATTATTACTAAATGAACTAATTATCCAATTTCCTCATATTTTGCACAAACATAAAATGGTCCATAGGAATGAGTTTGGTATCATTATAAGATAGAGAAACAAAATGTTAACAAACTATTTAAAAAATCGGCCTGAAAAATACATATTAGAATCATTTCAAATTTCATGCAAGCATTAAGTGTTATATAGAGAGAAACTAGTAAAGTTGAGGTACGAATTCAAGATGGCGGAACATAATGGCAGCCAAATTATCGTAAATGAGAAGTATTGTAATCATGAAAAAATCTCCCTCAGAAATTGTAGAGAAAATCTAGTAAAACTGTGGCACCAATTCAAGATGGCAGAACAAAATGGTGGCCAAATAAAATATACATAATTGTGAAAAAATTACCCTCTAAAGTTTTACATATTTTCTTTTAGCATCCCTAGATAACAAAAAATATTTTTATCAATTCCATCGGGTTCGTCTGTTTGTCAGTTTGCGGCATAGCTTAAAAACTACTCATCAGTGATTTAAGTGAGAAATTAAGGGTCGTATGGGGATGACTTGGGAATATTTTGGTAAAAATCGAATATGCCGGAACAAGATGGCGCCCTAGAGAATCGTTAAAAAATTCTTACTAAGAAACTAATTATCGAATTTCCTCAAATTTGGCACAAAAAAAAACAAACAAAAAAGTGTTACATAGGAATAAACATATTGGTATGATTATAAGAGAGCAAAACAAAATGGCGGCCTAATAAAATATATAAAAAATCGACCGGAAGGAACTACTTATTAGATTAATTTTAAAATGTATACAAGCATTGAGTATGATATAGAGGTAAAGTTGTGGTACGAATTCAAAATGGCGGCAAAATAATTCTTTTTTAAATCAACGCAAAAAAATATTTTTCAAATGACTGTGTTATAGGGATAAACTGGTACGAATTCAACATTACGCAACAAAACGGCGGTGTGTGTCAATGTAAAAAATATTTATTGAATTTGTTTTAAATTATGCCCAAAACTCAAGTATGGCATAGGTAGAAGTCGGAAAAATATTAGTAGGAATCCAATATGATGGAACAAATTGGCGTCCAGTAGAAATGTTTGAAAAGATAGCATAAATGTGTTATTAAATAACTATGTACTGAACTAAATTGGGTCACACTCCGCTATTTTAAATAAAAGGGTAGAGTCATAATGATGGAAGTTACGGATAAACTTTTTACTTTAATAATATCCCACACTGATGCAAGAACCTTGATATTCATTATGTTGATCATATGTTCATTTGAGTGCTAGAATGCAATGACAACGTATTGAACATATTGTTTAAAAATAAAATAAATATTTATTTTATTCAAAAACAAATCATTATTCCTTTTTTTCATGTGTAAAAATAAACTACATTTAATTATACAAATAAATATTTAAAATAAAATACCAATTATTTTCATAATTTTGATTTCTTTTTAATTATGAAAGTAAATAGAATTTTCTGTTTATTAAATAATTATTAGTATTATTTTGAAGAAATTTTCACACCTAAGTTCCTAACCAATCAAATGCTTTTATTTTGAATCATTTCCATGGCAACCCAAAATATTTCCGGAGATATTCTTAATAAGTGGAAATATATCAATACTGAACACAAGAAGCTTTTGAACTTGACATTTTATTTTTAAAATAAAGATTAATATTTTTGAATACTTCTTGGTTACTGAATACTTAAATAATACTTAAAAAATTAAAACTAAAACAACATATTTTATTTATTTCATACTTATTGTATTATTAACCACAGAATCAAAGTGTTTTTGAAAGTCTACTAAGAACTTTGCTTTTCTCAATGCCGAATATGACGTTGAAACACTTTTATTAAATCAATGTCTATGTTTTAGAACATAAATATAATATTTTGATACAATTTTATTGAACCTAGCTTTACAAATCCGTGAAACTTGGTTGAGACATGGTTTAAATTCTTCCGTATTGTTCTGAACAGCTTTTTCTCCGGATTATGTAGATTACACTTCAGGCTACATTCATCAATAATGTACGTCAAGTATATTAGATTGAGCTTTCTGAAACTTGACAAATATCGACAAAAAAATCAACATCGGGCCCACAGCGCTACGAGTACGTTGGCGACAATTCTTAGTCAATTAGATCTTGTTTCAAAGCCATCTGATATTTTTTGTGTGATATACACACGGACTTAATATATATATATATATATATATATATATATATATATATATATATATATATATATATATATTAATATAACGTAAAAATAACGCTTCACCAATTTTAGTACAAATTGGTTCTAAACAATTTTTAGTATTTTTATAAAACTAAAATGGGTGGAACGTGATGTTTTTCTCAGTTATATTTGCTGTTATATATCTCACATTTAACACTTTAGTATTTAAAGAATAACTGTCCGCCCATTTTAGTACAAAAAATCTATTTAAAGCAAAAGAATAAATGTGTTTTAAACAATTTTTAGTCGTTTGATAAAACTAAAATGGGTGAAACGCTTTGTTTTACATTTTATGTATGTGTTCTTCACCACACTTATAACACTTTAGTATATAAAAAAAACAACGTTTCACCTATTTTAATACATAACTTGAAGCAATAATATAAATTTGTTTCTAACAATTTTAATAGTTTCAATTATTATGGTTGGTTAATGGTTGATGGGTGACTTGAACTTTCGATTGGTTGATGGAAAAAATAATATTGTTACCATGGCGATCCAAAGCCTGCTAGAATAAAATCGATTTTTGGACATTTTGATGGTTTTTCTTTATGAAATGTAAACTTCTTATACATCAATAAATAGGATTTTTCTTGCATATTTTATAGAGACAAAAATCCAATATGCCGTCCATAAGAAAAAATAAAGTTGGTAATGGTGAATGATAACCGAAACGTCGTAAATAAAATCTAATGATATAACCGTTTTCTACACAAAAAATGGCTAAAAAAAAATTTCATACATTTTGGCGTTTTTAAATTACCGATAAAATTCTGTAAAGCTTTGCCCGTTTAATCATTTTTGTATCTCTTATAGTCTCCGAGATCCCAATACATGCATCACCAAAATGGCCCACACGGTATATAATATAACAAAGTAGACAAGAGGGATAGTTTTAGCCCACATGTCCTGTTTCAAAACCAAATACCATAACGAACTTTCAAATATTGTTGATGTCTTAAAATTGGCTAAAAACTATAACAGAGTTCTTAGACATGTCAGACAAGAATGTAAAACAATATGGCGTCCAGTATACTAATTGTGATTAATTGAAATCCTTGTTCGTTTTATTTGTAACTCGTTTTCCACATACAAACACTAAAATTGTTGATTAAATGACGCTTAATAATTTTATTTGTCTGGCTGTGTATTTTAATTACATCGAAAGTCAGGCTATTAACTAGAAAACAAACTGCTGATATTACATTATTAAAGAACTATGCTGTTGAAATTTTCCGCTCGAAAAACCTCTAGTTATTAAAAAGTTATTTGGAAATACTTCTAAAACAGAAGGTAAACATTTCACTCTACGATTTACTTTAAGTTGACATAAACTTTATTAATGATTGCTAGTTTTTTAAATTGCAAAAAAAAATCATAATAACTGTTGTTGCATTTTACTCAATTTATAATAGTTCCGGTTTTCTTGCTATGTATATTTTGTTTTACAAATAAAATTTGATTTCAACCAATTTCTTATTTCTCTTTCGGTAGGATTTGCTGGGTCTTAATTTTTTCCAATTTTACAACGTTTGAAAAAATCCCGAATTCATTTTTATGAAAGCTGTTTCTCTAATCTTCTGTTTTCGCCAGTGCTGCTTCCAATGCAAAATGTTAACCTCCGAGCACTACATTTGGTATATACCAGACCTGTTACGGTATGTTTAATTTTAACAACTTTTGTATGATCTTAAAATGCTCATTGACTCTTATTTTAAGAGACCGAGCGTCTTTCCAATGTGTGTCTCACCAAACTTACATAAAATCCAGTGTGAGGATGATCAATAATACATTTAAGTAACAAAATCCCCTCTTAGCATGTGTGTCAAGAAACATTTTAAACACATACAAAACTTCAAAATCAGGCACAGTGTAATAGTCTCCTAAAAAGTAAAAAAAAAGTACAAATATATCACACAATCTCCTCCAAAACTTATTGTTAATAAAAGCTGCAGCATCTGAGACAATTTTAAAAAAAATAATTACTTTAATTTATCTTCAACTTTTATCTACATAATTTCGGTCACTCCGGCAAAGCGCTTACATATTATAAGCATTTTCTCCAAAATTCGTCTTTCCACTGATACTACGTCAAGCAGCTGTTTTTGCACCCCAAGTGATGTTTACGTAGCGACTCATCCAATAGCAACTGACAGCAAACACATGCGTTATGACCTTGAAGTGACCATTAAACGACAAGTTTTATACCAAATGCGGAGCTGCAAAGAATTTACCGGCAGTGTTACGTTTTATAGGCGCATATCATATTTACTAGCTACTGGATTCTGAACATATGTCGCAGTAATACGAGGCGGACTCAATACGAAGATACGTTATAAGAAAATCATTTGTATTTTGACTTACACTGTTTTTTAAGCCAATACCTCATATGGACATCCTTTTTAATAAGCTTCAAAATCGAATAATAGTTCTGCAGAAATCAGTAGATATATAAAAATATTTACAGAAAATACAAGGGGTATTAGAAATCAGAAAATGCAAGATATAATCGAGCAATGAGAAAAATTGGAGAGCGTCAGTACTGGAAATTTGCGATGTCACGTTTAAAGTTGCAGAGGCCCGTTTTCAATATACTGATCAGTTAAATGCTAATGTTATTTGTGAAAAATTTAAATAATACGTCAAATTGTTTCCTCATGACTTAAATAACCTATTAAGTCTTACCCAGTGGTTAAAAAACAAAGATTAAAAACGGAACTCAGTGTTTTGTATTTCAGTAACGAATGTATAAATTATTCATCTTGTGCAATGCTACTCCATTTCTTGGCTGGCAATGATCTTGAGGAAGTTTTTCAAGAAACAATTAAATTGTTAATTACTTGTTAATAGTAACAACACAGCCGGTGACGAATGCAGGATAGAGTGCGGAGAGAAATTTCTAAGGAGTACCATGTGTCAAGATGGCTTAATGCCTTAAAATGTTAATGCTTAATCTAAGTCAATAACTCCATTGTTTTGAAATATACTTACTGACTTTAAATATTTAAAAATATATTGATACGCTGATAGTTAGCAAAATTATTTAAAGTTCCACGTTAAAAGTTTTTCTAAATATTACCGTTAACTTAAACCTTAGTAAAAAAACATTTTTGTAATGAAACATTACGCCTAAAAATATCTTTTTCTAGGTTCTGAATCCCCTAACTAAATTAATATATAACGGTAACTTAGGAAATTATAAAACTGATTTTTTTTGGCTTTAATTGCAAAAAAATGTATGATATGTAATTAAAATAATTGTTATACTTTTAATGTAGTTTATTGTATTCACTAGAATAAACTAGTAGGGAATGCACAATTAGCAAACAACACTCTTTCCAATTTTATGAGTCATCATCGCGCCGAAACCTTTCAACATGCCCTTAATTTTTTTTTGAATTCACACTAACTGCTGGTTAAGAATTTTATCATATTTATATAATTTGAAAAGAATTATCTAAAACAAACTTTTTATTTATGTAGGAAAACAAAGACATAGTTGTTAATTATACGGTCTAGCGAGCACCTCTTTTTGGGTTTGTTTAATTCGTATTTCCCTAACAATATATGCAAGCGGTATTATTTATATCTTGCAAAGAGTTTAATTATTTTCTACACACTAATCATGGCTAGTAGCGACTCGTGACCTTAGACAGTGCTGAAGGCTGCAGTTTATGTGGAAAATAAAATGTAATATATAATTTAACAAATTTGAATAACTCATCATATACAGTATGCCTCGCAATACTCAAATAAAGTCAACATAATAAAATTTAAAAACACCGTGTTTTTGACTGCCTGCGCTCTACGTAATAAAATACGTTATAAAGGTTTTTTTTTTAATTTCTTAAAAACCAAATCAGTGAGCTTATTTTTCTTTGCGGCAAATTTGTCAATCATTCTTTCACTCAAATCAGGAATAAACCGAATAGGTTTATGTTTAACTGATACAGTAGTTTACCTTAAATGCGGAAAAGTCACTTTACGCACGTGTAAGGGACACTATTTTTTCTACAAGCATGCTGAAAAACGCAAAGTTAAAAAGAATCGTTTATTTATATCAAATACATAATCACAAGTTAATTATTATTAACAACATGAATAGTAAATGTGCAGTTTAGCTATAGCATTTTGTAAATTAATTGCAGAGGATGGAATTTTTCCAAGGAACTCGGGGACTTGTAGGTTGGGTTTGGATTTTCCAGTTCCCTTTCACGAGTACTTAATTGTTGTAACCGTCGCCGAGGGGGTAACCTTTTGGTTGGAAGAAGTCGATTTGGTAGACTGCACTGGTGAAAGTTGGTAACTAGAGGAAGGAATGGCATTGAAGTTCAATACTTTATTGGATAGATTCTTTTGAAGACTTGTTGAGCTTTCTAAATAACCATCTGCCACGGCTGAAGATTTTCAACCTCCGAGGCCTTTGATATTTGTTATTCCTTCTCCGGAATCTGTAAGCAATGTGGCGGCCGAACGTCGGAAACTGTGGCCTGTGTATAGTTCAGGATTTCGGAGCTTCAGATAACCTGCAATATTTGATGGCATTTTTCAAAGGTGTTTATTCCGATTCATTGTACTGTGCAAGCCCCTTTCTTGTAGTTTACAAGAAAACGTCTATGTGGGGTTTCTGGCTTTCTTAAAATCGCATATCTTCTGACCAATTTTAAAAATTCTCCGCTTTCAGCTTCATCAGAAAGGTAATTTTTTATGTCTGGAATTTTTATTAATAAAATATTTCCTTTGTCTTCAATACGATCCAATGACATATTTGTTAATTCTTCTCGGCGACATGCGCCCGCCAAACCAAATATAGTAGCTATTTTAATATGGAGATAAATTTCGTCACGCACTTCATTTATAAATTTGAAAACATTTTCGCCTTCTTTGGCCTATATCCAACATTTTGTTTTTTTTAAATAGGCCGTGACTTTTAACATTGAGTATCTGGACCAAAACGTGTTTGGCTTACATGTTTTGGAAAGATCGGCGAAATATGCCAAAAAAAAACGTGATCTTTCAAAGATTTGATACCTTTAGTTTGACACCAGGTTTTAAATAAAATATATTCTTTCTCATACCTAAGACGGTATTTTGATGGTAGCAGATTGAAGTGTGCGGTTCCAGCTGCTTCCATAACGGATTCCGACAAATCTTCGTCTGAAGAATCCATTAAAAATACTTTTACTCAGGTTTTACTACGACAAAAATCAGCGACAGCAAAATTGGTTTTGATTGGCAATGAATGACACGCGTATTTTTACTTTGTGTCTATGTATATTCAAACTGCCAAGTAAAAAAAGCAGGTGCTTATTATTACTTAACATTGATTTCATAAGACATAATACAAGGGCCATTAAACAATTTTTTAAAACACGTTTTACATATCTTTTACCATTTTGTTGAAAATTAGAGCAGGATTCTAGGAAATTTATGTTCTTAAATCATTTTGCTAACTATCAGCGTATTAATATATTTTTAAATATTTAAAGTCAGTAAGTATATTTCAAAACAATGGGGTTATTGACTTAGATTAAGCATTAACATTTTAAGGCATTAAGCCATCTTGACACACGGTACTCCTTAGAAATTTCTCTCCGCTTCTGCATTCGTCACCGGCTGTGTTGTTACTATTAACAAGTAATTAACAATTTAATTGTTTCTTGAGAAACTTCCTCAAGATCATTGCCAGCCAAGAAATGGAGTAGCATTGCACAAGATGAATTATTTATACATTCGTTACTGAAATACAAAACACTGAGTTCCGTTTTTAATCTTTGTTTTTTAACCACTGGGTAAGACTTAATAGGTTATTTAAGTCGTGAGGAAACAATTTGTCGTATCATTTAGATTTTTCACAAATAACATTTGCTGCATTTAACTGATCAGTATATTGAAAACGGACCCCTGCAACTTTAATCGTGACATCGCAGATTTCCAGTACTGACGCTCTCCAATTTTTCTCAGTGCTCGATTATATCTTGCATTTTCTGATTTCTAATACCCCTTGTATTTTCTGTAAATATTTTTATATATCTGCTGATTTCTGCAGAACTATTATTCGATTTTGAAGCTCATTAAAAAGAATGTCCGTATGAGGTATTGTCTTAAAAAACAGTATAAGTCAAAATACAAATGATTTTCTTATAACGTATCTTCGTATTGAGTCCTCCTCGTATTACTGCGACATATGTTCAGAATCGAGTAGCTAGTAAATATGATATGCGCCTATAATACGTAACACTGCCAGTAAATTCTTTGCAGCTCCGCATTTGGTATAAAACTTGTCGTTTACTGGTCACTTCAAGGTCATAACGCATGTGTTTGCTGTCAGTTGCTAATGGATGAGTCGCTACGAAAACATCACTTGGGGTGCGACAACAGCTGCTTGACGTAGTATCAGTGGAAACACGAATTTTGGAGAAAATGCTTATAATATGTAAGCGCTTTGCCGGAGTGACCGAAATTATGTAGATAAAAGTTGAAGATAAATTAAAGTAATTATTTTTTTAAAATTGTGTCAGATGCTGCAGCTTTTATTAACAATAAGTTGTGCTTGAAATGTTTCTTGACTCCCATGCTAAGAGGGGATTTTGTTCCTTAAATGTACTATTGATCACCTTCACACTGGATTTTATGTAAGTTTGGTGAATCACACATTGGAAAGACGCTCGCTTTCTTGAAATAAGAGTCTGGTAACAGGTCTGGTATATACCAAATTCAGTGCTCGGAGGTTAACATTTCGCATTGGAAGCAGCACTGGCGAAAACAGAAGATTATAGAAACAGCTTTCATAAAAATGAATTCGGGATTTTTTCAAACGTTGTAAAATCGAAAAAAATTAAGACCCTGCAAATCCTACCGAAAGAGAAATAAGAAATTGGTTAAAATCAAATTTTATTTGTAAAACAAAATATACATAGCAAGAAAACCGAAACTATTATAAATTGAGTAAAATGCAACAAGTCATTATGATTTTTTTTGCAATTTAAAAAACTAGCAGTCATTAATAAAGTTTACGTCAACTTATAGTAAATCGTAGAGTGAAATGTTTACCTTCTGTTTTAGAAGTATTTCCAAATAACTTTTTAATAACTAGAGGTTTTTCGAGCGGAAAATTTCAACAGCATAGTTCTTTAATAATGTAATATCAGCAGTTTGTTTTCTAGTTAATAGCCTGACTTTCGATGTAATTAAAATACACAGCCAGACAAATAAAATTATTAAGCGTCATTTAATCATCAATTTTAGTGTTTGTATGTGGAAAACGAGTTACTAATAAAACGAATAAGGATTTCAATTAGGATATTACAATTAGTATACTGGACGCCGCGGCCGTATTGTTTTACATTCTTGTCTGACATGTCTAAGAACTCTGTTATAGTTTTTAGCCAATTTTAACACATCAACAATATTTGAAAGTTCGTTATGCCATTTGGTTTTGAAACAAGACTTGTTGGCTAAAACTATCCCTCTTGTCTACTTTGTTATATTATATACAGTGTGGGCCATTTTGGTGATGCATGTATTGGGATCTCGGAAATTATAAGAGATATAAATTTTATCGATAATTTAAAAACGCCAGCGACGCGCTTTTAAGTTTTTTGGTTTTCGAGATATTTTGAAAAAACTAAAAAGTGGCATTTTCTGTAAAGCCCTGTAACTTCTTTATTTGTAATTTGATTCAAAATGTATGAAAATTTTTTATAACCATTTTTTGTGTAGAAAACGGTTATATTATTAGATTTTAACTACGACGTTTCGGTTATCCTTCACCATCACCAACTTTATTTTTTCCTATGGACGCCATATTGGATTTTTGTCTGTTTAAGATATGCAAGAAAAATCCTATTCATTGATATATAACAAGTCTACATTTCATAAAGAAAAACCATCAAAATGTCCAAAAATCGATTTTATTCTAGCAGGCTTTGGATCGCCATGGTAACAATATTATTTTTTCCATCAACCAATCGAAAGTTCAAGTCACCCATCACCCATCAACCATTTATAATAATTGAAACTACTAAAATTGTTAGAAACAAATTTATATTATTGCCTCAAGTTATGTAGTAAAATAGGTGAAACGTTGTTTTTTATATACTAAAGTGTTATAAGTGTGGTGTAGAACACATACATAAAATGTAAAACAAAGCATTCCACCCATTTTAGTTTTATCAAACGACTAAAAATTGTTTAAAACACATTTATTCTTTTGCTTTAAATAGATTTTTTGTACTGAAATGGGTGGACAGTTATTCTTTAAATACTAAAGTGTTAAATGTGAGATATATGGCAGCAAATATAATTGTGAAAAACATCACGTTCCACCCATTTTAATTTTATGAAACTACTAAAAATTGTTTAAAACCAATTTGTACTAAAATTGGTGAAGCGTTGTTTTTACTTTATATTAATATATATAATATGTATATCACACAAAAAATATCAGATGGCTTTGAAACAAAATATAATTGACTAAGAATTGTCGCCAACGTACTCGTAGCGCTGTGGGCCCGACGTTGATTTTTTTGTCGATATTTGTCAAGTTTCAGAAAGTTCAATCTAATATACTTGACGTACATTATTGATGAATGTAGCCTGAAGTATAATCTACATAATCCGGAGAAAAAGCTGTTCAGAACAATACAGAAGAATTTAAACCATGTCTCAACCAAGTTTCACGGATTTGTAAAGCTAGATTCAATAAAATTGTATCAAAATATATTTATGTTCTAAAGCATAGACATTGATTTAATAAAAGTGTTTCAACGTCAAATTCGGCATTGAGAAAAGCAAAGTTCTTAGTAGACTTTCAAAAACACTTTGATCCTGTGGTTAATAATACAATAAGTATGAAATAAACATAATATATTGTTTTAGTTTTAATTTTTTAAGTATTATTTAAGTATTCAGTAACCAAGAAGTATTCAAAAATATTAATCTTTATTTTAAAAATAAAATGTCAAGTTCAAAAACTTCATGTGTCCAGTATTGATATATTTCCACTTATTAACAATATCTCTGGAAATATTTTGGGTTGCCATGGAAATGATTCAAAATAAAAGCATTTGTTTGGTTAGGAACTTTGGTGTGAAAATTTCTTCAAAATAATACTAATAATTTAATTATTTATATAATATATATATATATATATATATATATATATATATATATATATATATATATATATATATATATATATATATATATATATATATATATATATATATATATATATATATATATATATATATATATATATATATATATATATATATATATATATATATATATATATATATATATATATATATATATATATATATATATATATATATATATATATATATATATATATATATATATATATATATATATATATATATATATATATATATATATATATATATATATATATATATATATATATATATATATATATATATATATATATATATATATATATATATATATATATATATATATATATATATATATATATATATATATATATATATATATATATATATATATATATATATACAGGGTGTCCCAATAGTGCGTTCTCGGTTGATATCTTTCAAATGTAAAAGTTGTAGAACAATACGGGCTACATAACCTAAAATTATTTTCATTTATACAGGGTGTCTCAAAAATCTGTAGCGAAGCAAAGTTGTGTTTTTTCATGTGGGACACCCTGTATATTTTTGCATATTTAGATTTTGCTGGTGATTCTACACATTTTTTGTATAACATGTCCTACGTCGAAATCTGATAGTTTTTCTAATATCCGCCATTTTGTAAAAAATTATGAATTGCAGTGCCTTTTTTCAAGCGACGTGGACCGTTGGCTTTTTGATATAGGATTATGATTTTTGGTATCAACATTAACAAAAGTATGGGTTGACTTTCAACCTGAACAAAATTTATCGGCGTTGTACAGGGGGTCCTAGATAAGTATGAGAAATTAAAAAAATTTAAAACATTATATCTTCATTTTTTTAAATGGAATGTATTTTAATATTTTAGACTATTCGTGACCTAAAACCCTACCTTTCGTTATAAATATGTCCTATACCTATTTGTCATAGTTTCCGAGATTTTGATTTATTATTTGGTTTTCAATGGCAATCGCCTTAGAATTTGCTTTATTATCGAATTTATAGAATTTTCCGAGGAATCCAAAAATGTAATAATATGCAGGGTGTTCCATTTAAAATAGCAAAGTTGATATCCGAGGGACACTTTTGTATTACAACTTTTTCTCTGTTATTAAAAATAAAGGAATTAAGGGGGGTGGCAAATCTCGGTGAATCACCCTGTACATTAATACACAATAAAAAATGTAAAATTAAAATTCAGTCTACTATTTTTCTTTATGTAAAAAGGCAAATAAATATTTTAATTATAGAGACACAAAAAAAAAAGAAGTCCTACAATCACTTGATTAAATGTTCAATATGACCACCATTTCTTTCAACACACACTTGTAGCCGATTCACAAAGGAATTGTTAACTCTATTCAGCATCGCGGCATTGATATTTGTACATGCATTTCTAATTCTCATTTTCATATTCTCTATGGTAGTGGGTGGCGTTTGGTAAACTTGCTCTTTAACAAAACCCCATAAGAAAAAATCTAGTTTTGTGAGGACTGGAGACCTTGCCGGCCATGATACTGCACCTCCCCTACCAATCCATTTAATTTCATAATTCGCGTCTAAAAATTGCCTCACCTGCCTGTTAAAATGTGCCGGAGCGCCATCTAGTTGGAACCACATCCGCCTCACTAGATTCAAAGGTAATTCGTCAATCCACGCCTACAAACTGTTTTGCAGTAAGTTTAGGAAAGTGTCTCCATTAACTCTATTTTCGAAAAAATAAGGTCCAATGATACTGTTACCGATTATACCAGCCCATACATTAAGAGACCATCTATGCTTGTGATCCAAGGGGATAATAGTGGAAATTATGTCGGTTGACGTATCCATTTTTATGAAATGTCGCTTCATCAGTAAATAAAATGTTATTGAAAAAATCATGTTCTTCTCTATTTTTTGCTAATGCCCAAGTACATAATTCAAGTCTTCGATTGAAATCGTCTTGATCCAGCTCTTGTACCAGTTGAATATGGTATGGGTGAAATTTATGTTTTCTAATTATTCTATTTGCCGTAGATTTAGCAACACCTCTCTCCTTTTCTAACTGCCTACATGAAATATGAGGATTTTCAATTAAAGTTTGCATAACAAGATATTCAGTTTCTTCATTTGCGGCTCATGAGGATGACGTTCGGCATTGCTAAACCGTTGCGCATAAACTCTACTTGCTAAAAAACAATTTTGATCACTTGCGCCCAAAACATAAACCATGTTAATCAATTCTTCTCCAGAAAAATTCATTTTGAATCAATTTGAACATCGTTACTACATAAATACAAGAGTTTGACATTTCGCCATGACAACATTTTCCCCGTTTTCATTTGTTTTTACTTTAGGATTGTCTAAGGCATCTTCGTACATTAAGTTCTAACTAAATGTTGACACTACCTACGCTTTTATAATAGCCAAAATAGTAAATATTTAAGAATAGGTGGTAAAATATCTTTAGTCTTTACGTCGCGATTCTTAGCACAATATTATGAGCTGAATTTTTAATTTTGCGTCACTTGTAGTGTATATAAATAGAAAATTCGATAATAAAGCAATTTCTAAGGCAATTGCCATTGAAAATCAAATAATAAATACAAAAATGTCAAAATCTCGGAAATTATGACAAATAGGTATAGGACATATTTATAACGAAAGATAGAGTTTTGGGTCACGAATAGTCTAAAATATTCAAATACTATACATTCCATTTAAAAAAATGAAGATATGATGTTTTTAATTTTTCCTACTTATCTAGGACCCCCTGTACAACGCCGACAAATTTTGTTCACGTTGGAAGTCAATCCATACTTTTGTTAATGTTCCTGCCAAAAATCATAATCCTATATCAAAAAACCAACGGCCCACGTCGTTTGAAAAACGGCACTGCAATTCATAATTTTTTACAAAATGGCGGATATTAGAAAACCTATCAAATTTAGACATAGGACTTGTTATACAAAAAATGTGTAATGTCACGAGCAGAATCTAAATATGCAAAAATATACAGGATGTCCCGTAAGAAAAAACAACTTTGCTTCGCTGCAGATTTTTGAGACACCCTGTATAAATCAAAATAATTTTAGGTTATGTAGCCCGTATTGTTTTACAACTTTTGTATTTAAACTTTTTTTTTATATCGCTGTCCGTTATCAAGATATCAACCGAAAACGCACTATTGGGACACCCTGTATATATATATATATATATATATATATATATATATATATATATATATATATATATATATATATATATATATATATATATATATATATATATATATATATATATATATATATATATATATATATATATATATATATATATATATATATATATATATATATATATATATATATATATATATATATATATATATATATATATATATATATATATATATATATATATATATATATATATATATATATATATATATATATATATATATATATATATATATATATATATATATATATGTATATATATATATATATATATATATATATATATATATATATATATATATATATATATATATATATATATATATATATATATATATATATATATATATATATATATATATATATAAAAATATAGATACACTTATTTACATGAACCCAAAAAACGAACGGAGTCCAATAGACAAAATACAATTTCATAATAAATCACAGATTTTTACTAAAAATAAAATCTCCGGCAGAATTCGAATTCACAACATGCTGATCCAACACGCTACCATTGATCCAGACAGGTCGTACCACAAAATAAACCAACTTTGTGTTGAATGATGTGATATGTCTATTTTCACATAAAATGCACTAAACAAATATCATAAATAAATACACAACAGCATTAATTCAGTATTCATTACGAAGAATTACTGAGATCGTCAGTCAAACGTCACATACGTTGTTTGCTAGCAGTACAAGAAGAAGAAATAATAATTGAGGTATTGATCTTTAGGAGAGCTGGAAAAGGAACACTGCTTTTTTAGCTCACCAAGCCTTCAAGATGTTTATTTTCTTCTTCAGGGCTAAAAATGGAAGATTTATTTTAAACATATAAATATATCAATAAAAAATATTTAACTTACTGCTAAATGCAATCAGTAAAAGAGAACTTTTGTCAACAATCGATTATAAATACTAAAAAATATTATAACAGTTAGTTTTTGGTTATTAAGTTAGAAATAACAGGTAGATTTATATTGTTAATTGATGGTATGTTTCAAAGTTAAATTTTATACGTAGGAAAAATTAAGTGCACACAAAACAAATATATATAACTCTACATTTTACATATAAATAAAAACATAAAATTAAAATTAATAGTTAAAATTTAAATTAGATTTAGATGAAGAGTGGAAAATTCCAAAAGATCGTTTTTTTTAAAGGCTAAAATATTTCAGAATATTAGCTCATAATATATTACATAAATTGATTAAAAACTTACCACAGAATATAAATATATTAAAAATCCAAAACAATATTTATATATAAATCACGACACATTTTTCTTTCAGGACAAACAAAACAGGGAAACAGGATACTGGTATTTAATTTCGGCACCAAGTGTGGGATTTATAAGATGGACATATATATTTTATTTAAGTTGTTGACATCTTTTTTGTCGTTGATTGAATTTTTGTTTTTGTGGATTTCCACCATTTCTAGAAACTCCGGTTTGTTTTGGGTGATGCCCTCTTTTTAATATTTTTGTATTATTAAAGTCGAAATAGAAGTTTTTGAATCTTTCGGGGTTGGTAAGAACTTTGCAATTCTTTTTGTCGTACTATGACTTTTTATTCTATTTTCTAGGTATTGTTTTATTATGTGGTGATTTTAGACTAGTGATTTTTTTAAGCAAATTAAAATCTTTATGGCATATAGCAATGTTATGAGGTTTAAATAAGTTTTAAAACTTTTGAGATAAACCATTTACAAAAGGCAATGACAAAAAAGTGATATCTTGGTTTATTAATATGTAAATTTATAAATTCTATTTTGATTTTTTTGTTAATTAAATTGGACGGGTAATTATTCTTCTCTAGTGCATTTTTGGTTTTTTCAATGCATGCTTCCCTATACTCTGGATCTGAAAGATGTATAACTCGGTCGGTTAGTCCAATAATCAGAGTTTTTTTTGTGAAATGGGGTCACTAAAACTTAAATATCTGGAAGATTATGTGTTCTAGGTATACCATTCTCTCTTTATATTTTGATTTATTTGGTGAAAGATGACATCCAGATAATTTATTTCATGGTTTTCTTCTTTATATATAAACTGTATATTTTTTTAATACTTATTGAAACTCTCTACGATGCTATTTATTTTATATTATCCGTTATACAATCATCTACATACCTTTAACAAAAGGAATTTTAGTGTCTAAATTTTTCAATAACGTTTCTTCTAGCGATGTGAAAAATGACGCTTGATATTGAAATTCTATTTGTTAAAAAAAAAAAATCCGCACTGAATGTACGTGAGATCGGGAGTAAGTAGCTATAACTGTTTCCACTACTACCCTTTAAGAGTTTATATTACTATTTATTATTACTAATAATCTTACTATATATCAATAAACACTTTGGGTTACACGCTTATAAGTAATATGTATGTATTTGTTACTACCAGTAATACTTTTTAGTAATTTTCCATGTGTAAAGTAATTATATAATAACTACTGCCAAGCATCTACTTAGGGAATTGACTCGAAGGTCATCATTTCTTTTCCGTGACATAATAGTAACTATTTAAAGTTTCTGTTTCTTATCTGTTTACTAAATTACAACTTTTAAGTATCAATACCATCCTGAATCGTGCAGAGACTACTCCATTACATTCAAATGTACTCCTATAACGTATTACTATCAAGTAAAACGAGTCGTTCCAGAGTAAATAAGTTATCGTCTAATGTTACTTTAAACTGGCTATTACCAGTCGTTATTCTTCTGTTGCAACTTTGAAGTAAGAATTACAGTAATTATTTACTACAAGTAAACTATTACCTCTTGTACTTGAGGTTCCGGAGATAGGGGGCGCTGGTACGAGATTCGGTCTACACTTACTTTATAAGGACAGTGGAGACAATAGGGTAACCAATTTTTGGTTGGTTCGGCCATATTGCTGCTAAAATCGTTTTGTTTATTTTTTGCCTACGTGATTTTCTTATGAGGTTTGTTGTTTGGGTGTATTTTTTTATTACTTTTTGTGATTATTGAAGTGAATATTAATTCAAACAATAAGTTCTGAACCATTAGCCATATGGAGAAATGTGTTTGTAATTATAAAGTGTTTGTGATGAATTTGTAAGTGACCGTAAATGTCTTAAGTTTAAGTTTATTCCAAGAATGTATTAAATATTGCACATTATTATATTTTGGTTTTATTTTCCTGTAAAAGGCAATATTGTTTCATGTCTTAATGTATGTTTTACTTCATTGAGCGCCTAAATTTGAGGTAGAAGCTCTCAAAGATTAGCATAAAGGAAACTTTATTTTGTAGGCCTGCTTCAGTACATATTACGTTACTAAATTCGCTTGCCAGACAACTCTGATTAATTACTTGCACAGTTATTGTTATTTGTTAAAAATCAAAATGAAAAAATAAGTTTGCACTAGATAGTTCGAATATTAAAGTAAAACATGAACATAAGCCTACATTTACAACAGACGAAATTTATCTTTTAATGATGAAATTTGTCTTCACATATTTATAGAAAACAGCAATACCTAATGTCATAAATTAAAATTGGACTTCGTGCCATCAAGAACCCCGAAAAACGTATGAAACAAGATATTTCTATAATACCCTTCTTTTTCCGTTAATCCACCCTCACCCGCTATACAATTCACCCATTGACACAATAAATAATTTGCTCCAAAAATAAAAATATTTGATATTTTCAACATTCATCAAGATTACTAATAATCAAAATAACTTGACGCAAAAATTAATTCTGTACCTCAGGTAAAGCAAAATTATTTTTTTGGTTAATTACTCTTCATACACTAAAATTTCAAGCTAACATAATAATACATTTCAAATGTATCGCAGAAACTCTTAGTTATATAAAAAACTCAAAATAGCATCATTTCGTCATTTTTATATATTTTTCTAATATGCTGGCTATGAGACCACCCAGCACTACCTAAAAGACCTCCTAAAAATTGCATCCAAATGGTTCACGCTATTCCGGGGTAATCTATGCACAAACAAAAAATAATATAGGGTCGAATTGATAACCTTCACCTTTGTTAGAAATCGGTTCAAAAAGGTGAAACATGGCAAATTTCTCCTCTTTTCAAAATCTCTTTGTAAATAAAACATTTTATTCCACTATACAGGGTAGCACGGTCTAAAAGAGTATCTTACAAACAGAAGTACTGTTTATTTCGATAGAGCTTAGGTTTGACAAAAACCGTAAAACACGGCAACCTTACGTTCTTTATTTTGCAAATTAAAGCAGTTTTTTTCTTTATATCAACTTTTTCTAGTTTTGGGCGATAAAAACAAATTTTGAATTTTAACTTTTTTTAAACAGTCAAATTTGTATTATTTTTGTATATAAATTTATTTTCGGCTACGCGTGTATATATATATATATATATATATATATATATATATATATATATATATATATATATATATATATATATATATATATATATAAATATATAATAATATACTCAACGAGAGATTATCATTGACGTATGTATGACCATCCATCCATTGAGAAGTAGGGACTATGTTTACCAAACTCATTTTTAAAAAGATATGTTAAGTGCCTATTTCAAAAGGTGAATATTAAAACCGTACGAATAATTCAACACCACAGGGAAATTATACAATTCGTTTCCGGCATCTGTGTAGGATGTTACTATCAAGAGAAATACATTCCGGGATTACAGCATTATAGAACATTCGCAGATTATTTCAGCCTAAGTTTTATATTTAAAAGCTGTTTCTCAATAATAAAACCCACAATGAATTCTTATTAACAGTATAGGTTTCAATTTTTCATTCATATTTGAAATTGAAATATTACTTTCCAATCATTAATATAAACGCAGTACTTTTTCTTTTCTCTTTGCAGAAACTCTTATGAGCTTTATTGACAAACCTGGTGCTCCTCTAAAGGGATAAAATCTTTGTTTTAATAAGATACATTTTTTTACATCACCTCAAAAAAGACCTAACCAGGGCTAATCAAAATGCAATCCAATTTTTAAAACAACTACATACAATATTACAAGTTTTATTGAAAAAGAAACAAAAAAAGGTCATTGCCCGAAACGGGATTAGAACACACATCCTTCACAACTGAAAAACCTTACCACTGAGCTACGAGGCTCACACCAAAAAGTCTGCAATAAATAAATAAATTAAAAGACAGGTGATGTATAGGTATAATTTTTCATTCTTGTAGTGTGTGTAAAAATAATAATAATATTTGGGTATGCTTGTTTGAAAAGTACTATATATATATATATATATATATATATATATATATATATATATATATATATATATATGTAAATTTAATTTCTTGCCAAACATTTTGTGACAATATGTAAAGTTTGCTTACTTTTTGTATTATTCTTAACAGTTTACCTGGAAATTTGTACTAAAATAATCTTCTTATTAATATGTTTTATTTCACGTTATACCAACGTCGTAACAAAGACACTAGGATCGTTGTCTGGAATATCTCCTGCAATGTCGCAGGCGCAATAATCCATTTTTGTTAAACGACGATCTCGATTTTGCTACACTGTTCACTCCTGACTTTCGTTGGGAGTAATACTGTTAATATGTGAAATATAACATATTAGTAGTATTACTCCCAACGAAAGTCAGGACTCAACAGTGTAATCCAATGCCTGGCATGGTATTAGCCAGCGGAGTAGTTGTTTCTGTGATTCCATTTTATGTCACTTGCTAATAGCACGTTTCAAAACTGTAACATGATAATTGACTAGATCGCCAAAAAGGGTTAATGGCAAAAACCGAAAGCGCTCTGCTATGATTTTAATTGAATAAAAGATTTGCACGAAATACATTTTCCATTTTAATTAAACAATTATGAAAGAGTCCTTAGGGTGACAATAAATACTGCTGTGGATCTAAATAAAAAAATTGGTGGAATTATAATTTTTTACATTTTGCAAGATATAACAATAAAAATAATAATAATATTACTACTACAGATCTTAATAATAAACATAATTATTATTTTTTTTACAGTACAGGAATATACAATTAAATAGCAATATTTGGTCTACTGAGCCTCCTTCAAAAAAGAAGGTGCGGTTGAGGCCTGCTTAAATTCATTTAAGAATGGCAAAAAATATATTTCTAAAAAAAATATAGAAAATAAATGTATCTGCAGATTTGGCCCTGATATTAAAAACTTGCCAATTAAATAGAATAGACAAAGAGAGAAAGAAAGTGAAAAAAAGAGAAAAAGGAGAGAGATGGAAAGAAAAAAATAATGCAACGAATATTACACATTGCAAAATAAACGTTAACAGTTTTAATAGGAATCCATCTAGGCTCAAGCTTAAGTAATATCTATGTATCACAAACAACATGAGTAGATATTAAGTTGTAGATATAGTAGCAAGTTTGTAAATATAGTTAACATTTTATTGTATGACATCCCAACCAGCAAAATAAATTTTTAATCGAACAAAAGTATTATTTAAGTATTTTATAGTGCTATTTAAGTAATACTTGTATCCCGTAAAGCTTCAAACAGTAACTATTTTATCACATAACATTAAATATCTTATAATGGAGTTTTAAGAATATTCTTAAGGCAGGGGTTATAGAATACATTCCCTTGTCTCACAAGGCATTCTCTAAACATTGTATACCTTTTATTAAAACTTCTAGTAAAATACTACATTAGTTTATAAAAGGTTTTATAACGATCGTATTAGTATTCTAGTAATTCGTTATATAATTGGTTGAAAGGTGTTTTAAAACAAATGTATGATGGATCTTATACATATATACATATATACAATATTTTATACTGAAATTATAAGTATAATTAATTTTCTTATTATAAAATTTTTAAAGAACTAAAATATAATTTATTGAAGTAAATTATTTATTTTTTACTGCGTTATAAGACAGTTGCAGTTCATCTGATATCAATTCAGTTTTAACTGTAATTCAATATTTCTCTGCAGCTGATAAGCAAATCTTCCCGACCAAAAAAGAAGTTACTACTTTTCCAAGAAGCTGGATTAACGATAATTTTTTTTTTGTCTTGATTAAAAGTTTCTACAATTTTATATATTTTGAGAAACATTTATTTACCACATATAGATTGTTCCTGAAAACTCCATTGACAGTATCGTATAAACAGAATTTGTTTTACTATTTTTGGCCCAAAGACCTGCATTTAAACAGTTCTTTAAACGTGACTTGGGAAACCTATCGTTTAACTTTTGTTTTAATGTATGGTTTTATATACGCACTAATGAATTATCAAGTTTAAAGACTACTAAAAAAATTTCTAGACCCTCTGCAAAAAAATACCCACACTACAAAATACCGAAACAATGCTCCCAGGTTGAAAAAAGGGGAATAAAGGAGATATTTTGTATAATATTTGAAAGAAATGTTTATTGGTTATATTTATTTTTGAAGGTACGCACAAAATAACAGAGAAATATATACAGGGTATAACAAATTTGGTTAAAACGGCGCTGATTATGCTTAGCGATTCATCAAGATTCTCATAAATAAATTTTGAGTCGCCATGTTGTTCTGTCGTATTGGATTTTTACCAAAATATTACCATTTCATTCCCAAATGATCCTTAATTTTTGAGTACAATTTGAATTCAATCGCATAAGTAGTTTTTTAGGTATGCCGCGAACAAACAGACCGACAGACATGGAAATTCGAAGGGTGATTTTTTTACAATTACAATACTTCCCTCCTACGGGGAAGTAACAAACCAGAGTTAAGCTATAAAATTTGGGTATTAGATTGAAGTGCTCTTAAAGACGAAGACGAAACACGTGTAGAGTAACGCTCTAATAAATAGCAAACATTAAAAGGCTAATCGAGTTTTATTCGTAAGAAATTGTTGCTTCCTTTAAAGCAGATGCAAATTGGGATTTAGTAGGGGGCGCGCACCTAATTGGTATCTATTTAGAAAGCTTGCTGTAATAATTATGATAATAGTATAATAATAATAATAATATAATTTTTAAGGTGATGAAAAGGAAAGGAAAATTTTACTATAGAAAATCGACATATATATGAAACGAATCAAATTCCTTAAGGAAATTATTAAGTAACGAGCTGAGAGAAGACACATAATATACAAGTCATACCAAACCCGAACATAGTCACATACCAGTAGCAAAGAGCTCATGAAACCAGTTTCCAAAGGCCAGAATTAAACATTGTACAATTGTACATGCTGGCGGAGAAGATGGCTTCGTTCCGATTGCTTTACTAATTTTTAAATCAGCTAAGTACTTTTCTCTGAATGAAAGCCCATATGTTTATTATATCCACTTACAATTCTGCCTTATTAAATATTGTCTGTAGAAATATCTCTTTTTTTTTTAAACCCACAATATTCACATCCTAACAAATTCGAGTTCGATGTACCACTACTGACTGCTAAGCCACGCCGCTTGGATGGTTGACGAATCTACCCGATCACGTGACCGTGTCCCTTTCCTAAATTTAAGCTTAAAAAATGCTTTTATCATGACTATGACAATTTAAAATATTGATAAATGCATGAAACAAGGATTTTGTCATATTTGCGAGAGAAGATCCGGGTGAAGGTCTTAATTTCTTTTTTCAAAATGGCTGTCAATTGTTTCTTAATACTTTGCCACGGCATATACTTTGTTTAAGCACGAGTGTTAGATGAATGCGTATAAGATATTGAATTTAAAAAAGTCCAATCGGTCGCTTAATCAAAATAAATACTACATATATAAATATATATATATATATATATATATATATATATATATATATATATATATATATATATATTTGAAATAACAGGGTATACTCAGCGACTGTGGCAACATTGAGAATTCATCCTTTAAAAATGACTTTACAGAGTTTATTTAAGAAACATTATAAAATTCTTAAGTTATATATGCTCTAAATGCGAATAAACTCGTTTATTTTTTATTGCCATGTTTTTATTAAGTTCTCCTTTATGACAGCCATTACGCATTATTTATATAATATTTATTTATCTATATCTAAATCTATCATACGCTGATGATCTTAAGTTGCTCCATGTGGTATTATCGTTTTCTGATTGTCCTTGCTACAAACGGACCTTGACGCAGTGTCTATTGGTGTTTAAAATATAAAGAGGTGTCCTACTCTAAAGTTCGTACACCATTACTTCATGAATATAAAATAGAATCAGAAAGTCTGAGTCGTGTTACCGAGATTAAAGAGTTCGGTGTGTGGTTTGACGAAAAATTATCTTGCTCTGTACATATCAATATTATAGTCTGCAATGCAAGATGTTTGAGTCCTCTTGACAATTACATTTATTGTATTTTGCAATGGTAAGAAGCAAACTGGAGTACGCCTCCATCATTTGGAATCCTTTATATACAAAATATGAATCTGGGTTGGAGAGTATTCAAAATAGGGATCTTAAATGCAAATATTTTAGAGAAACCGGTCAACATTTGTGGCATCATCGTCGTTCATACCGATATAACTGATCATTATCTAATTACTGTTTATCCGTAAACGAAGTTCAACAATCTTATTTAAATTTCTTAAATACTTTTCACTTACACACGGAAAGAGCAACAAAAACTATTTATGTCCACAGTAAATATAGAAAAACAAAACCGTGGATCACCCTTGGCCTAATGAAATCAATAAGACATCGCGCTGCTATAAAAAAGACACTAATAAAACATTTCTCTGAAGAGCTACATGTTCAGTACAAAAATTATCGCAACTTTCTCAATAAATTATTAAGGAAAACTAAAAATGACTACTATAGTAGACATATGGATCTTCACAAGGGAAATCTGAAGAAAATATGACAAGAAATAAACGAAGCAACAAACCAAAGTAAAAATAAGCAACATATAAAAAGTATAAAAAATAACGACGGCGAAGCAATTAAAGACAATAAGGAAATGTCGGAAATATTTAGTATTTTTTTACCAATATTGGAAAGGAAATGTCTTAAAAAATCCCACGAAATCCACCTATTACTAAATTAAAAAATAAAACATCAACAAAAACTTTTTTTCTAAAACCGGTAACTGACTCTGAAATAATTAATTCAATACAATCGTTGAAAAATGATTCATCCCCAGGAGATGACCAAATAACTACTGAAATATTAAAAAATACTCACACACATCTGATAAAACCACTAAACCATATTTTTAACCCAACTTTTTCTTTCGGTATAATTCCAGAGAATGGAAATCCTCTCTCATCATACCAATACTAAAAAAGGGCGATCGAGCAGATACGACTAACTATCGACCAATATCATTGATAAGTAACATTGCAAAAATCTGGGAAAAATGTCTTAAAAATAAATGTCTGCCTTTTTTAGAGAATAGTAATGCCCTTTACAAATATCAATTAAGATTTCGACCTCAAAAAAATACCGAAGATGCTACTTTTGAACTAACTAATATAAAATATCTGTGTGTTTATGGACCTTGCTAAAGCATTTGATACCGTTTCACACAAAATTCTTTTGGAAAAATTATTTGATGTGGGCATATGGGGAGTAGCTTTAAAACTTTTTAAATCATACTTAAAATACAGAATTCAAAAAGTTGTTTTGAATAATATAATTAGTTTAAGTAAAACTATAGAATGTGGTATTCCGCAAGGAACCGTACTGGGACCGCTTCGCTTCTTAATATATTTTATTGATGTCAGAGATCTTCCGATTAAGGGTAAAATTATATCATACGCAGATGGCAATCGTATTCTCTGCTTGTAATTGGAATCAGCTTTATACTGAGGTAGAGGGCGATCTTCGTATTATACAAAATTGGTTAAATCACAATTTGCTAAACCTTAGTATAGACAATACAAAGTTTATCTCCATTTCTATAACTTCCGCCGATCAACCACCCAACATTTCGGTCAGGATTCGCGATATAAATTGTAATGTAACAAGTTGCAAATGTTCACAGATTGAAAAAGTTAAATCAGTAAAATATCTAGGGATAGTTACAGAACAATTCTTGAGATGGACAGACCATATCGTAGAAACTGCTAAAAAAATTCGAAAAATGTATCACAAATTTCATCAATTAAAAACTATATTAAATAAGTTTACTAATAACGGTTTATTTATCCTTGGTCGAATCGGTATTGCGTTATTGAATTGTGGTATGGGGAGGTTGTCATGACAATGCTCTCTCTGTTCTCAAAACATGTCAAAATAAAATTATTAAAATAATGTTTAATAAAGATCAATTATATCCTACAAAATTACTCTACAAAGAAACAGAAATACTTAACATTCGGAGCTTATTTATTTATTACTCATTAATTTATTTTCCAAAAATTAATCGGACTCAGCACAACATTAATATGAATTATAGAACTAGATCAGTCACCAATGAAAACGCGAAAACACCTTTTTTAAGAAATCTCATCTACAAAGAAATATCTGCTATTTCGCACCTAAATTTTATAATATTCTTCCTCTAAGAATAAGGCATTTGAGTAATAACAAAAATAAATTTAAAAATATGGTTAAAAAATATATTCATACAAATTATAACGACTTTTACTCTGTTATGTTGCAATGAGGTCATTTAATTCATGTATTTCTGCTGTTGTTGTTGACCTGTTCGTCCGGTCAGCCTAACTTGGCCTGTGCCTGTTTTCTTTACATTTATTTATCTTCCTGATCTTTACACTCCTCCAAATCGACTCCGATTTACGATTGTGTACATGATTTTATATTCTTAAGTGATGTAACTTATAATTATATAACCTAACTTATATTACGTGTAGTATAATGCTAACATTGAGGGTACCTGATGAGGTTGCTTAAACACAGGATGCAAACCCTAGATAAGAAGCCTCACCAATTTTGTATAAAACTTTAACTAGGATTCATAGTGAACATTTGTGGACTGTAAAATTAAATTAATAAGTAATAATATCCGATGTAATAATAATAATAATAATAATAATAATAATAATAATAATAATAATAATAATAATAATAATAATAATAATAATAATAATAAAATAAATCAAATAAATCAAATCAAATCAAATCAAATCAAAGAGAGTTTTTACTCAACTACCTTAAAAATCGCAGATCTTTTGCATTTATTATGTACCTATATATCGTGTTAATTAATAATATCGATAACTCACATAAAAAAAACTACTCTGTATTAAAAAATAATCTAACGATGCTACATTTTTTCAAAATGATCCATTTCTGGATGTTCCTCTGAATGTCTGTATTGGGTCCTAATTGCGGTGTAAACGTCGTTTGGGTGAGGCCTGTTACTGATTTGACGAGAGGAAGGTATTTGGCGATTTTTGCTGTATTTCGCTTGGATGTTCTCGTCGCTGGAAACAACGATGTCAATTAGATAAGTGATCCATTCATTTTTGGATTGAAGGATGATATCGGGTCTATTTACGGAGATTGTTTTATCTGTGTGTCCCAGTAGAGCTCGTAGTCTTCGTTTTTAAGTATGGATGTTGCTGTATAATGGTAGTAAGGGACTGTGTTCCCCGTTAGTTTGTACATTGTGGCTAATGCTTGATGAACGATCTTCGCTGCTGAGTTGTGTATCATGGTGTATTCAGTTCCGTCCATTATTCTACATCCACTCGTTATTTAATCGATCGTTTCTCTCTACTGCTGTCTCCTGCACCTGTTGTCTTCAATTGTTGTGCTTTTGGTAGTTCCTGGTTGCTATGATCTTGTCCTGGTTGGCAAGCAGGAAGCCTTCTGTTTCCGAGAACAGCTGCCCTTCTTGTAATCACGTATATGAAAGCATTTTATGTAGGTAGTCTTGCTTTATGTGTAACTGTGTCTTCCGTGGAGTGTATTTTCAGACCAGGTGTTTATCTTTTCTACTCGTGATTGAATATGACTGAATACGTCTGCTGCGTGTCTCGTTTGAGACAGGTCGAGCGGTGTATAATTCTTGCCTGCCTTCCCTATTGCCTTGTGGAGGTTAGTTTCTGTGTTGTGAAAGAATTTCGTAAATTTGTTTCTTATTTAGCGATTGTATGTCTATAGTTCCCCTTCCTCCTTCTTTTCTCTCGATGGTGAGTCTTTCCTTCCATGCGTTGAGATGTGTGTTTAATGAATTCAGAGCGTATGAGAATGTGAGTCTTTTCTATGTGTGTATGTGTAACCATTTAATGATACCAAAGGAATACGTAAGAATAGGTATGGCAAAGGTGTTAATAGATTTCGTTAGATTTCTGGAGTTCAGTTTTGTTTTTCGTAGTTTTGTGAGTCTGGTTTTAAATACCGTCCTGAGCTCTGATTTGATATAAGTGTGGTTAACTTTGGTGCTTTGATGGAAGCCTAGGTATCTGTATGTTGTTTCTTCTTTGAGCATGTTATAGTTTTATTGTTGATTGTTTTCGGTCTTTCCACCATTCCTTGTTGATATGAAGTAGCTTGCATTTACTTATACCAAGTTCCATGTGGATGTCCAAGGTAAATGTTTCTGTGATTTTAAGAAGTTCCTTTAGCAGTGCCTTTGTGCTTTCGTATAATTTTAGGTCATCAATGTACATGAGATGGTTTATTTTGTATAGATTATTTTTTTGGTGTTTAATGTGGAATCCGAAGTTTGTGTTATTTAGTGTGTTTGAGAGTGGATTGAGGCAGGACCACAAAGCGCTGAGTGAATCTCCCTGGAATATATCTCGTCTGATTAAGATCTTTTCTGTTTCGATTGGTTCTTTTTGTGTTCTCAGGTTGATTTTAGTTTTCCACGTACTCATGATTTGCGTAAGAAATTGCCTGAGGTTTTGATTGACTCTGTATAATTCTAGCATTCTGATTAGCCAACTGTGTGGTATCGAATCAAAGGCTTTTTTATAATCTATGAAACCAATGTGAAGGTTTGTATAATTTTTCCTGGTTTGTTCCATGGTGACGCTGTCTATAATTAGCTTGCATCCTCGGCTGTTTTTCTTGTATCCTTTTTGCTTTTCCGTTAGAATGTTTAGTGTGCTAGATGTTGTTCTATTCTCCTGGTAATTGTGGCTGTGACGATCTTATATAGGCTTGGAAGGCACGTAATAGGTCAGTCACTTGACGGGTTCTTAGTGTCCGAGTTTTTGGGTTTATTAATATTATTGTTATTATTATCTATTTATTGTTATTATTATCTATTTATCTAAAATAATTACTTAAATGCCAACTTTTATGGTGCAAAAATTAATTTATTATTATTGTTTATAAAATTAATATTTGGAAATATTAGTGAAAAAATTGAAAATATTTTTTTTTGTAAAATGTGCCAATTTTATTCAGAATTGAAGAGCTTAAATTTTTTATCTTAAACGTATACATATATGACATATTTTCAAGTGGTCGTATCCTATAAAATTATTCATATTAAGTTTAATAATCTACCGCTATACCATTTCTTCATAGTAATAAAAATATTAACCACAATATATATGTCACGTGCGAATGTATTCTCTAAACAATAATTTTATTGCTCAATTCACTGTTGAAAAATAAAAAACGTTCTTTTAAGGTTTTGTTGAATCTGTCTTTAGGATAACTCATAAATGTTATATTATTGTATAGAGAGTTATAAATTGCTATAAAATGATTCCCTTGATGTAATATAAATGTTCTCAGAACAAACGGATCGCATATATGAGAGTTACAAAATACTGTTAAAAAGGTGTCTAGTCGAACCAAAATTGTGTTTTTGCACATATTGAGTCTTGGCTATAAAAGAGTTTTATTAACTTTGCCTAAAGTAGGGCTCGGAATTTTGAAATTTTAAGTATTCGAATATTCGTTTTTACAAAGATATTTGATTATTCAAATATTTGACTACTCGAATATTTGAATTTTCGACTATTCAAATATTTGAATAATCGAATAATCAAATACTCAAATGTTCGAGTATTTGACAATTTGGATAACCAAAAGTTAGATTGATCAGATATTTAAGTATTTAAGATTGATTATTTGATTAACAGCTGTTTACTGTTCACTCACAATACTAAGCTTTTCATTCGTGTAGGCACTACTTAGATTTACTTTTAAATACATTTAGGTTATTTATACATATTTTATTTATATTTTTTGTGGTAGATTAGGTACATGTATCGTGTGTGTAATTATTCATATGTATAATACTATTTATAATAGATGAAATAATAATAATATTATCTACGGAAACGAATACTTACAGGGTAAACAACTTTTAGTCTAATTATTTTAAATTGATATATTTTAAATTTGGTCAACTTGTGAAGGTTTCAGTTTACAATGGATATAGGTTCAATTCTGAGATAAACCGTATTATAAATGTTTTTTGTCAAGCCTCTTTTAAAATATCCGCTTGTACCAAGTTTTATCAAAATATATTGTAAATAATTTTAAAGTTGTTTTTAACGTATTTTAGAAACTATACATACTATTTTATATAATATCGAACATAGGCAATGAAGAAGAACTAAGGGCTTAACTTCAATATTGGGAGCAAAGGTTTACAACGCAAAAAGTAAGCTATTTAAATTTGCATATAACTCTCTTTGTGATTCAACTTTGGATTACCTGATGAGGGAAGGAAAATAGCTTAACATAAAAATACGCATTTAAGTTAAACAGATATATTTTACAAAACGAAAACAGTTTTCAAAAAAACAAGAATACGTATCTAGATTCCATTTTAATCATAAAAACGCTGTATACATGGTGAGTATTTTTGTATGAAACAACAAATTACTTGCAAATATTACAAAAGGCCTCATTGGTTGTAAGTTATAGAATAAGTTTATATTTTTTCACACAAATTTATTGTCAGTCAGTACCCAGTATCAGAACAGATTTGTAGGAGAAAAAAAAATCGAGAAAGAAACATTAAAAGCTTTACACTTTTATATCAAATTAAAAGAAGACACGTGCTATTTGAAAAGCGCGCAAATGTTGCACTTTTTCCATCTTTCTTAGCCCATCCAGACCTCTCCATCAGTTGCGTTGAGCAAATCCATATAAACTGCAGCAATCTTGGAACGTAATTGGCAGCCAAGCTCTTGTTGGTCGGAAATTACAAGGTAATCACAACGAATGCCAATTATTAACAACCTGAAATCTATGATTCAACTTCAATTGAAAAGTATATTCTGTGAAATATCAAAATTATACTTCATAAATGCATATTCTAATATAACAAAAACGCAAAGTAGTCGTAATAGTAGTCGAATTTTCCATTGTTCAAATATTTGGATAGCCAAATTTTTCGATATTCAAATATTTCAATATTCGAATATTTGATTTGTGAAGATGCAAAATTATTCTAATTTCGAATATTCGAATATTCAAATATCCAATTATTCGAATACGATTCCAAGCCCTAGTCTAAAGATGACCATATGAATGTTATAAGGATTATATAATTTTCTTACCTAAATTCCAATACTAATAAAATATTTTATAAAAGTCGGCCGTTTTCAGTACGGTAAGTATCGTATAAGGAAAAACAACATGCTAATAAAATATCTGTATTATTCCAGGATCGATCATGTATACAATTCTTATATAGAAAATTTTGTTAGTTGGGTATCTTACAGCTCAGACTATTGTATTAAGTAATTTAGCTTCCAATGATATAAACCAACCAAATGCTATTAAAACTTCCTATACTGAAATTTAAAGGGATCGCAATCTCTATATTGCTATTTTCTTGGGGTTTACTTTATTCTATTTCTACCTTTGAATAGCTTTGAAAAAGACCTAATGGACCTTTTATCATTTTAAACCAGTAACGGACGACAAAAAGGTCTTTTGAATTTCTATCCTAAAATGGGATCGGGCTAAGCGTCTCGACTGATTAATGGGTGTGTAGAGCATGAACTGCCCAATTAGTAATTATACGAACTTCATGTTTTCGCAAATTTGCGCTATTTTTTGTAAAATTCGCAAAGTTCCAAACAATATGTTCATTGCCCTCATCATTTTTTAGATATAGCGCGAAATTAAGAATATTGCAAAAGGAGATCCCTCGTATTTCTATTATCGGTTTAGTTATCTGGACGGGTAAATCTGGCACATATATTTTTACCTGGAATTCAATGGTGTAGTCGGTTTTTTTATTAAAACCTGTCATTTTTAATATAGAACCCAAAGGTAAGTTTTTAAATGGAACACCCTGTATACTCTTTAATATTTTCCTTGCATTTTCTTCTAGGAAACCATAAAAACAAGTTGGCAAAACAAGATTTTTTTTTCACATATTAAGTTCAGGTAAATGGTTATGCATGATTTTTCAAAATTACACAAATGGAAAGTTACTAATAATAATAAAGCAATGAAATATCCTATCTAATTAGGTTTGACCTTAAATACCCCATAAAGGTTCGCTTACTCGTGTAGATATCCAGCAGTGGCGGCTCGTCAGGGTAGGCAAGGTAGGCGCCGCCTACCCTTGAATAATCGTGCCTAAATACTGCCCAAAAAATCTAATATCTCATATCAATTAAACAATATTTAACCGTTTAACATCATAAAATATACAAAACTTTCGAAAAAACCCGTGCGTTTCCCTTAGAAATTCCTAACATTTAAATAAACATCGATTACATGCGAAACCTATGTACGTTTAGAGGCGATATATCCCAACCGCCTAAATTTAGATGTTCTCTACGGCAGCCAGCCAGCCCACGAAAACGCACATCGCCGACGACCAGCGACCGACATACAGAGAAAATCACGCGAAATAAACTACTACAGTAGGCGAAACGATCGTCCGCCTTCGGCAAATATTTGACGTCTTCGCATTGGATTCCAATATTGTTCATCTGGCAGTGTTGCCAAATTCTCGAATTTTCACCTGAACTGCTTTACGTTTTTAGAAAATATGCATATGCATAAGGCTACCAACTTTTTCATTTACGAATGCGGAACACAACAAATTTTATTATGCGTTGTAGGCGCATTAACCATATTCTAAAATTCTTTATTTTCAGCATTAATTTTTTAATTAATTAAATTGATTATCCGAACATTCTGTTATATACTAAAGTAAAAAAATTAAAGACATTAAACATAAATGTTAGGTTAGGTGAGGTTTTTTTAATAATAATAAAATGAAACATGTTTCTACACTTTGGTATTTTTTTTAATTAAGGCTTATTTATAACACATAATTTAGTTTAATCAAATCTTCTTAAAATGATACTTCTCTGTATTATTAAACCGATAAACATGGGAACTTAGAATATGATTTGTTGCAATTCGGGACTTGCGGGACATAATTAGAGAATGCGGGACGATTTCTAACCTTATTTGTAACGCGGGACCTTAAAAGATAATCCGGGACTGTCCCGCAGAATGCGGGAGGGTTGGCAGCCTTACATATGCAAACATTGCAAACCATAAAAAAAAATAAAATAAGCAGTTTCAATGTTGTTAGGGTGGTTTTGAAAGGGTTTTTTAAACAAAATCTAGGTACATCTCAAGAAAAATAAAGAAATTCTTCTCAGGCTTGCGAAACCGTATTTACAAATTTTGCGTTTGGCAACGTTGGCCACCTGCTACTATTCTCATTAATCTCATTTATAATTCGTAAAAATCGTAAATAGTATTCATGATGCAATATTATCGTTCGTTCGGATTTCCGGTCAAGTGATTTGAAATTTTGTCAATTACATTCTGACCGCTCTCGTTTTCTGATATCGATCAATAAATAAAAACATTGGACGGTGATACGTGTGTGTTTTTTTGACTATTATTTTACGACCGCGTCTAGTTTTTCTGTGCTTTAATTTGTGATTTTGGTTGTTTATCGGCATTGGCCAGAAGAAAAACGAAGAAATCCTGATAAACGGATAAGTATTTTTGTTTTATTTGTTTCTAATAGTCATATTTAGGTATTAAATATTTTGCTTTTAAGTGTAGTTTCGCTAGTTTTAGGGGTTGGACGATTCATATTCGATGAATTTACCGTCGCGTCGACCGTAGGTTAAGTGCGTTTTTTCCGGTTTGTTCTATTTTATATAGGTACATTACGTTGCTTTGTTTTTTTTTTAATGGATTTTTAAAAAGTCATGGCGAATAATCCGGTGCATGATATTGTTTGCTCTTTGTGCGAGACACCATTTTCGCGTCTAAACGAAAACGATCGAAAAGATGTTATTTATTTTGGCCGCCCCACGCCACTTCTCAATATTTTAAAGCCTGATAAAAAACAGGGCCAAACTTTTTCACGATCGTTTAAAGCTCAATGGTACGAAAGTCATCAGTGGATATGTGGTAGCTATTTTAAACAAAATTTGTTTTGTTGGCCATGTTTACTTTTGGCAAAAGGCAGAAACAATACTTGGGTGCGTCAGGGATTTTCTGATTTGAAAAATTTATCTGCGGTCATAAAAAAACACGAATCATCGAAAGAACATTTAAGCAGTTATCTTAGTTTAAAGCGGTTAGAAAAAAACAGTAGCACTATACAGGATGCGCTACAATTACAATCTTCTTTGTCTCTTAAATTATATAATGAGGAGGTGAGAAAAAACAGACTTCTAATGAGCTATTTGGTCGATGTTACGTGTCACCTAGCAAAGCAAGAATTATCTTTCAGAGGCCATAATGAAAAAAGCGATTCCGTTAGTGCGGGAAATTTCCAGGAAACTTTTAATCTGTTAATTAAACGTGATAACGAAATACAACAACATTTAAAAAAAATTGGAAATATTTTTTCTGGTTTATCAAAAACTATCCAGAATGATTTGATATCCTGTATTTTCGATTACCTTGCAGATACAATTCATAGGGAGATAAAAGAGTCGTTGTTTTTTGCAGTGCAAGCTGACGATACTACGGATATTTCTGAGAAGTCCCAATGTGCGATTTCAATTCGGTACGTTAATAAATACGGTGAAATCAAAGAAAGTTTCTTGGGTTTTCATGACGTTAGCGAAGACAGAACAGCGGACGCAATGTATGGATTAATTGTTACAGTCATAGGCAATTTCGATTATAAAACAAAATTAGTTGGGCAATGCTACGATGGTGCTAGTGTGATGGCAGGTTCATTGAATGGTTTGCAAAAAAAAGTTAAAGATGATGCTCCTTTTGCTTTGTTTACGCATTGTAGTGCGAAAAGATTGAATTTGGTTTTACAAACTGGTTCAAAAAATATAAAAAATTGCCGAATTTTTTTCGCAAGTGCGTCCTCGATTCCTGGATTTTTTCATCAGTCTGCAAAACGGACATTTACTTTAGATTCGACGATAGGAAAGAGGATTTCTTCCAGTTCAGACACCAGGTGGGCTTCCCGTTCTAAAATCATTCAAATCTTGCACTCTGAATGGGAAGGCCTAAAATTAGTTTTTTCTAAAATTATTGACGACCAATCATCATCGGCTGAGTCAATAAACGGGGCCAAGGGATATCTTAAATTTATGAACGATTTAGAATTTTCGTTTCTTACCGCTGTGTATAAACATATTTTTGACATAACTGACCACCTTTTCAACATTCTACAGAAAAAATCATTGGACATCACCTATTGTAAAAAGCAAATATTTATGGCAAGAGATCGTATCAAGTTATTGAGAAATGAGACAATGTTTAATACAATATTTGAACAAGCCCAAACAAGGATTTTTAATAATAGGGACTCAGACACCATTAAAGGCGATGAGCAAAGTTCTTTACGCATTTTATTTTATGAGATAATTGACAATATTGTGACTCAAATAGAAGTTAGGTTTGCAGATATGTCTCAGTTATTATATTTTTCTTTAGCGGATTCCTCAAAATTCGAAGAATATAGCCAAAATTTTCCGCTTGAATTTGTGACGAATGTGACCAACTTTTATAAAAATTTCTTTGACAAACAAAAATTAATTAAAGAGCTTAGTGTAATATATCTCGATGAACAATTTGCATTGCTGAGCGTCGAGGCAATTTTAAAACATTTCGTAAAAAATTAACTTCAAGAAATATTTCCTGAAAGTTACAAACTTTTTGCGTTAATTGCTACCATACCTATTACAAGTACCTCAGTGGAAAGACATTTCTCTTGTTTAAAGCGAATAAAAATACAATAAAAAATGAACGTTTATCGTCACTTGCGCTAATTTCAAAAGAAAAAAAGTTGTTCTTCTCCTTACAGAAGGCTGATAACTTTACGGATGTCATAATAAGTAAATTCGCCCTTTTAAAAGATAGGCGGATAAATTTAATTTATAAAACTTAGTTGTCAGCTAAGTGTGTACGCGGCTTAACGTTTTCTTATAACGTCATTATTCTTGAAATTATTGTGGTTGTCGCCTACCCTAGCCTAAACACCACGAGCCGCCACTGATATCCAGTACAATAAAGATAATTAAATCACTAAAAACAAATTTTGTATTCAAACTACACTGGAAGACATAATTTTAGACCCTATAAATATGAACTTATGGTGCATTTACAACTTGGAGCTGCCGAACGCAGGGGCGTGCGGTGAAATTTTAAGAAAGGGAAGCAATTTTTAGAAACTTACCTATTTGTAACGTAATTCGATTCTTCGATCATTTTTTGCAAATTTGTCAATGACGTCATCATAAAAACGTCGATGCTCCGACATATTTTAGAGAAGTTTATTTTCAATAGACAACAGCGATGTATGCGAAAGTCTCTCCAGCCTCGTTGAATTTCTCACGAAATTTTTTATACGTTTAAGTGTTGAAAAATTGCGTTCTACTGATGAACTTGTGGCAGGTATTGTCAATACTAATTCACACATTTCCGACACTTCGGTGTAGGCATCTTCCAGCTCCTTGTCTTTTAAAAATTAGCGTTATTTTTTGCGCTAATGTCATCAGTTTCGTAAATCACTTTTAGTTCAGATCGCAGTAACACTCTGTCGAAGAACTGGTCATAATGAAGAAGAAGAGATTTAAACGCATCTTCTGGAAAAGTTTTTCCTTTAAATGCATCAAAATTGCAGAGCTCCAGGAATTTAAAATCATTTAAACCGTTATATCTATAATTTATTTGTTGCTGAATTTGATCGATTATTTCATAAAAGAGGCGTCTGTATGATGTTTGAACATCTCTCACCTTGTCTGTTCGAAGACGCTTGGCTTGTGGCTCTACATTCAACGTAATCGTTTTCTCCCAAAATAGGTCAAAGTCATCTCTTTTTTGTCTTAACGTGGACTTAAAATCATCCACTTTTTGTAATATATTAAAAAACATTGTCGGAGAATGGAAATATTTTTGAAAATATGTTCAACAAATAATTAAAATTAAAATCTCGTTTCAAACAGTCCAAAAACCCCCTCGAAGTATTTATTGCTTCTGAGTCCCACGTTTCATTATTTTCTATTATATTCTCAAATAGTTTAATCAGTGATTCACGATTTTCAGATACTGTTAACACAAGTCTTTCATTATAGTTCCACCTAGTAGGAGCTACTTTGGACGATCGTTTGTGGACAATAGAGTCCAAAGCTTGTGTACGTTTTGCTGACTTGGAAAAAAAAGCAGCCATGCCACTTAAAGTAACGAAAAATACTTTGTACTCTTTAATGTGATTGATGGACTGGATGGAAACGTTGTTACCGACAGCCAAAGTTGACGGTATTTGCATATCCAGGTCCGTATTATTGTCTTCCATATCGCACCATGCACGACGCGACGTCCGTATCACACAACACACGGATAGCCGTTCAAACAAAGAACCTACTTCAACGATAGCTTCCGCCACCACTTAAAGCACGCGACTGAAATGCAAAAATTGCAAACAGCCGGTGGAAAGTTCAATAACCTCTGGCTGATATATAGAAAGGTCGTATGTTCAAACGAGGCCCACTTTACCAATACAGGTATACTCAACAGGCATAATTGCAGATACTACAAATATTTTGGAACTGTGGAAATTTTTGTTGTTAAAATGTGTTATTAAAATTAATGAAACAAGATGCTACACAATTATCTTTATTTAACAATATTAAGGTACTTTATTTTATTTGACATTTTTTGGAACATGGTTCTTTTGCCAAAATACTAGAAGCATTCAAATTAATTTTATGATTGTTATCTAGAGCATGTTGGCAAATATTTGATTTTTGAAATTCCTTCTTTTTTATGTATGTTTGGTATTCTTTGATTCTTTCGGCTAATGGCCTAGACATTAAAATGACACGAAATTTTATAAATAACTTTTTTTTGTATTGTCTTGTTCATTGCTAGGTTTTGTTTTTCTAAGTTTGCTTCTCAGCGTATTTTCTGTGTTAAAGATCGTTCTTATATTATAACGTTCACCTATTGTTTTATTTTATTTGGTAAGTTGGGTATGTATAGTATAAAGAGGTTTGGTCTATATTGGATTTGTTTGACCTTTGGATTCTCAAATTCATAAAACCATTATTCAATGAAACATTAGGAAAATTATTTTGATTTAAAACATATTTTATAAAAATCTTTTCTTCAACAAAATTTTGAACTTTGCAAATTATTTTTCTTTAATCATATAAACTCTTTGCAACTACCTTTTTAACCATGATTAGATGATTTGAGGAAAAATTTGAGTATCTGTTTATATGTATAAGTTTTCTGTATACTTTTGTATGCCTTCTTTAATGAGTATGTCTAAAAATGGAAGTTGTTGGTCTGTTTCTTTTTCAATAGTAAATTTAATTGTCTCTTCTTTGATGTTAATATGATTTAAAAAATCATTCAAATGTTAATCGTCATGTTCATAGACACTTACTCGAAATTAAATATAGATCTAACAGAGCAAATAGAAAGACAAATATACACTATGCTTAGAAAACATAACAACCAATTTTAGGTATTGAACGCTTTAAAATAACACCACACCACAGTAAAATACTACATTTCTATGGGGTACCAATAATTTACAAAACAAACATACCATTAAAACTAATAGTAAGTAACGTAAACTCAACACATTCTTTAGCTAGGTTTCATTTAAATATATTAAAACCGCTAGTAGGTAACACTGATTCATATATAAAAAATTCACAACACTTCCTAGAGAAATTGTCTAATATCCAAATAAATAATACACTGGTAAGTTTTGATATCGTTAGTCTTTTTACAAATGTACCTGTAGATAGAACTTTAAACATATTAAGAAATAAACTTAAGTATGTTAACAATGTTAGTCAACGTACATCATTAAACATTAATACTATTCTAGAATTATTAATTTTTTGTGTAAAAACCACTTATTTTTAATATAAAAAAGAATATTCCCAACAAAATTTTGGCATGTTTATGAGGTCTCCTTTATCTCCTTTACTAAGTAATATTTTTATAGAAAACTTTGAGTTAAATTATGTTCAAAATTATGATCATAAGCCCCTTGTTTGGTGAAGATACATTGATGACATTTTTTATATCTATGAAGACAACGGTCAACATTTAAATGATTTTTTTAAATCATATTAACACCAAAGAGCTATTAATTAAATTTACTATTGAAAAAGAAACAGATTAACAACTTTTATTTTTAGACATACTTATTAAAAAAGACATACGGAGTTTAAAACAAAAATATACAGAAAAAGTAAACACAGAAACAAACTTAAATTATTACTTAAATCATCCAATCATGGTTAAAAAGGGAGTTGTAAAAAGTTTATATGATAGAACAAAAATAATTTGCAAAGATCAAAATATTGTTGAAAAAAACAATTATATAAAAGATGTTAAAAATCAAAATAATTATACTAATGATTTCATTGAAAAATATTTTTATGAGTTTGAGAATCCAAAGTTCAAACAAACCCAAAATAGACCAATTACAAACCTCTTTATACCTAATTTATCTGATAAAATAAAACAAATAGGTAAACGTTTTAACATAAGAACGATCTTTAAGACACAAAATACTCTTAGAAGCAAACTTATAAAAATAAAACCTAATAATGAGCAAGAAAATTCAAAAAATGTTATTGATAAAATTCCGTGTCAATGCAATAAGTTTTACATAGGTGAGACCTCTAGGCCATTAGCCAAAAGAATTAAAGAACATCAAACATACATAAGAAATTAGGAATTTCAAAAATCAAATATTTGCCAACATGCACTAGATAACAACCATAAAATTAATTGGAACGCTTCTATTATTTTGGTAAAAGAACCATGTTCCAAAAAACGTAAAATAAAAGAAAGTGCCTTAGTATTGTTAAATAAAGGTAATAGTGCAACATCTTGTTCCGTTAATTTTAATAACATATGGCTAAATTTGCTAAATACCGAAGTAAAAAAGGACACGTCAAAATACAGTAAATTAAAATGAACATACTCTAGCTACACATATTTTCTCACCTTATTTTAGCAATAATTTAAAATACCACCTTTAAATTGATACTCCGTCAGAGATTAGCTATTCTGATTATATTTTTGATACTAAACATAAGAAATATTCTGCTTTTAGATTTGCTGAAGACGGGGGTAGACTTTCCCCCGAAAGATCCAGAAAACAGATATTTTTCAATGTCGTGCTTCGGGTACCTTCATAGTGGATCCAAAACTAAAGACTGCATATTAAACTTACCAGGTAATTATTTTGATTTTGTATTATAATTATCATTTTGATGAAAAACCCAAAAAATAGTTTTAAACACTCTAAATTTTAGCTTCTTAGCTTACTTTACAGAAATTTAAATAATATAGTAATAGTATCAATATTGTTTACATAACAATAGCGCTTATTATATGTTCGAATTATACACTGTGGAATTATATATTTTTTATAATATATATATATATATATATATATATATATATATATATATATATATATATATATATATATATATATATATATATATATATATATATATATATATATATATATATATATATATATATATATATATATATATATATATATATATATATATATATATATATATATATATATATATATATATATATATATATATATATATATATATATATATATATATATATATATATATATATATATATATATATATATATATATATATATATATATATATATATATATATATATATATATATATATATATATATATATATATATATATATATATATATATATATATATATATATATATATATATATATATATATATATATACTTAGAGTGAGTTTCTGGACCATTTAAAATATATAGGAAGATTTTCTTTGGTTTTTTTGGCCTATATTATTTTGGAAAAATAAAACAAATTTATTTTTATAATTTTCATTTTGTTTATTGCAAACGTTTCGGCTAAATGCCTTCATCAGTGCTGTTTGACTGAAACTAAAAACATACTATTTTATATTATGCGAAGTCAACATTTTTTTTTTTTAAATGTAGAGACAAAATGTTACATACATATACTTATAGACACATAATTAAAAATAACCTTTTTTTTTTTTTATATAATAATAATTCGTTACGCTAACTAAAATTCCTAGTAATTTATACTTTCAAACTCACCCAAGAAGGTAACTTCCTGCATTCAGCAAACCAAAAAATAATAAAATTTTTGTCACGTCACATTTAGTATACAGTATTAGGCGCCAACAAACATGTAAAATTTTTATTTATAAAACTATGGCATGTTAGTCTACCGATATATTTTACTGGAATTGCACCTTTTTGAAGCAGTTGCTTGTGTTTCTGATTGTTTTTACTGAAGCAAAAAATTGTATATTGTGTTGTTGTTGTTTTGGTGTATAGCATGAGGGCCTTTAATTATACTATTTGTTATTATAATCAATTGGTCATTACTGTATTTTTTTTCCGTTTCACTTAACTAAGTAAAAAAAATTTTTTTTTTTTTTCTTATTTATTAATCAAGGAGAAAATTTCGGAACATGATAATTATTTTATTACGTTGTGATATATTTGGTTTAAATTTTTAATTTCAGTTCTATCATTTATTGAATTTTTATTTTGCTTATTAGAGAGCATTTCTAAGACTTCCCTTTTTCTTTGGTTGGTTTCCGTTTTTAATATTTTTGTGTCTTCATATTTGAATTTATGGGATGTTTCATTTTCGTGCTTAGTTAATGAAGTTTTATTTTTTTTGTCATATTTATGTCCATTTAGGCGGTTTTTAAGGTATTGAGTAGTTTGTCCGATGTATACTCCTGGGCAATCATTACATGGTATTTGATATATAGTGTGTGTTTTTTGACTGGTTGGGGTTGGTGTTTTAAGACAAGTAAAAAATTTCTTTTGAAAAGTGTTGTAGCTTTTGTGGCATACGGTTATGTTTTGGTGTTTGAAAATAGTTTGGATACTTTCTGAAAGACCCTGGATGTAAGGAATAGAGAGGACTTTTTTATCTTTAGTTTTTTCGTTTGGTACGTTTTGATTGGGATTGTTCATTTGCTGTAATCTGGAGTTAAATATTGAATTTATTAATTTTTTTGGGTAACTATTTTGAATTAAGATGTTTTTTGCCTTTTGTATTGCCTGGGATTGATAAGTTAAATTACTCAATTTTATTGCTCTATCGGCAAGACTGATTATTACCGACTTTTTTTGGTTCATTGGGTGTTGCGAAAAGTAATTTATGTATCTGCCAGACCACGTTTTTTTTGTGTTTGTTTTTATTATATAATGTCATATCTAGGAAATTTATTTTTGAGTTGTTTTCAGTCTCGATGGTGAATTTAAGTTTTTCATGGAAGTTGTTAAAGGCATTTAGGATATATTTACATTTATCTTTTGGAATTAGAGTTATGCAATCATCAACGTACCTGTAGAAAAATGGAAGTGATATGTCTAGTTGTCCGATTACATTGCTCTCTAGTTCCTCCATTACTAGTTGTGCAACTACACTTGATATTGGGGAACCCATGCGCAACCTTCTATTTGTTTATAAAAATTATTGTTGTATGCAAAAAATGTGGATTTTAAAGTTAGTTCAATGGCTATTAGAAATTCATCCAGAGGTATATCCGTGAATTTTTTTATTTCGTTCCATTTATTTTTTATAAGTAGGAGGGCTACATCAATTGGTACATTTGTGTATAGAGAGATGACATCCAGTGAGATTAAAATATGGTTTTGAGGTACTTGAAAATTATTTATTTTTTCTTTGAAATCCCATGAATCTTTAATGTAAGTGGTACTTTTGTTGACTATATTTTCTATAATTTGTTTTAAAAATTTAGAAAGGTTATTTAATGGTGATTGTATACACGAAATAATTGGGCGCATTAAATTCCAATGTAATTTTATATATTTATATATATATATATATATTATATATATATAATTATATATATAGTTTTTCTTTTCCCACCGTGTAACAAGTTCGTTGTTTCTTTTTTGAAAAATATTTGTTGGATCTGTATTTATTTTTTTGTAACTCTGTGTCGTTCCAAAAAATTGCATTTTATTATCATATTCTTTTGTATCCATGATAACCGTTTTATTTGATTTGTCTGGGCGTACGATTTTTAGATTTGGATGATTTTTCAGAAAAGTGTTTGTTTTTTTAATTTTTTTAATTAATTCTTGGTCTATATTATTATGTTTTGTTTTATATTGTTTAGATTTTATTTTATTTTGATATGTTTTGAGAGTGTTACAACAACAAAAAAAAAATTGTTGTAACACTCTCAAAACATATCAAAATAAAATAAAATCTAAACAATATAAAACAAAACATAATAATATAGACCAAGAATTAATTAAAAAAATTAAAAAAACAAACACTTTTCTGAAAAATCATCCAAATCTAAAAATTTGCCCAGACAAATCAAATAAAACGGTTATCATGGATACAAAAGAATATGATAATAAAATGCAATTACTTCTGAACGACACAGATACATACAAAAAAATAAATACAGATCAAACAAATATTTTTCAAAAAAGAAACAACGAACTTGTTACACGGTGGGAAAAGAAAAACTATATATCACCTAATTGTGCTAAGAACCTAAAAATGTATAATGCCCAAACACCAAAAATTTACGGTTTGCCAAAATTACATAAAGATGGAATTCCAATGCGCCCAATTATTTCGTGTATACAATCACCATTAAATAACCTTTCTAAATTTTTAAAACAAATTCTAGAAAATATAGTCAACAAAAGTACCACTTACATTAAAGATTCATGTGATTTCAAAGAAAAAATAAATAATTTTCAAGTACCTCAAAACCATATTTTAATCTCACTGGATGTCATCTCTCTATACACAAATGTACCAATTGATGTAGCCCTCCTACTTATAAAAAATAAATGGAACGAAATAAAAAAATTCACGGATATACCTCTGGATGAATTTCTAATAGCCATTGAACTAACTTTAAAATCCACATTTTTTGCATACAACAATAATTTTTATAAACAAATAGAAGGTTGCGCAATGGGTGCCCCCATATCAAGTGTAGTTGCACAACTAGTAATGGAGGAACTAGAGAGCAATGTAATCGGACAACTAGACATACCACTTCCATTTTTCTACAGGTACGTTGATGATTGCATAACTCTAATTCCAAAAGATAAATGTAAATATATCCTAAATGCCTTTAACAACTTCCATGAAAAACTTAAATTCACCATCGAGACTGAAAACAACTCAAAAATAAATTTCCTAGATATGACATTATATAATAAAAACAATATTATTGAAACACAATGGTACACAAAAAAAACGTGGTCTGGCAGATACATAAATTACTTTTCGCAACACCCAATGAACCAAAAAAAGTCGGTAATAATCAGTCTTGCCGATAGAGCAATAAAATTGAGTAATTTAACTTATCAATCCCAGGCAATACAAAAGGCAAAAAACATCTTAATTCAAAATAGTTACCCAAAAAAATTAATAAATTCAATATTTAACTCCAGATTACAGCAAATGAACAATCCCAATCAAAACGTACCAAACGAAAAAACTAAAGATAAAAAATTCCTCTCTATTCCTTACATCCAGGGTCTTTCAGAAAGTATCCAAACTATTTTCAAACACCAAAACATAACCGTATGCCACAAAAGCTACAACACTTTTCAAAAGAAATTTTTTACTTGTCTTAAAACACCAACCCCAACCAGTCAAAAAACACACACTATATATCAAATACCATGTAATGATTGCCCAGGAGTATACATCGGACAAACTACTCAATACCTTAAAAACCGCCTAAATGGACATAAATATGACAAAAAAAATAAAACTTCATTAACTAAGCACGAAAATGAAACATCCCATAAATTCAAATATGAAGACACAAAAATATTAAAAACGGAAACCAACCAAAGAAAAAGGGAATTCTTAGAAATGCTCTATATTAAGCAAAATAAAAATTCAATAAATGATAGAACTGAAATTAAAAATTTAAACCAAATATATCACAACGTAATAAAATAATTATCATGTTCCGAAATTTTCTCCTTAGTTAATAAATAAGAAAAAAAAAAATTTTTTTACTTAGTTAAGTGAAACGAAAAAAAATACAGTAATTACCAATTGATTATAATAACAAATAGTATAATTAAAGGCCCTCATGCTATACACCAAAACAACAACAACACAATATACAATTTTTTGCTTCAGTAAAAACAATCAGAAACACAAGCAACTGCTTCAAAACGAGGTGCAATTCCAGTCAAAATATATCGGTAGACTAACATGCCACCGTAGTTTTATAAATAAAAATTTTACATGTTTGTTGGCGTCTAATACTGTATACTAAATGTGACGTGACAAAAATTTTATTCTTTTTTGGTTTGCTGAATGCAGGAAGTTACCTTCTTGGGTGAGTTTGAAAGTATAAATTACTAGGAATTTTAGTTAGCGTAACGAATTATTATATATATAAAAAAAAAAAGGTTATTTTTAATTATGTGTCTATAAGTATATGTATGTAACATTTTGTCTCTACATTTAAAAAAAAAAAAATGTTGACTTCGCATAATATAAAATAGTACTGTTTTTAGTTTCAGTCAAACAGCACTGATGAAGGCATTTAGCCGAAACGTTTGCAATAAACAAAATGAAAATTAGTGCCGAAAAATAAATTTGTTTTATTTTTCCAAAAAAATAACTTGAGGCCAAAAAAACCAAAGAAAATCTTCCTACGTATATATATATATATATATATTTATATATACATATATATATATATATATATATATATATATATATATATATATATATATATATATATATATGTATATATAACGAACTAACCGAACGGCTTCAGAATTCTATTCCAAAATCAGTCTATAATATATTCAACAGAGTCAATTTATTTATAAGTTTTGAAATACTTGGAAATAAGTATTTTCACAATTATCTTTTCGCTAAATAATATTTTTTTTAGTCAAATATAGAACTGCTTATAAATAACATTAAACAATGTATTTATAGTACGCTTTTTATTACCAAGACTAAAAACAGTATTTACAAAAATATAAAACTGACCAAATAACTAACTTTTTATAAACAGCTAATATAATAATATCATCGAACGAAATAAAAAAAAGATTTTTTCTATATCAAATGAATTATAAAAAAATATAATACACATTTTTTATTCGTTTATTATAAAAATAATTGGTAATAAATAATTCTGTACGCCGAACACTCTCCGAAATGAAAGAAGAAATTAATCTTTCGCAACTTACCTAACTCCTTATTCGCACTCGTTTTCCAACGCGAGTCGCAATGTACACGCCAGAAAGGCCACGGCCTTTTCAACCCGAAATCACGTTGCGAATTGAAAGGAAAATTCACGAATTCGGCGGCAACTTTTCTGCAGAAAACTTTGCGCATGATATCAACAAGTAAAATTTATTTCGGCGATTACTCTAGACGCCTTCGCTAGACTAATTTATTAGTTCTCTCTCCAGATTTTTTGTAATTTATACGATCAAACATTTTCGGTGTGGGCGTATGATATCATTTTAGAAAATTTGTAAAATCTTTAAAAAAGTATCGATAAATATTACTTCCCTGGTAAAAGGGAAGTATTGTATTCGTACAAAAATCACCGTCCGAGTTTTTTCAGATCTTTACGTTTCAGGATCCCTGAATGCCGAAAAACATGTTTTCTCAATTCCGTCGATCTATCTGTCTGTCTATCGGTGGGTCTGTTCACGACATAGCTAAAAAACTACATACCCAATTGACTTTGGTCAAAAATAATGGGTCATATGGGCATGACCTGGTAACATTTTGGTAAAAATCCAGTATGGCAAAACAACATGGCGGTCTTAGTGAAATGTTAAAAAAACTATTACTAAATAACTACTTATACAATTTATCTCTAATTTTGCACAAAAATCAAGTATTAGGTAGGAATCAACTGGCAAAATTTTAGTACGAATCCAGGATGGCGGAACAAAGTGGCGGCTTAGTAACACATTTAAAAATTCAGTCTGGAAAACTACTTAAGGGCCTGATTTCAAATTCTGTGCCATAAATAATTGTCGGAGATGAAGTAGTAAAACTGTAGTACTAATTCAAGATGGCTGAACAAAATGGCGGCTAAATAAAATATATATATATATATATATATATATATATATATATGGTGATTTCCAATTCTGGTCGAAAATTAAGGGTCATATGAGGATGACCTGGTAACATTTTGGTAAAAATCCAATATGGAAAAAACAAAATGGCGGTCTAGTGAAATGTTAAAAAAATATTACTCTAGAACCACTTATCCAATTTATCTCAAATTTGGCACAAAATGGAGACTTAGTAGAATATTTAAAAATTTAGCCTGAAAAACTACCTAATGGACTGATTTCAAAGTGTGTAACAATAATAATTGTGATATACCGATGTACTAGTAAAACCGTTGTCCTAATTCAAGATAACGAACAAAATGGCGGCGAAATATAATATTTGTAATCGTGAAAAAATCATCTTCTTAGGTTTTACAGGTTTTGTCTGTCTCAAATTTTGGTCAAAAATTAAGGTTCAATGAGGATGTCCTGGTAATATTTTGGTAAAAATCCAAAATGCCGGAATAAAATGGCGGCCTAGTGATATGATAAAAAAATTATTAGTGAAAAAAGTGATTATCAAATTTACCTCAAATTTTGCACAAAAATCAAGTGTTATATAAAAATGAACTGGTAAAATTTTGGTATAAATATAAGATAGCAAGACAAAATGGCGGCCTAAGAGAATATTTAAACAATCAGCCTGAAAACACTACTTATTAGATTAATTTCAATTCTTGTGCAAGCATTAAATGTAATATACAGGGTGTAATTTGATTGATGGCTGAAAATGCAGGATATGATTTCTTAGCTTATTTAAGAAAGAAAGGTTCGTACGAACATACGCTCTAAACCTCTCAACTTTTGAGCTACAGAGTGTTAAAAGTTTTAAAAAAAATTCTTTTTCTTATCGTAACTTTAAAACTGGTCCTAGTATTTTCATAAAATTTGGCATGCACTTACTAAGAACCAATAAGCATTTTTTGATGTAGAAGATTTTTTTAATATTTCTACCAGTAGCGTCCGTACGGGATGTAGACTGAAAATTTTTCTAAATAAATAGGGTACGACACTGCTTTTTCCGGAAATGAAAATTATTTTTGAAATCCTCATTTATTTTGCAGCAAAATTAAATTCTTTACATTTTTTCGTCCGACGAACTGTTTTGGCGTAAAAGAATAAAAACAATTTTCATGCCTGGCAAAATCTCTAAATACTAATACATTTTTTATATTAAACTTGAATTGTAGTAGTGGCTATTTTAATCGATTAACTTTAATTTAATAAAAATTAGACAAAAACACATCTTACCTACAAACTGCCAAATGAGATTTTAGCGATTTTGTAATGTATGAAAACTAAAAAAAATCTTACAAGTTTTGACAACTTCTATGCATAAAATAAACTAATATTTAATTTATTTATAACAACAATTGTTCAAATGTTTCTGCTAGAATGCAGGCTGGAGTTCGAAGGAATAAATTTTAATTTTTTTATTTTTTATCTGATATATAATAAACCTTTACTAGTTACCTGAAGCTTTCGGAAGGTAAACAATTAAATGAAAAATGTATAGCCAAATTTAACCGGAGCTATTGTCGTGAAATCGTATCTATTTAATATAAAAAGCACTATGTAAAGTTTAAAGACACCAAAAAGTTCGATATAAAAACCTATGAATCGCATTCTTAAAAAGCAGAAAACTTCTAAAAAACACTCATAGCTAAATTTAAGGTCCTAAGCCAATATTGACCACAGATATCTTACTTAAAACTTACCTGAAAAAAACATAGTGGGCGGCAGGAATGGTTTTTCCTCTCATTTGACACTCAAGAGATAATGGAAGATAAGGCCTACTCGGCCAGAGTATGAAAATTCACTTGACGCAAATATAACTATTTAAAATACAAGTAAATAAAGACTTTAAGAAGAGTCAAAACTTTTCCCATAAGATTATACCATTTTGTTGTTAACCTAATAGTTTAAACTAGATATCATAAGCCCTTCAGGCAAATAAACAAGAGGCAAGTTGAATCAAATTTTTTCAAAACACTGCAACAATAAATAAATGGATATACGGCGGAATATGGGCGATACGAGAGCTCCAAGTTAGGGGTATCTCAAAAATGAGAGTTTTTGTTTGAAAACTTATTTGCAAAATTCCTTCTACAGCTCAAAATAGGCTCATTTTGAGCTAACCCTAAAACCCTTCATAAAACCCAAATTAAGAGAGATAATAAGTTCAAAACTAAACAGAAAGGTATAATTTGTCATAAGCTTTATTTTGAATCCTAGCATGACATTTTTGGACAACTTTTAATTTTGAAGTAAGTGATAAAAATAAAATTTATTAAGAAAAAATGCATATTTCTTCGCTCGTACTAGAAAGGTCCCCAATTTTTAAGAATTTTTTGTTTTTATTTTCACGGAAAGAATGGTTTTGATCGATTTTCATTTTACACCTAAAAACGTCCGTGGCTGCACAATAACTCTTTTACGCCCACTGCGACGATGCCCACATAAAGTATACGTGGAGTACTATTAAATAATCTAAGAAGCCCCGGGCTGTTGATTTTTAGACGAATTTAGAAATCCAGAAAAAATCACTGACAGATTTTCGTACGTAGAATACGGGAAAAATTCCTGAATTTCAAAATAACTTAAGGAAAGTAAAAAACCAATCTCACGGAGCTCCCCAAAAACGCTGCTGCTTCTACACGTTCCAGATTAAGAATGACCAACATTCCCAGAAAGCCAAGAGTGCAACTTTGCTCTGATTGGTCCATTGGTGGCATGTCGGGCAGAGACTGTTGATCGCCAATAAAACCAGGGCGCTTTTGGCCAGAATTCAGTAAGTTCAAGTCATTCGTAAAGTCAACGCGTATAGCAACGAAGCCATCGATAACGAATTTTTCCTTCAACGGGGGATGCACGCCGGAGCTTCTATCTGAAATCTTGCATAGCACTTAGATCTAAAATAGGATTTTTGCTCGTGTGGTTCCCCAAAGGGTCGTGCGTCATACTAAGCATGTATGCATACAGCTTGCTGGGGTAATCAAAAGATCAGAAGATTGTATGGTGCTCTAAATTATCGTATAGAAAAAGCTGCAGGTAAGCGGACTTCTGAGTCAGACTTTTTACAATCTCATTCGAAACTTTTATTTCTTTGTGCTTAATTATTATTTTGGCGAAATCTTAGAAGTGTTTATTATTTTATTTGAAGTAATACGGTAGTGCATTTAATTCCCTTGAAGTGTTTTAATTGGTTTTTTCAAAAGTGAACTTACTCATAATATTCAATAACAAAATCTTAATTGTTGCTAACCTCAATTTTTTTTCTTTTAACCACGTTTGTTAACAACTGTTGTATTTTATTAATTGTAAAATTCTTTTGATAATATTTTCATATAATCCTTGATAAAAAAATTAATATTTTTGTCAGAAATATAAACAGCTGAAATTTTGAACTATACAATTCTAACATTTTTTTTACATATTTAGATAAGATATTGGTCACTGTATTACGTAAGTATAGTATCAAATCGCAGTAGGCCATGCTTTTATGTTTTTATGCTTTTTTATGTTTATCGGCGCTTAGCAACTTTGACCTGTCAAGACTCGTCAAAATTTACGGTTATAAAAGCAATTAATTACGTATGTGAAATTTATTGTGTATATAATTAAGTATTTTGGTTTTTTCAAAATATTAAAATGGATTCTATTTGTGAGGGTAAGTACTTCATAATGCTGAATAATTTACATTTTGTACGAAGTTTAATTAAGAATTTATAATGGTTTAAAGTTTCCAGTTAAAATTTTTTGTAAATTTCGACATTTTGGAATTTGACTAGAGTTTTAAAAAAATCACTTATGATCACCTTCAATATTTTTTTATCACTTGTTCATAAACTAATAGTATTTTCCTAGAAAAAGTTTTAATCACCATGGGTTACCATTAACGGAGTTATGTTTTTTTTTAGACAGAGGTGTTATAATAAAAAATATCGACTTGATAGATGTTTGGCTGAGAAGTCCAAAAGGAAATCGAAAGCAACTTGTATATGAAAAAATACTGGACCTCATTAATGTAGATGAACCTTCCAAATAGTTGCAAGATCAAATTCTTAAATGCAGTAAGTTTTTTGGTTTAAAAATGGCGGTAAAATGGCAGAAAGTAGGTTGCTCCTGTAACCAACTTTTGAAAGGCGAGATGGGTTGGCTAGAACAGGTCATATATGTGCATAATTGCATTAATCAACAAGAACCACTATCTCCGCATAGTGTTCAACTTAAATCTACCAGCAGCCGTAAAGTAGGAAGACCCCAAGTTCCATTTGAGGAAGCATCGTCTAAAACAAAAAGAAGGCGTATGGCAGAGTTAGCCGACAGAACTCCAGAGGAGCTACGATTAGCTACAGAAGCTATGTCAGAAACTGTCCGTGGTCCAGTAACCAACAGTTTTAGTGCGATTGAAGCTTTAGCGCTTATGATAGACTTAGATATATCTATAAGAAAATATATTCTTCTTAGGTCTGTAATCAATGCAAAAGCCCAGAACTGCCTTCCAAGTTATTTTCAGATCAAAATAGCCAAAAATGCTGTTTTACCTTCCAAAATAATTTTAACTGATATATCTGCAGAAGTAGATCTACAAGAGCTTTTGCAAAAAACCATAGAAAGCATTTTGAAGTTAACTGAGGTAAATAATCAAAAACGGCTAAAACTTATATGCAAGGGGGGCATGGATGGCAGTTCTGGGCATAGCCAATACAAGCAGGAGTTTACTAACATGGAAAGCACGGATGAGTTTTTATTTTTAATAGCAATGGTACCTCTAAGGTTAGTTGATGAGGAAGCAGGAAAAGAGATGTGGAGAAATCTTAGGACCTCGTCAACTCTATATTGTAGGCCAATCAAGTTTTTATTTCAAAAAGAAAATTCAAATCTCGTGCTTAGTGCTGAAAAAGATATTAATGAAAAAATTAAAAATTTAAAACCCATCGAAATTGAAACTACAGAAGGTCGAAAATGTGAGATCAGAACGGATTTGTGGTTAACAATGATGGATGGCAGTGTAACCAATATACTTTCGGAAACAAATTCAACTATGAAATGTATCATTTGCGGAGCCACACCTAAAGATATGAATACTTTAAACATAAGTAGTCGTCCTTCCAACCCGGATAATTACCGCTTTGGTTTGTCCACATTGCATTGCTGGATACGTTTTTTCGAGTGCCTTTTGCATATCGGACATCGGCTTCCGATAAAATCGTGGCAAGTTCGAGGGCCTGAAAATAAATCCATCGTAGAAGGCAACAAAAAACGTATCCAAGCAGAATTTAAAGCCAAAATGGCTCTAACAGTGGATAAGCCAAAGCCAGGGTATGGCTCTTCAAATGATGGAAACACTGCCAGAAAATTTTTCCAGAATCCTCACATAAGCTCAGAAATCACAGGGGTTGATGAGAATTTAATTAAAAAGTTCTCAATTATTTTAGGAGTGTTAGCTAGTGGAGGCATAATTGATCTATATAAGTTTAGATTATTGCTGGAGGAGACTAGAAATTTGTATATAACGCTATACAAATGGTATAATATGCACAACACCATCCATAAAGTGCTTGTTCATGGATGTGAGATAATCGAAGCATTTTCTTTACCAATCGGAGAACTTTCTGAAGATGCCCTTGAGGCTAGGCACAAAGAGGTAAGAAAGCATAGATTATCGCATACCCGGAAGTGCTCTAGGATAGCTTCCAATAAAGACTTACTTCACATCCTTCTTCTTACCTCAGACCCTTTTATTTCATCAAGAAGAAACATAACCACCAAAAAATGTGTAAGGTCAGATGAAGAAGTGAATAAGTATCTGAAGAAAGACGAAAATCTAAATCATGGTTTAGATTTAGATTTAGAGGAATTCATTAATTTTGATAGTGATAACGAATCTTCAAATTCTGATTAAATTGTTGTTATATTATTTTTGTATATATTTAAATTGCTGTATTATGTTACGGTTGTTAGTTCTTTTATTTTTTGTTAAAACTGTTCTTTATTTTTGTACACATTAGGTACTTATGAGGAAAAGTAAAATTAATTAGCCCTAACACAAACATAGAAGAATTAAATAAATAATTAAGTTACCTAAAAATGTAAGATTGAAATATATTTTTTCCTCATTGTATACTCACTATTTTTTTACATTCTTTAGAGCTTACCATAAGTAATCAAACACCGTTTACAGAATCGAAATTGGTGGAGTGCTTTTTGAGATATCGAATTTTGTCCTTAACTCATATAACACGTCACACTGTGCGACGTAGTGGTTAGCCCGTAAGTGTTCATTTTAACCAATCAAAAGAATTACTTGCTAACTCCTGAAAGGAGGTTATAATTTTATAACGTTGATGAAAAGAGGAATAATATTTCCCACCGAAAAATAATAACATAAGTAAAAATACAAAAAGATCCATAGGACAAATGTTAAGATTTTAAAGAAAAGTTTTTATTCTTTTTAATGGTTTTGTAAAACTTGTCAGTAAAAGCTGTATTGTTGTCCTCAGGACATTTAGTTGTAAATAGTATACTTAGCGCAAGGTGTTTGTTGCTAAGTTTTCTTTTGGCTTTCAAAGGCATTAAATACAAACTCTTAGTCAGTTGAACGAACTTTGGACAAAAAACTGTGAAGTGAATTAATTGATTTAGTCAAAAATCAGTGAAGTGAAGATAAACTTTTGAACAATTTTAATCAAAAACTAAACTGCAGTTCCCTTGAAAGACTTTACGCCAAGCTTTCAAAAAGTAAACCATTTTTGTCAGTGTTTTTAATTGAATCTGAATGTGAATTTTAACAAAAAATTGTAAATTAGTGATAAAAATTTATTCACCCGGCGTCCACGTTAGTAAGGTTATCTGTACGTAGTTAATTTTAAGGAATATAAATTTGCATTGTATTTTAGAAAAATCATTTAAACAAACTGACTTACTTTCCCCCACAATACCTTACCGTCACTACTCTCAGAACTTGTTTCACAGTTGTGAAATTTGGAAAAAAATAAAAATAATTATTAAATAGCATATTTGGGCAGAGACCACCTTCAGACTCTGTTTTCCAATAAATATGGCTAAATTCACACCCAGCGACTTTTCTTCCCTCTTAGAGTCCATGGACTCCCAACTTTCTTTGAGGCGGGTGCCCACTTTCCAAAGGGTATCCGGGTAAATGGTGGCGGGACCTCAGCTAATCCTTCGGGGTTAGCCCTACTAAATAATACCCCCATAAAAAAATATTCCCTTGAGTATGACTAAATTGAAACCTGAGCATGATGTAGTTAATTGGTATCCTTAGCAATAAGAACGAAGTAGTATTAGAAACCTACCTTATGAAAGTAATAGCTTAATAGAAATAACCAAGGGCTACTCCAAAAAGGGAAATTTTAAAAATCATGTTGACACTTCATGTAGGGCCGAATTGGAACCTTTACGTGATGAAATTAACTCTATGAATTTGCCTAATTTACTGATCAGCTGACGTCGCTGTCCTCAACGTCAAATTTTTAATGACAGTTCTTTAACAATTAATAACAATTTACAAAGCTCTTCAAGCTATAAATCATTTAGTCAGCAACCTTTAGTGTTTGCGGCACTGAATATAAAAGATTAAATAAAAGTAACAAATTTGACAGTGGTACCTTAGAGGCACCAAACTTAACTAAACTATATGACCTTTTGTCTAATCCAGATATTAAGGCTAAAGCTACGGGGCGAACCATTAAAAACTCTCAAACTTCCGAAAAGACCAACATTTCAGTTTGGTATTCTCTCATCATACAGTGCAATTCCGCGAGAACGTATATTTAGAAAAACCTATCCCAAATACCTTAAAATATTAATACTCCTTTCTTTGAGTTCACAGGTAATCCAGCGGTCATGGAAAGAAAAAGTAGCCCACATCCTTTTCTTCTCCTAAAGGTCTTGCAATAACTACGATCCATAATTTTAACCAACGAACCATAAACTCTGATTTTCCAAATCTCAAAAACAAAAATTTCCAAAGTTTTAATTACATAACACGTCCATTATCAGAACACTACCTGACAGACCTGAGGACAGTTGCATTATTAATTAAATCATGTTCTGGTAATCGTCAACCTACGGCTTTAATTTTAGTGGATTTTAAGATCCATTCGTCAATTTAAGTTCAATTAACTAAATTTGCTGTAGGGTAAAAGCATAGAAACGTTTAATTTATTTCCTACTTACTGGTATAATATTTCTAATCTCGATTGGAATACTGTACTTTAAAGAGCAGCTGTATCATAAGACCCCATTATAAAGGTAATCGAAAATGAAATAAAATACAAACGTTATTCTTATATTGTTTTGACCAAGGACCCGGGGCAATATAACCGATATACAACGGATACAAACATGTGACAAAAAACGATATGGTTCTATCGGAGCAGAAGCATCAAACAAATTCTGTGCCGTTGTTCTTAAATTAGAGATTAAAATAATCGATATTCTCGGTATGGCTTTTTGGATTTCTTAGAATCTGCCGAATTGAAATAATAGAAAAATTAACAAAAATAGCGGATTGCTAATCTGTTACATTTTATGCTACCTTGATGTTTTTTTATATATTAAACGGATATACAGTGTATTCATTTTGTTTTGCAACAATTTCAAAAGGCTGTATCTCCTTTATTTTTAAAGTTAAGAAATGTGATTAAAAAAAACATTCTTTTCCAATTTTTCTGAAGTTTTATTGTGTTTTTTTTAAGAAATTGAACATCAATTTAATATTATTATAATAATTATATTATCATAACATTAATTTTTTTAAATTGAAAGGCACACAGCCGGTTGCACAAAACTTAATTGCTGTTTAGGATATTTAACGAAGCTTTCAGATTTGACAAGCTGCTTATAGAAATCTAGGAACTCGCTGTCAAATTTGAGATTCCATTAAACATTCTAAACTTTAATTAGGCTTTCTGCTACCGCCCGACATTAATTTATAGCTCACTTTGAAGCTCACTTTTTTCTGATTACAACGATATAACATCTATATATCTCTTTACTTCAGTCGTTTCTTAGTTATTAACGAAACTCGATCATGTTATTGCAAAATAACTCATATCGACGTCATTAAATATCTTTTACATAATTATCCATCTGTAGAAATAGCAAAATATGAGCCCTCAACTATTTAATTTACAATAAACAATTAAAATTGTGACAGCAAACTATTCATTTTAAACAACATAAAACTCGCAGGAATGATCGTGACGTCACGCGGCTCGTTGTTGTCCAATGACGTAAAATTTTGACGGCTAATGAGTTGCATGACGTCACATCCGCTCACAGTCAACCAATGGCAGCGTGTTACAAGAATCACTTAAATTATGCAATTTTCAATTGCTTATATTTATTACATAATAATAAAATATGAGTTTTTTTTTGTCAACTGTGGATTTTTTTAATTATAATGAATTACGTTTTTAAATAAAATTTTGTTTTCTCAAATTTATTTTTTGTGTAAGTTGCCTATTGTTTTAATAACAATGGCTATTTTCGCAGAGTCAATCCGGAACGCATTCAAAATAGAATCATATGCGCAAACTGAAACTTTCTTCAACACGGATCAACCCCTCGAAAATGTCTAATGATGAACGAAAGCAAGGAAGAAAATAACATTTTATTGTCATAAAACAGTAATGTATTTAACACAATAACAGATTTTATAGACATATTTTTTATATATAAAAATTACAACTTACAACTAGCTTAATTATTTATGTTGCATTGTTCTACACGTCTTCCTACCTCTATACACTTACTTTATACCCTTTTTACACGCCCAAGGGGTTTTTCTAAAATACAAGGGTTGTTTCGAAGCTCATTCAATATTGCATCAGAGTTTTATAATCTAAAGCTTTTGTATGCTCCCAGAAAAACAAGTCCATCACAGTTAAATCGGGGCTCTTCGGTGGCGAATAAATTGTTCCAATCTTCTCAATCCATTCACTATAGTGAGCTTTCAGAAAATGTCTTACAGCATTAACGTTATGAGGAGGTGCCCCATCTTCCTGCCAAATAACGTTTCGATACACGTCCAGAGGCAAAACCTCCAGCATAACGTCAATATTGTTTTTTAAGGAATTAAGGTATCTTTCACCCGATAAAGCGCCATCATATATTTTGGGATACATAGTTTCCGACCACACGTCACCAAACTCTTAAAATTTGTCTTCCTTGACATTGGATTTCTTCATTTTGCCTTGGATTTTAATTTGACCAAAAATGCGTGTTACTCCTGTAACATTCCCTTCTCTTGAAAACGACCATTCATCGGTCGACAATATGCGATTTATGAAATTTTCGTCCAGTTCATTCCTTGCCATTATATTATTGTTCTACAAAATTCAAAAAGTTTATTGCAGTCATGTTCTCTTAATCTTTGACCCCTTTTGAATTAATAAGGGTAGCATTTATAATTTCTCGACACTTTGTACACTAACTGGTATCTCTCTAGCTAAATCCCTTATTGACTTACTTGGAATGGCAACGAAAATTGCTAATTTATCTATCTCCATTTCCTTGGTCTAATCAATTTTCTTTCGCTGTGGAACCACTAGCTACCACTCTTTCAAACAGCAGTTGAAAAGAATAACGCGAAGGAATCCGACGACCTGGAAATCTTCGCCTGTATTCTCTTATTGCGATAGGACTTTTATTTTTTCATATATCAAATCACGTCTTTCCTTGTTTGCAAACATTTTTAAAACCACAAATAATCAAATGTTGACATAACATTGATAAATAAAACAACTGATATAATATCACCTTAGCGATCCATAGCCTACCAAGATATTTAAATAAAATTCATATGAGCTTTTTTCCAATAATATGATCTGTTTTCGTTAATAAATGAAAGACGATTGAACTAAAGAATTATGTATTTTATGTCGTTGTAATAAACAAATTGTGCTTTAAAATTAGCTATAAATAAATATGCCTTTTCAACGTCTGTTTGAAAAAGTTGCTGCTAGTGACTCCACAGCGAAGAAAAAATGACCAGACCAAGTTTGTTTACTGAACCAGGAAATGGAGATAGTTTAGTATTTTCCATTACCCAAGTAAGTAAGGGATTTAGCTAGAGGTTCAAAAATTAAGAGAAAATGACTACAATAAACATTTTGAGTTCTGTAGTTATGACGTGAACATATCATTATATCCTGAATGCGTTCTGAAATTTACTCCGCGAAAATAGATGTTATTATGGAAGCAATTATTGATGTAACTTTAGCTATCATCACAGGTTTTCAAAGATATTTACGGAGTATTCTGAATAACAACATCTCCAATAGATCATCAGATCAAGTTTCTTGTAAACTTCAATGCAAATTTCATCTTATTTTAAGATTAGATTTATAACGTAAAAACGTTTCGAACCAAGTAAATCATCTTCGATAAGTATTTTCAATTAATTTATTTTTTTAAATTTCTCTTTACTGATTAGATTTGTAAGAATCATATTTAAGTGAAGTTCGAATTTAAGAGAACCATTGTAGATAAATATGTTAAATGGAGCAGTAATGCCAAGAATATTCTAGAATGTTGATGTTAAGGCAAGCAAAGACTAAGCGTAATGACTTTTAAAAGACCATCGTATACAATGGATTTGTTTCAGTACAAGTATGCACCGTAAAATGAAATGTTGGTATTAGGGTATAAACAATACGGTAAATATTTATTATAAGCTTAATAATAGTAGATTTACAAACAGCATCTAACAGATATTTTGAGATGTATCTTGAAAGACAGCAGCTTAAAAAACAAGTTTTAAATACAGTACAAAATTGTTTGAGAATAGATATGACAAAATTTGAAAAACTGAAATTGAAACCACGCTAATTTGATGATATAAGCTTTTAAAATGTTCAGTTGTAGCTTTACAATTTTTACATTAATGTATATATTATGATTTATAATTATTACAACAGTAAGAAAAATTAAAAAGAAATAATTCCTTGAAATTATTGAACATGTTTTATCGTATTCGGAACATTTTAATATAATGGAACTATTATTATAGTTGGATGTAGTTAGTGTTAGGGCTTACAAAACTGCAATAAAAAAATCAGGTATGTATTCAAAAATGTCGACTTGAAGATCGTCGCCGTCAAATGAAACGTCGGATTTAAAATCTGAGTTTTATATTTTTTTTATAATTACTATAATTTTATAATGAATAAGAAGTTGTATAATTTACTTCTAATTATTTTTTCAAATAAAATCAGAATAAAATAAAAACAAAATTTAAATTTTTCGCTTAGCCACCATTTCCCCCCGATATTTTTTCACATCTTCACGTTTCAGGGTTCTTAGAAGCCGAAAAACATGTATTCGCAATTCCATCAGTCTGTCTGTTTGCAGCATAGCTAAAAGGTTCTTATTCGATTGACTTATGGAAGGTTGGTGAAATGAATGTTGAAAAAATATTACTAAAAAGTAATTATCCAATTTAACTCAAATTAAAAAATCAAATATTAGAAAGGAATGTAGTGGTAAAACTTTGGTACGAATCCAAGATATTAAAACACACCAAAATATCAACCGGTAAAACTATTTATTAGATTAATTTCAAATTTTGTGTAGGCAATAATTATAATATAGAGATAAGCTGGTAAAATTGTAGTATGAATTCAATCATTTCATTAATAATTTTTTTTAAAATCAACGAAACAACAAATTCTTAATCAACGACTGACAACTGCATAGGTAGAAACTGGTAAAATATTGGTGTGAATCCAATATGGTGGAACAAAATGGCACCCAATAAAAAAAATTGAAAAGACAGTATACTTATGGTACTAAATAACTTTGTGCGAAGCTAAATTAGGTCACACTTCACTATTCCTAATATAAGGTAAGATCCATAATGTGGGAAGTTCCGGGTAAAAGAAATTTAATTGTACAACTTTGCATTTATTTTAAAAATTTGTATCTGTATTTATAACACCCTGTATTTTGAAATGCATATTCTCCTTAAATATTTTTCAAATATTGTTTCTGCATAACCCTAGAGACAGATCTGGATACTTTAAAAATACAGTATGTCATTCCCAGAGTTTTTATACGACTCACTGGTGTATACTGCGTATTATCTCACTCTCCTAATCTCAGATTCCTATTAAAATATTTTTTTTCTGCAAGGAACGAGGTATATTTTAAATAAATACAGCCTAATGCTTTTGCTTCATAACATAAATAAATATTTAAGAGTAAGCTATATTATGTAAATTTGATCGACGAGACTTAGACGCATAAAGATTCTCCTAGTTGCAACTTCAATAGCAAACAAAGCTTCGTGATTCTTCTTAAATATTCGGTATTATGGGGGATCTGTTTCGTAAATATTTTTCTGAATGTTTGGCTTCAAGCTCAATAATGAAATTCATCGAAATAAGGAGAAAATGCGTGTTGGGATGCTCCTCCAATACCTATCCGTAGATCGTAAAAATGTATTATATTTCTGATATTAATAACATTTTTACGATGCAGAAAAATTCCAGATTGCAAATGTTTTATGGAACCTAAAAATTTTATTCAAAATTTTTACCCGTTTAACCATAAACTTCTTTATGGTAAAAACGAAATTAGGTTATGAGGAACATTACAATAAAGTACAATTTTTGCGACTTGGCTGGCTAATCAGGATATTCTATAATGGCGAAGGTGGGTCATTAAATCCACAGCACCTAGTATCTTAATAAGGTGCCGTTAAACTTAGGCCAGAAACTATATGAAGTTTATGAATGCAAGCAAAAGTATTGGATATTAAAATTTTGCTTGCATTCCCATATCAGTTTTGAAAACAGCCAGATAATGCGGCCCGCGAACAAGTTGAAAACCGTTTTTGAAAGCGCGCGCCGCTGCAACAACGTTTGGTATAATAAAATGTACAATTGTACATAATGCCATCTATTAGCGCGTAAGTGCGGCAACAGTGCTATGACTGGACGGATTTGACAAGGCGAGGGAGAGAGAAAGACTCGCTCAGGGGAGAAGCACGTAACAAAAAATCGTATCGGGCTCATCTTTTTAACTTTAACGCATTTTCTCGATTTACTGTATTTTTAGTTAATAAATAATAAAAAAAAGTACAGTGTTTTCCCTAACGGGTGGTCCTTCAAGTCACGAACATCATCATAAAAGCTTGGTCCGATCGAACCGGATGAAAACCAGAACACGACTTTGGAAAGCAACAAGCCAGCAAGATGGCCACAGCAACAGCAGTTTGAGCCGTAAATAAAAGTATTGAGGTGAGCTCGTTCTATTTCCCGCTTTTTCCCTCTCGAAATAAATTATCCCTTTAACATATCCCGCAAAATAACCCATTTAACCACGTAGTTTTGCATTATCGTTGTTAGAAAGTGTTTATTTTCTCGTTTGAATCTCGAATCGATACCAATCAGTCATAGGTTAGGTATTTCTTTTACATTTTGTACCTACACGTCTGCATGGTTTTGAAAGCCCAAAGAAGTTTTTCTATTTCTCGACACCTTTATTATTTAAATTGTCTCGTAAATCATCACGTATTTTTGCATTTCTTATAAATTCATATCTCGTTTATGGTAAATTTATATTCTAGCCTCCTTCCAGGGGTCACGTCTCCATAATTCGATCACATTATTTTAAAGTCTCGATACGTGCAGCACTAGGCGCTGTTCCTAGCCTCACGCCAGGGCACGCGATTACCTTGGATACACGTACACGACACAGCGCAACGTTGCCGCTGTGATCTAACTCTCGTCTCGACAAAGAAGGTGAAAATTTGTGATTTTTCCCCCTGCTTCACGCGAAATAAAAATTAAATCGAATATTTTTACACGTTACTCACGTTCACGACACTTTACTGATTATTAGTGAGGAATAAAAATGGGCAAAAAGAATAGGACTAGCCTAAATAATTCCGCTAGTAATTCGCACAATGACGAAATCTTAGAAAATAAGCACGCACGCGATGTAATATGCGATAGATTAGTTCGTTTTTCAATTTTCTTACGCGAAAATAGTGATCAAGTATTTCAAATATAAACAAGATTAAAAAGCGCCGAAGAAGATTTCTCGAACTTTGATAAAATACAAACGCGTTTAGAGTTTTTATTACCGGAAGAAAAAGACAATCGTTTAGAAACGGAATCACGATTTTACTCGACTATTTCAAGTGCGAAAAGGCTCATATCGGAGTTTAATCAAAATTCAAATATTGAATCACAAAGGACAACCATTTTATCAGGTTTAGGTAACGCAAACGTGACAACACCACATACTTTTCCTCCTACAGGCTTTAGCGCAGTTGCCAAGTTACCGGACCTCGGCTTACCAACTTTTCAGGGAAATTATGTAACTTGGTACGGTTTCAAGGATGTGTTTGACTCGGTAGTTAACAATACAACGGATTTGAGTGAAATTGATAAATTCTTATATTTGAAAATTTGTTGCAAGAATGATGCATTAAATCTCATTGATTCTTTAGATGTTACCTCAACAAATTATACGATAGCGTTAGATTTATTGCAGAAACGTTACGATAACAAGCGCGCGATTATAAATCATCATGTTAACCATCTTTTGTTTAATTTACCAAGTGTTTTTAAAGAAAATTCTGTACATCTGAGAAAACTATTGGACACTGTCCATTCTCATAAAACCGCTTTGGAAAAATTGAATTTACCAGTTCAACACTGAGACACTTTGCTCATTCCAATAATATTACAAAAGCTAGACGATCGAACTAAAAGAGAATGGGAAAATAAGCAAACGAATCAAAATTTACCCACTTTACACGAATTAACTGACTTTTTAACCAAAAAATGCTTCACTCTTGAAGCGCTTAATAACGAGTTTTCTAAATCAAATAGTAAACAACATTCAACCAATAAATACGAAAAGGTTCCTACAAAATGTAATTTTACTCAAAATTTCTATGGGACAAGTTGTCAATATTGTCACCAAAAGCACAATATTTATCATTGCGAATCATTTGCGAATTTACCGACACCCGAAAAATATAAAATATTACACGCAAATAAAATATGTAGTAACTGTCTTAGATCAGGGCATTTAAAACACGAATGCAAATCTAGCGGCTGCAAAAAATGTAATCTGATGCATAATACTTTATTGCACGACCCAAAAATGCAGAATAGAAATTCGGGAAGAAATGTTCCTCGCAGCAACCCTGTAAACACTCGGGATTCACCATCATCTGTTAGTGGTAGCATCAGCAACGACAGCACGAATCCTGTCGCCAGCACGAATCCTGTCGTTAATGCTTTAGAGGTATCATTTTCGCAGTTCTTATCGGAACAGATTTTGTTATCAACTGCCAATATTTTAATAGCAGATTATCAAGGTGGCTGGTATAATTGTAATGCTCTGTTAGACTCTGGAAGTCAAACTAATTTAATGACAGAATCGCTTTGTAAAAAATTAAAACTTAAGTATGAAAAGGTTAATATACCATTGCACGGTGTTAATAATAAAATGACTAGCATTTCTCAAATAGTTTTTACTAGAATAAAATCACGGGTTGAGTCATACGAATCAAACTTATCATTTTTAGTATTGTCAACAATTTCAGATAAGTTACCTCTATTTAAATTCGATAAAAATATGGTAAATTATCCTTCTAACATTAAGTTAGCGGATGAATCGTTTAATACTCCTAAGCAAATTGACTTATTACTGGGAGTTGGTGTTTTTTATGACTTACTTAAAACCGGAAAAATTGTGCTAGGTAGCGATATGCCAGTATTACAGGAAACGCGTTTGGGCTGGGTTTTCGCAGGAAAAATTGGTCTTTTTAATAATAATAAAGGCAGTTTGACACGTTTAACTTGCAATTTAAGTACACACGTAACTAATAAAGAATTGAACGAGAGCTTGAGTAAATTCTGGACAATAGAAGAACTACCTAAAACTACTTTTCTATCAAAAGAAGAAGAGGTTTGCGAAAATGTTTTTAGAGAAACCACGACACGCGATTCAGAAGGCAGATTTATAGTACAGTACCCGTTTAAAGAGGATTGCCAAGACAAATTAGGTGATTCAAAATCAGTGGCGTTAAAAAGATTTAACAGTTTAGAAAAACGGTTTGACAAAAATAGAGATCTTAAAAAACAGTATGTAGAATTCATGACAGAATACGAAAATTTGGGGCATATGCAATTTAAAAATTATTTAGATAAAGACAACACTATAAAAGAAATTTCACATTTTTTACCACACACGGTTGTGTTAAGAGATTCAGTCACTACTAAATGTAGAGTTGTATTTGACGCGAGTGCAAAAACGAGCACTAATGTTTCTTTCAACGATCTAATGCTGGTCGGCCCTACAATTCAGCCAGATCTCTTTTCAATACTGTTACGCTTACGATTGCGAAAATATGTATTAAGTGCAGATATAAAGATGATGTTTAGATGTATACTTATTGACCAAAATCAACGATCCTTTCAGCAAATCTTGTGGCGTGAAAATCGAGACGAACCGATAAAGGTATACCAACTAAATACAGTTACTTATGGAACTGGTAGTGCTCCTTTTCAGGCACACGATGCTTAAAGGAACTAGCCCTTAAAAATAAATCTAAGTATCCCCGAACCGCGACATTAATCGAAAACTCATTTTATATGGATGATTTTTTAACAAGCGTAAACACGAAAGACGAAGCTCTGGAAATATATCAGGAGATCACGGGTATTTTATCTCAGGGTAAGTTTGAGCTTAGAAAGTGGTCATCTAATGAAAGATCCATTTTAAATTATATTTTAGAAAATAGCACCGTTCAAGATGATAACTTAGTTTTGCATCACGATCATAAAGAATTAAAAACTCTCGGAATAGTATGGGATCCTAACGAGGATATTTTAAAATATTCAATAAACGTGAATATTAACAACAAACTTACAAAACGAACAGTTTTATCTGCGATATCGCAGATTTTTGATCCGCTCGGTCTGATAGGTCCAGCTATTATAACTGCTAAGTTGCTTATGCAAGAGCTATGGCAGTTACAGCTAGATTGGGATCAAAATATTCCTATAAATTTGCGTCAACGGTTTCTAGAATTTATGTCAGAAATCGAATGCTTAAATAAAATAAAAATAAATCGACATGTGATCTTACCTAAATCAAACTTAATCGAATTATTCGGATTTTGTGACAGTTCCGAAAAAGCGTATGGCGCATGTATTTATTTATCATCAACTGGACAAAACGGTAAACGCAAGATTAGCCTTTTAACCGGAAAATCAAAAGTGGCTCCAATCAAAAAGCAAACATTGCCTAGATTGGAGTTATTGGCTGCACTTCTTTTAGCGGAGTTAGTTTGCAAAGTAAAAGATATGCTTAATATTGAAATTTCTACCATAACTTATTTTACAGATTCTACAATAGTACTAGCTTGGTTACAACTTGAACCTTGTAAATTGAAAACTTTCGTAGCGAATAGAGTTGCAAAAATCACAGAAATGTCAAAAATTGAAAATTGGAAACACGTCAAAAGTCAAGATAATGCAGCTGATATTATATCACGGGGTTTAGGACCACGAGACTTGTCCGAGAACCATATTTGGTTTAATGGTCCGAAATTTTTACATAATGACACGCAAACATACACTAACGAAAATAAATGTATTCCTGATTTAGACCCTTTACCTGAATTAAAAATGAATGCAATTACATTAAATGCAACAAACTTGCAGGAAAAAACAAAAACTGATTTTAACATTTTTGAACGATATTCAACACTTTACAAGTTACGTAAAGTCGTAGCGTTTATTTGCCGTTTTAAAAATCGAACTTTAAATAAAATTGAAGTTACTATAAATAGCTTGACAGTAAAAGAATTAAATCAAGCATCTTGTCTTTTAATCCGTTTAGCACAGGGCGAAATATTCAAAAAAGAAATTAAAAATCTCGAAAACCTAAAACCCATTAGTCACGACAGTACTATTTTAAGCTTGAACCCATTTTTAGATTCCGATAAAATCTTACGGGTAGGCGGTAGGCTTACAAACTCAAAATTGGATTATAACCGAAAACATCAAATAATCTTACCCTATCGACACAAATTGACTGACTTAATTGTTTTGGACGCTCATTTAAAGTATCTTCACGCAGGAATTCAGAACTTACATTCCATTATACGGCTGCGATTTTGGCCTCTTAAAGGAAAACACGTTGTAAAAAGAGTAATAAATTCCTGTGTTGTATGTTTTCGTGCGAAACCAAAAACAACAAAATTTCTAATGGGTCCCTTACCTAGTTCACGTGTCACTCCAAGTCGTCCTTTTTCAAACTGCGGTGTGGACTACGCAGGTCCTATTTACGTTAAGGAAGGAAGCTTGCGCCGAAGTAAACTTGTAAAAACATATATTTGTTTATTTGTATGCTTTACAACGCACGATGTGCATATTGAACTCGCTTCAGACCTAACTACGGATGGGTTTTTAAATGTTTTGAAAAGATTTTGCTCTCGAACAGGTAAACCTACCAACATACATTCCGATAACGGTTTAAGTTTTGTAGGCGCAAATAATTACTTTCTTGAGTTATACAATCTTATTAATAACAAAAAACACAACGAAATTGTGTCCACGTTTCTGGCTAACGATCAGATAAACTGGCATTTCATACCTGCTCGCTCAGCTCATATGGGTGGTTTATGGGAAGCGGCTGTTAAAAGCACCAAATTTCATCTAAAACGCGTACTCGGTAATGCTTCTTTGGACTATGCAAACATGTACACGTTGTTAGTACAAATCGAGGCGTGTCTTAATTCTCGATCATTAACTTCGCTTTCTAATGACGTTAAAGACTACGATCCTTTAACTCCATCCCACTTCCTAATAGGCGAGTCTCTTGCCAGTTGCCCCGAAGCAGATTTTTTGGAAATAAAAACGTCACGACTGTCTTTGTACCAAAGACTGCAACAGTTACATCAGCAGTTTTGGGATCGCTGGTCCAGAGAGTACCTGAACAATCTCCAAGCTCGCAACAAATGGAAGCGTACTCAAGAAAACTTGATGCTAGGATCTTTGGTAGTATTAGCCGAGGATAATCAACCCCCACTAAAATGGTCCATGGCCCGAATAGTCGAACTTCATCCAGGCGCAGATCAAGTGGTCCGAGTTGTATCAGTTCGGTTACCTAATGGAAACATTATGAAACGATCGGTAGCAAAGGTTTGTGTGCTGCCAATTGATACCGATTAGGTAAAATGAAAACTTCAAGCATTTCCTTTATGATGAAAGGTAGTGCGATTAAAACAAACTTTATTAATCTCGAGAGGACTTTGTTTCGTCTATATTATGAAAAATTTGTTAGTGTTAACGTGATTCAGTTGTTGCTTATCTTGAAAAGCTGAGACTTTTGAACGCGGGCGGCATGTTAGCGCGTAAGTGCGGCAACAGTGCTATGACTGGACGGATTTGACAAGGGGAGGGAGAGAGAAAGACTCGCTCAGGGGAGAAGCACGTAACAAAAAATCGTATCGGGCTCATCTTTTTAACTTTAACGCATTTTCTCGATTTACTGTATTTTTAGTTAATAAATAATAAAAAAAAAAGTACAGTGTTTTCCCTAACGGGTGGTCCTTCAAGTCACGAACATCATCACCATCTATGTTTAGGAGGATGAACAACACATACTCAACCTAAAACCTAAAGCCAAACGTTTTCTGGCTTGTTCCATGAAATTCTATCGCGCAAAAACACAGATGACGCTATCTGAACATTCTGGAAAGAACTCGAGAAATCACAATCCGTATATAAGCCGTGTTCGAATGAATTCAGTCGTTCAGTGTTTAGTCAGTTACGAGACAGTTGCGATAGAGTTTCGAGTTGAGTTGCGCACTTATTGTTACAACATTTAACAGTACTTATAATAATTTATTTCGGATACAATTTTTAACATGTCTCTTTCAAAACCAAATGGAAGTAAGAGGAAACTTGTAGATGACCATCGTATCTTTCAAGAAAAGTGGGAATTAGAGTTTTTTTGCTGTGAAGCGAAAGAAAAAATTATTTGTTTGATTTGTAATAGTACAGTCCTGGTGTCCCAAAATTATATAATATAAAACGTCACTATGATATTCATAAAACTATGTTTGACAAGTATACAGGCATGGTCAGAAACCAAAAGTTAAATAAGTAAAAATCACGGTGAAAGATCAGCAGCTTATGTTTACACGTCCAAAGCAAGAAAATGAATCTGTCCTTTAAGCGAGCTACGTACTGTCCAAGTTCATCGCGAAACACTCAAAACCATTTCTTGAAGGTGAATTTATAAAAGAGTGCCTTGTAAAGGTCGCGGAAATTGTAAGTCCCGGGAGCGTGAAGGCATTTTAAAATATAATCTTGTCTCGGAATACTGTCGCTGAAAGAGTTACTGAGTTGGCTACCAATATAAGTGATCAGATAAAAACAAAATCAGACTCTTTCATTGCCTTTTCTATTGCCTGTGACGAAAGTACGGATGAGTATGGCGTGGCGCAACCCCCTGTTTTTTTTTCGTGCAGTTGATACAGATATCAATGTGTATGGAGAATTACTGAAATTAGTACCATTGCATGATTCAACCACTGGGAACGATATTTTCAATGAAAACTTTTAAGTGTAAGATGATGTTGTGGGAAAAACAGTTAGCAGAGGATAATCTGTCACATTTTCTGACTTGTAAGTGTCCCAATATCATACAAAATATATTCAGAGAAAATGAGAAGCCTTCTGCCAGGATTTGAGAAGGGTTTTCAGGATTTTAAGACCCAAGAAAACCATTTTTCTTTATTTACTGGTCTTTTCACTATCGATATTGATAAAGTTCCCCCTCACTTGAAATGGAAGTAATTGAGTGTCAGACCCATTTAAAACAAAAATTGGATAGTGTTGGTACATTCGAATTTTATAAGTACTTGCCTGTTCAATACCAAAAAATGAGAATTTGCCTGTAAAATTCTGTCAATGTTTGGAAGTACCTATAAGTGTGAACAACTATTTTCTTTGATGAAAGGAAACAAATCTCCCTCAAGATCGCAATTGACGGACGCTCACTTGGACGCAGTTTTAAAAGTTATTTCCGCCGATAAATTCGCACCATAAATAGACAACTTAATTAAAGACAAAAGATATCAAATATCTGGCAAAAGAATTTAATGTTTGTAGTTTTTTGTCATGTCCTTTTTATACGATTAATAAACAGACTTAAGTGTAAGATGATGTTGTGGGAAAAACAGTTAGCAGAGGATAATCTGTCACATTTTCTGACTTGTAAGTGTCCCAATATCATACAAAATATATTCAGAGAAAATGAGAAGCCTTCTGCCAGGATTTGAGAAGGGTTTTCAGGATTTTAAGACCCAAGAAAACCATTTTTCTTTATTTATTGGTCTTTTCACTATCGATATTGATAAAGTTCCCCCTCACTTGAAATGGAAGTAATTGAGTGTCAGACCCATTTAAAACAAAAATTTGATAGTGTTGGTACATTCGAATTTTATAAGTACTTGCCTGTTCAATACCAAAAAATGAGAATTTGCCTGTAAAATTCTGTCAATGTTTGGAAGCACCTATAAGTGTGAACAACTATTTTCTTTGATGAAAGGAAACAAATCTCCCTCAAGATCGCGATTGACGGACGCTCACTTGGACGCAGTTTTAAAAGTTATTTCCGCCGATAAATTCGCACCATAAATAGACAACTTAATTAAAGACAAAAGATATCAAATATCTGGCAAAAGAATTTAATGTTTGTAGTTTTTTGTCATGTCCTTTTTATACCATTAATAAACAGACTTGTCCTATAATAGTACTTTTTCTCGAGATTTTTAGTAGTTTGTCTTCTTTAGGATAAGGTTTTGCAGCCCACCTAGTCGATGGTCTTCATGCTTTTGGCCCACCAGTGACCTTGAGTTTGACATGGCTGCCATAAGGTAAATATACCTTTCACCAACCACCTAAGCTTTTTCCTCAGAAAAAGGTTAATATTAAGGTTTGTAAGTAAAAACTCAATATTCTAGTATTTTTAGTTTGAAATTTGAAATGTTTTTAAAAGAGAATAAAAAATAACGGAAAAATTGATCTTTTTATTGAAAAAAATTTTTTTTTAATTGAAACTTCTGATATGAACACTGTACAGACAGTTCCTGTGTAATGTTTTTATTACCGACCTTTTTGACTCCTATTACCGACTGCCATTTTGATTTAAAAATAATTATTATAATAAATCGCTTTATTTAAAGAAACGAGAAAAAAAACATAACATAAAAAAGATATATATTATAAAGTCGAATCTAAGTAAAAAAAAATATAAACGCTTATAAATATGTTCCTTTGGGAACAAACTGCTATCTTAAGCGCTTCAATTTCAGGTTCACAATAAATGCCTCGGCGGTTAAATAACTTTGGTGGATTTATTTTGTGTACAATTTCATTTGAACAGTACGTCAGTATATTATCTTTCTGGGTCCAGTTCACACCACTTCTTGCCATTCTTTTTACCTCATTCCATTTGAACTTGAATTAAGAATCAAACCAGGAAAAGATTCTTCTTCATATATTACAGTGACATGCTTTACCTCGCTATCCGTCTCATTTGTCTTATTATTTGTGCCATTAATATGTATCGTTATATTTGGTTTAGAATTGTCATTTTTTTTTTTCACTTTTTTCGTTTGTTTCTTTTGTTGTTCTTTTTCTCTTTTTTACACCCTCTCTAATTTTTCTTCTTCATTCTTTTTGTTTCTCTGCATCTATCTTTTTCGGGTATTCTATAAATCTTCGGATGTAGCAACTGTAGATGGTATTTTTTTTTTAACTTTTTTGTTACTCTAATTTTTATTGCCTTCAGGCCAAAATAAAGCCTTTTTAAAAGGTGTAGTAATATTTTTAAATGTTGGTGGAATATTGCGTGGTCTAAGATTTTCCATATTATTTTTGTTATTTGGTGTTTTTTCGAAATCACTAAAGTTATCAGATGGGCTTAAAGGTAAGTCTTGAATTGTGTTTGGAGGTACAAGAGCTTCTGGGTTTTTTAAATTGGTTTCTTCTATAATGTTTGATATAGACATTTCTTCAAGCGCATTAGTTGGCTCTTTAATGCCTTTGCCCTTCATGGTTGACTTACAGGCATCAAGAATTTTATTGTCAATATAAAAATTAAGGCTAATAAATAGATGAAAACAATTCATTTCATATTTTGGGGACATGATTGACACATAACACTTATTAATTATAAGTACTTAGCATTAAGTATATTGGTGATCGCTAACAATATTTCCTTTAACAGATAATTCTTTTGGATTCCCTAATGGCTTGTAGAGTGTTTTGAATCTTCTCTTTACTGTAACATTTCCGTTTTTTATTCAAACTTAATTTGGCTTTCTGTAAAAGACAAAAAGCTAAGAACGAAATATGGCAAGCATTCTTACTCTTAAAACACATTTGACTTTACATTTCGCAACCATAAATATCTTTAGTTTTGGTTAGTGCCTAATATAACTTTAAGGCTAAATAATAAACACCCAACCTATTGATGATCGGAAAATGAGGCTTAAAAGAATATTGAGGACCTGTGCATCGCCCATTTCTTTTATTTTTTTTTTATAGAAATTATGCATAATCTGAAGGAAAATATATGTATCGTGTTGTTTAATTTTTGAAATAATACTTTAGGAAGAGTATAGATTTGAAAATCCCTTATCTAAACGGAAATAGAATATTTTCAAATAAATTTTATAAGGAAGTCCAATATCTTATATACCTATTTGTTGTATTCCTACATATTTCCATTAATTTTTAACAGAGCTATAATAAAGACAGTTAAAATCATGAACGTACGTTTTACCGACCGTTGGTCGGTCATAGGAAACCGATAAGAATTTATGACCTGTTTACCCACCTTTTTTTATCCATTTAAATAAAATTTAAGTTAGACTGGGCAAATATTTGTATCGTATTGGGATAATGTCGCATATTCGGTGTTAGAAAACGTTTTTATCATAAGCGTTGGCGCCAAAATAATCTTAATATTTGCAAATTTATATCAGGCAAAAATATACCATTCGACGTTTAAACTAAAACTTTTACAGTTTTTATGCACCCTTAATGAAGGCAAATAAAAATATTTAAGTGGTCGGTATTAGCTCTATAAATTCTAAAAGTTATTATTTATATGAAAAAATAGACCTTGTCCTTTAATATTCTTTGAATAAATAAAAAATTCAAAAAAAAAATAAAATAGTGCACTCTCCTTCCGTACTGATTTCGACCGACTGTCGGTAAAAAATACATTGTATATAATGTCTGCCCTTATCACTGACCAAACATTTTTTAATAATTCTAACATTATATGAAATAAAATAAAAGATTTTAGTATAAAAAATAAATTAAAACATTATATTTAATTTACTAGTTAATAAATATCGTACTAGATCGGTGATGAGTACCCTTATCTTAGTATCTAAACAGCTAAATTTTTCATTCCGAAAGAAATATAAATAATCCTTGATCCTTCACTTGGGAAATGCCGTCAACTCTGTCGTTTGTACCCAATCGTTTTCTCTCTTTTTTTTTTGGATAAATGACTGAACAACTTTACCCAGTCAGTCTTCTGAAACTACGTATAATAAACTTTGAGCAAAGATATGGATTAAGTCGGTCATTAAGTTTCAAAAAAATATATAGGCCATCCACAGAAAGGCAAAAATACGCAAAATAAACGTTATTTGACATAAATTTGGAGATTCTTGTAAAAAGCCTATTCCAAAACTAAAAACATAAAACTGGTCATTCCAACAAAATGTCCAAAATACGAAAAATAACATTTATTTAAACAGAAATTTTAATATTCTTGTAAAGAGCTTATTTTATAACCAACACATCGAGGTCCTCCTTGGTTAAAACAAAAAAAATTCTTCCCCTGTTTACCCTTTTTAATGTAGTAGTAACCATAGAATCGAAAATGTATTCAATTTTGCCCATGAAATATCGATTTCTTTTATTTGTTTCATATTTTATAATTACAAAATCATTTACCAACAACTACGATTGAATATTGGACTAGTTGCAGTCTATGCAGTCGAACGTATAAATTTCCTGTATTAAATGTCTAGAATAATTGAAATCATTCATATGCTTTCTGTAACTAAATTTATATTCATTAATTCTTTTTTTTTTAAACGTTCTGTCTGTGTGTCCAATATAAAATTTTGAACAGGTTCCACAATTTAACTTGTAAACACCGGATTTATTCTGTTTTTTAGTTCTCGTCTTAGTGTTTCTCATAGGTATTATTAAGGTTGTTGTTAGTTCTAGTAGCAACAGTTGCACCTATATTTTTTAAAAACTTAGCAACATTTAATATTATTTTTCCAGTAAACGTGAAAGTATGAGATCGAGTATTTTCTTTGAACTTATTAGTAGGATAAACTAACTGTATTGCTTTTTATAATATTGTTTCTTCTTTACTATTTCATCTATGAGATTTTCATGATAACCGCTATTTGTTTTATTATATTTAACTCTTTAGCATAACTTCCATTGCTTCAAGGTATGTTGATCAATCTATGAACAAAACTATTATATATTGATATTTTATATGCAGGAAGATGATTAGAAGTAGTGGGTATTGTAATGTTTGTATGAGATGGCTTATGGAAAATTTGAAACTCGTGTTTATTATTAGTTATTGTTAAGTCTAAGAAATTAATTTTTTATTATATTCTAATTCGATTTTAAAATTTATGTTTTTGTGGATGTTATTTATATAATCTTAAAATGATTTTAATTGTCTGTCAGTACCAGTAAAACATGCTAATGTATCATCAATATACCTATACCAATAAATAACATTTTTACTAAAGGAATATTTATGAATTGTAGTTTCTAAATGGTCCATAAATATCTTGGCTAAAATTGGACTTAAAGGGTTTTCCATTATTAAATCTTCCTTACGTATATACATAGTCCCATTAAATTCAAAATAATTTTTGATCTAGACAGATCGCCAAGATATCTTATTTAGAAATTGGATTAACAATATTTTTTTGTAAGAAACAAATTTTTAAGGGATATAAGTTTGGCGTTACTTGAAATAGTTAAATTATTGATTTAACTTATTAACTGAGAGCTATTTTTTATACCGTATTTAGGTTTAAATGGTTCTATTCTACATAACAAATTGAAGAGTTTACATTTAAAAGTTTTTATGTTGGATATTCCTTTTATTGTCTTTGATAGATGGTTGTAGAATTTTATACACAAATAGTAACAGTTTTTTTTAGTTAAAGTTAAATTATGCTCCGGAAAATTGTATTGAATTTGCTGGCCGAGTGTTATGAGAATGATTAATTAGGTATTTGGAGAATAGTTCAGGGTTTCTTCTAATGAACATGTTCAAAAATCGAGATTGCTGCTACTGTTAATAAATTATTTGCCCTGAAAATCCCTCGGCAACTTGAATAGGGTTGGGCCTTTGTAATTATTCTAAGAGCATATTTTTGATTCGGAAATATAAATTTAGTATTGGTGGCATTGCCCCAGAAAATTATGCCAGAGTTCTTAAAGCATAGCAGCATGACGCAGGTTTCTTATCCAGATAGATGCTATGACTGTTAAATGATAAATATTAATCTATATGTACGCCTATAGTTTACTACTTTCGCTAACAGAAATATAATTATCTTTTAGCTTAATTCTCTCAGGGAACTGAAAATTACTTCTACTTGTTTTGAAAAAGATACACTGTGTTTTTGTGACATTTAAGCACAATTTATTTTGTAAGAACCACGTTTCAAGACATTTAAAGTGATAGTCACATGAATTTTCTCAAAAATGCAATTGTGCTGGCATGTAAAACAATGTTAGTATCGTCCGCGTAGTTTATGATTTTGCAATCACTAAGAGGTGTATTTAATGGAAGGTCATTTAGGAAAATAATGAAAATTAAAGGGCCAAGTATAGTACCTTGGGGAATGCCTAGAAGGGTTTGTTGTTTATTAGAGAATACATGGTTTCCCTGCTTTCCGATTTTTACTATTTGTGTTCGTTCGCTAAGGTAGGATTGCATCCATGAATATGCATTTCCCCTAACACCATACTCAAACATTTTTGCTAAAACCAAAGTATGATCAAGACAGTCGAATGCCTTGGAGAGATCCAGAAGTAATCCGCAGACCGCCTGTCCTCTCTCCAAAGCATCCAAAACTGGCTCAACGAAGTCCTGGATTTCAGTCTCTATAGACTTTTCTTTCAAAAAACCGTGCTGAAATTTTGTGTAGGGTTGAGTGGCAGTTGAAAAAAGCTATTAACCTATTATACATGGCCTTTTCAAAACACTTTGTAAAAGAGGATTGTACACTGACTGGGATATAATTTGAAAGATCTTCTATGTCTCCTTTTTTGAAAATGGGAGTTACAATGGAATTTTTGAGGTCTTTGAGAAATTGACCATTCTTGAAAGATAGGTTAATTAAATGTGATAGCGGTTCTGCAATTATGTTTATACATTTTTTCAGAAGAAATATGGGTATTTTATCGCCACCCGAAGATTTTTTATTTTTAAGATTTTTGGTTATTGTAATGAGTTCCTTTGCAGTTACTAGCAGAAGATATATGGAGCTAGGATTAGAGTTCACAAATAATGTTGAAGATGGTACATTTTTAAATAGACTGGCAGGCATTTACAAAATGGGTATTAAAATCATTCGCAAGTTGCAAGTTGGGCGGACTTGGAAGTATGTTGTCACTGTTGTTACAATTTGTCAGCTCGCTTATAATTTGCCACGTTACTTTAGACACATTATCAGCCGAGATCAACCTATCTTTAATTCTTTCATTTTTTGAATTTTTTAATAGTTTTATATCGCGACTTTTGTTCTGCTTACTCGTTTTTAAAACATCATTTCTAGAAAGAATATAATATAGGTCAAGTTTTTCCTTACAAAGTTCAGTCTCTCGAGAAAAAAAGTAATTTGTTAAAGGAGACCGTGGATAAAATTTTACTAGTCGAAAATGCAGAAGAAAGTAATACTGAAATGTATGTTTAAAAGAAAACCATTTGACATCAAATGAGTTATCTTCATATGTCGATGTCCAATCTTCATTTTTTTAAATCATTTAGGAAATTGCTGGTATTATAATTGCTGAAGTTTCTGCTATAGGTATATGATACACTTTTGAAAAATTGAAAATCTATACTTATAGTTTGATCTAAATGATCTGAAACATGACCATTTACCATAGATACAGAGAAACTACAGGATTTATTTATTTAATTTTTTAATATTATCTAAACATGATTTACTTGTACTTGTAATTCTAGTATATTCATGTATAGTAGTAATCATATCAAAAGTGGTAAGAATTCTAAGTAGGTCACATTTGTTTTTGGAAGTCTACATTAAAATCTCCGACAATAATGGTTTTGGAGTTCTCTGAGTGAGATTTGTAACAAAATAAATTAAAAACTTGAAAGAATGAAGAATAACATTTTATTAAAATCTTTTTTAACTCATTTTTATGCAACTTAATATATAATAAAGACTAGTTCTGTTTAATATTAGTGTGTCTGAAACTGGATCTGACGATAAACTGTAGGTCCCTTATACCTCTGTAAACAACTTAGACACACAACAAAGGTATGTGTGAGAGATCCCGAGTGGTGAAAAGAAAGAGTCAAGTAGTGGAAGAAAAGGCTAGTGATAAAGACCTATATTACGCTACTGGCAACATTGCGCCAAACATTGTTGCGTGAGTGCTATTATTACGATTAGACGAGCGCCAATTTCATAATCTTTCAAGTGAAGATCCACGGAAGGCGAAGTAGGTTTACCCTTTTCGGAAATATATGAACAGTCTGGTACACTTTCTGTCAACTGGTTTTTTTCGTTCTCACTGCTGCTACTAATGCTTATTTTTCTTTTCAGATTTTTCTTTTTGAATATCTTCGTTTGTTTTTTTGGCTGTACTGATTTTTCATCCGAAATAAAGTCGTAACTGCTTATTTCTTTTCCCAAAGTAATGTCGACCTTCTTCCCTCTCCTTGGCGCTTGCGAAGGTCCCGATTTTAATTTGTTAAGGTATTCCACCCTTCGTTGTTCCAATCGCATCTGGACATGAATCAGTGGATTCAAGGGGCGTTGCGGCAGGGGTGCTGGGGGTGCGGGACACACGGGCGGCGATAGCCGCTCAGTTAAAAACAGATAATTTTTTTTAGAATTGCAAATGCGTACAGTTATAGTCTACCGTGTATCCAAAATCAAACGCTCACCTAGCATCACTATAGTAACTGGTTTTCTACATGATATAATGAATCAACGATACAAAATGGTTTTCTCAGTTTAACGCTTCACGTTGCTTCTTTCTGGTCCACGTCATTCTTTATCCTGAGCGAATCTTTGTGAAATGCATGTACTTATTTACTCGCATATAAAAAAATTATATTCAAGCCACCCGTTACAAAGTAGTAGGTATTTTTTGAAAACTTAAATCACCATTCCTTGATTTTAAAAATATACCTGTTACTAAATTAAATTAGGCATAGGTAACTTCGTAATCTAATAGCATTAGTTAAGGTATTTCAACCAATACTAATAGCTAATACGAACATGGAACTAGGAACGTGCAATTTTAAAGAAAACTCACGGGATAAATATTGAAATTTTATAAAATATTAAAAACAAATAAATAAGTTGTTTGCGTTAGTTAAAGTTTGATTACCAGAGATTGAGAATATTCATAGTTTGAGAAATTTTGCCTATTGAAAGAATCATTATTTCTATAAAATTATTAATAACACTGGTTAACAAATTAAACTTTTTTCTTGCCACACGAACTAAATAAGGTACACTATATAAAACTTTTTACGCTCAATTCAAATATGTTTTCGATTTTTTTCCATCACATAGTTTTATAGTGACAAGGCCTTTAATTTTTGAAATATATATATATATATATATATATATATATATATATATATATATTTTCATAAATAAGCATACAAGAACGTCAGTTGTACAATAAAAAATTGTCCTCAAAATGTAGTTATGTGGCATTTTCGCCTTGTATTCGGCTTCAGGTATATCCCCTCTTGAGTGTCCAGCAATCGTCTGCCAACATACTGGGACTCCACTTCCCCTGGTAACGCTTTTCCATGGTGATTATGCCTGATAAATATTCTCCATGCTCGTCACTGGCTGCCCAAGATTTTGGAAAAAAATCCAAGTGTGAGTGCAAAAAATGGATTTTTGGTACAGTTTACATCCCATTTGTTGATAGCAATTTAAAAGATCATTTACAATTTCCTGATAGTTTTCTGATTTGTAATTTCCCCAAAAATCGGTGCAAATCCTGGTAAACGATAGCCATGCTTTTTTTTCAAATGCATTGAGTTCTGAAATAAATTTGTCATCCTTAAGCAGTTCTCTGATTTGAGGTCCTACAAATATACCCTCTTTGATTTTTGCTTCGCTGATTTTAGGAAACTTATTTCTTAGGTACGCAAATCCATTACCCTCTCTATCCATACCTTCAAATTTTTCATTAAGCCAAGCTTAATATGCAAAGGGGGTAGTAAAAATTTTCCTAGGATCTACAAGGGGAGAATTTGCCAGATGTTCTTATTCCCTGGAATCAAAGATGTTCTTTCTGGCCATACTTTCTTTGTGTAATGGTTTTTCTTGTCTCTGCTGTCCCACTCACAAAGGAAACAACAATACTTTGTGTAAACAAGTTGCATTCCAAGTAGAAGCGCTACAACTTTCAAATCACCACATATGGCCCACTTAAAGTCTTTATAATTAATTTTGTCCAACAGAAGCTTCATGTTGTCATATGATTCCTTTATATTGGTAGCATGAGCCAAAGGAACGGACGGAAACCTGTTTCCATTGTGCAGTAGAACCGCCTTCAAGCTGACTTTGGACGAATCGATGAACAATCGCCACTCATCTGTTTTATATTCATGCTCAAGTTCCCGCATTACAGATATAACATCATGACAGAACACTATCCCATGTTCAATGGAAAAGAAGTCACTGAATTGCTGGTGACGACTACGATAAAACGAAACTTTAGTTTCCTTCTGAAGGAGATTCCAATTCTTTAACCTAGAACCTAAAAGTTCGGCTTGCTTTTTAGACAAGTTTAAATCTCGTACAAGATCGTTTAGATCCCCTTGACTTAACAAATGTGGCTTATTTGAAAAATTACCTGGGTCAAATAGCGGATCAGATTGCAAATTTGTTTCTGCCCTGTTTACTTCTAAAACATCTTCCGACTCATCATCACTCAGGATCATATGCTCCGGAGGCTGTGGTACAGGTAGCTGATCACTGTGAGGTACTGGTCTTATTGCCGATGGTAAGTTTGGATACTTGACAGTGTGTTTGGATTTTGATGTTATTCCAGTTATATTTGTTAAACAGAAATAACAATCCGAGCTATGATCTTTAGGTTCTCGCCAAACCATAGGAATAGCAAATGCCATATGACGAGTTCCTTTTGCCCAGGCTGTGAGAGTTTTAACACAAGTAACACAAGAAATATGGGGGGCCCAAGGTTTATCTTGATCTCTTATTTTACAGCCAAAGTACTGTTCGTAGCATTTTTTAATCAGGGGTGTAAATGAACGTTTTTGGAATTTAAACGTTAACTCACCGCAGATATAGCACAAACTGTTTGGGTGATTTACACAATTTCTAGGCATTTTGTAAAAACACGGCATTTTGGTATACACCAAAAATAAAACACAACTGAATAGTTCTAAATTTCGGAGTGCACACGAGACACGATAAACGCGCTTGGTAAAGTCTAACAAACGACTAAGCCGTTGGACTGATTGACCGTCATAGGTGTATAAAATGACTACGTGTCGTCGGCAGCAGCGGCGGCATAGACTATATTATATTACCTGTATAATAAAATGTTCTCTTATCTGAACTTTATTATGCTAAATATATAATAAAAACAGGTAGTGTACTGCAAAATTAAGTATTTGTGCACTATATTGAGCTGCTACCTGTATTATAATTTAATATACTACCTGTATTATATTTTATACTGGAACATAAAAACTGTGGGTGATAGAAAAATTCTAAAAATATATTTGGTTTCAGCGCACAAAAAAACACCAAAAAACAGGTAATTTTTTTTCTGTGGCAAATTTCTTGTTAACCAGTGTAAAGTATGTAATATGTATGTAGGTAATAAAATTATTAAAAACTTGGGTAGCTTCCTAGATCGCGTTCCGACGCGTTGCGGCTTGTAGCTAGTTTTTGCCTGCTTTGCTCACATCTGCGACAGCATCGTACGCGTACATATGATTTTGCGGGAAATTACTTGTTTATGGGCACGGCTTATAAATACACGCGCCCGGATAATTTGTACTAATTGAATTTTGAGCATGTCATTCTCAATAACTTAAAATACTTTGTGGTCCGAAATGTTTTAAGTATTATTAAGAAGTAGCTTAAATTACATTACGCATTATAGTTCTTTTTCTAGAAATATTTCACAGCATTGTTATTGCATATGCTATTTTTTGCAGATGTCTGATAAACGAAAAAAGCTTTCTGGGGCACAATACAAAAAAAGAAAACTTCAAAAAGAAGAATTAGTTAAAAAAGCTTGTGGTTGACTTGAAGCATTTTTGATCCCCGCATAATCGCAAGAAACGACATCAGGTCATCAAGATCCGACATCAGGTTACCACTAAGCTAATCTAATAGAGGCCGAGATTATAAAACCCAGTGGCGGGCCGCAAGAGCAAGAACCCTCTTCGTTAGTAACTCAAATGGAAATGAAAGATATTTTAAGTGGGGAACCAAGTCCTGAAACGAGTGAAATCGCCACAATTACCGAGGAGGACTCAGAAGACCGAGGTTGGCTGGACGATGTAAGTTCCGATGTTTCTTATAAAGACGATATTTTTAAGGATCCCAGCTATTGGCCTTCCATACTATCTGACAAAATTAAATTAACTTGAATAGAGTTAGGCCCAACGCAAACAGAAGCGGATGTAAATTTCCCTTTAAATAAAGATAACAAGGTTCTCATCTGTGTATTATAAAAAAAGATTTAAGTAACGGGGAAATAATTCCCAGAGTTTGGCTAATGCATTCTCAATCAAAAGATAGCGTATTTTCTTTTCCTTGCAAAATATTTAAAAGTTTTTCTAGTGCCTTTGTTGAGGGGTATCATGATTGGAGACATTTATCTCAGATTATAAAACGACATGAAAAATCAAATGGTCACATATGTAATACAAAATCGTGGATTGATTTAGGTCAATCAATTTATTCTAAAACAACTACTGATTCGCTAAATGAGAAAAATGGTAAATGTGGAAAAAGATAGATGGGTTTCCGTGCTGAAAATTATAATTTATGTCATGAAATTCTTAGCAGGTCAAAATTTAAGTTTTAGAGGCAAAAATAATAAGTTGTATGAGCAACAAAATGGAAACTTTTTAAAATTATGAAAGGCCGCAATGATGGTTTACATAACACATAAACCCTAGAGCTTTTTATGTGCCCTGTGCCGCGCACAGTTTAAATTTAGTTGTTAATGATGCTACAAAAGCGTCTTTAGAAATTACAAGTTTTTTTTCTATTATACAGGAGCTTTACGTTTTTTTCTCCGCGTCGCCTAAACGTTGGAAGATCTTAAAAAGTGAAATCCCTATTTTAACACTAAAGCCTCTTTCAGATACTAGATGGGAAAGCAGATTGATGCTCTAAAAGTCCTTAGATATAATCTAGCCAAAATATATGACGCTTTATATACCATCTATTCTGATAAAACTAGAGACTCTGAAACGAGGAACATGGCCAATTCGTTAATTTTAAAAATTAAGTCATTTAAATTTATTTGCTCCATTATCACATGGTCTAATGTGTTAACAAAAATTAATATCGTAAGTAAAGCTATGCAAGAATCTGATGCTACATTATCAAATATTATTTTAATGTTAGAACAAACCAAATCATATTTATATAATATTACATCAGATAAAAGTTTTAACAATGTTTTAGAAGAAGCCAAAAATATTGCGGAAGATATCGATTGCGACCCTTCATTTTCTACGATTAATATAGTTAGACCAAGAACGTTTATTGGACTACGAATGTGAGGATGAGGCACCAAAAAATCTCCAAGATCAATTTAAAATTAATTTTTACTTTGTAATATTCGATACTGCTATATCAAAATTAGATGAAAGGTTTGAACAAATGAAACAACATCACACAGTTTTCAATTTTCTCAACGACCTAAATAATTTCCTTAAATCAGATAAAGCAGATAGGTCTATAAACTGTAAAGCTATTGAAAATGACAACATAGCACCCTACATTTCTCCTGGAATGAACGCGTTAAATGTGATTCAATACCTATTTACAAATAAGCTGATCAATCTCTTTCCAAATTTAGTGATTGCTATAAGATTTTTTTTAACATTACCAGTAACAGTGGCCAGCGGGGAGAGAAGCTTTTCAAAACTTAAAATTATCAAAAATTACTTGAGGTCAACGATGGAACAAGAAAGTATTAGTAAAATTAGTATCGAAAAAGAAATTTCGGAAGACATGAATGTTTCAGATATTATCTCAGAATTTGCGTTAAAGGAGGCAAGGAAAGCAAAGTTTATTAAGACTTACTGATTATGATTATGTATTACGACAATTATTTAGTTTTTATTTTGTTATTTACGTTTATATTTGGTCATGACAGTAATAAATAAATATTTATATTCACTTTTTTTTAAAATCGGTATTTTATTTAATTTTTAATAAATAGAAACTTTTGCATTAGAAGTTACAGGGGGGAGGGTACATTAAAATTATTCTCGCACACGGGCGGCAGGTAAGCCAGGAACGCCCCTGATGGATTCTCTTGATTTATTTTGTTGATCTATGTGTGACGTCTTTTTTAATTTGAAAGGTCTGATCATTCCCTAACTATATATAGAAATTAACCAATAGTTCGTAATTTTACTTTCTTCATAAAGTAAAGAAAGGAAAAGGAAGTATTGCAATCGTGAAAAAAATCACCCTCCGAGATTTTTTCAGATCTTTATGTTAGATGACGAAAAACCTGTTTTCTCGATTTCGTCGATCTGTCTGTATGTCTGTCTGTCTGTCAGTCTGTCGCCTGTTCGCGACATAGCTAAAAAACTACTTACCCGATTGACTTCAATTTTTGGTCAAAAATTAAGGTTCATATGAGAAAGACCTAGTAACATTTTGGTAAAAATCCAAAATGGCAAGTCAAAATGGCAGCCTAGTGAAATGTTGAAAAAATATTACTAAAAAAGTGCTTATCCAATTTATATGATTGTGTCAGCCGATACTCGGTGGAAATCCATAATAATATGATGTAAAATGTAAAAAACAAACACTATTTTTTACAAACACTTCCACTATATTTAACAACGTGACATGTTTCACTACACAGTAGCTTCTTCGGACGTTACATCTCGAATGCACAAGCTTACAAGTTAAGGTGATATTTATATAACTAAGTATAATACAACCATTTGGAAATTTTAATGCCTTAAAAAAGATCTGGGAATTTGTACGTACTAGCAATAAAATAAAAAGAAATTACCTAAAATTATTAGAACATATTTAACAAGGGTAAATTATTGAGATCTACCTGATCGTTTAGCAAGCAATTTGAATGTTTGAGTTTATTTATTTCTAGAGACTCGAGTATATTCAATTTATGACCCTTATTTTCTAGGTGTAAAATTTTAAAATTTTTATTAAAAGTATGACCGCTCTCAATTAAATGGTTTGAATAATTAGATTCTGGTTTCCCTTTAATAAAACATTTATACCGCTCCTCTATTCTTTTACCGAAATGTCTGCCTGTTTGACCTATATATGTTTTGTCACAATCTCCACAGTTTAATTGGTATACACCTGATTGTTCTAGTTTATCAGACTTAGTTTTATTATTTTTGATATATCTACTTAAAGAATTATTTGTTTTATACGCTATTCTAATATCTAAACTGTTTAAAAATGTACCTATTTTAGAACTAGAATTACCTATATAGGATATAACTTTGTACGGAGTAGTTTTTTCATTAATATTAGGATATACCATAGATATAGCTTTTTTATATAATTTTTTTGTAATATTTTATCAATAATGTTTAATGAATATCCATTGTTAACTGCTATCTGCTTCATGATGTTTAACTCGGTCTGATAATTAGTTTTATTTAAAGGTAATGAGATAAGTAATGAAATGAAAGTGAATCATACTCTGGAAAGCCGCTAATTTATGTTGAATTGGGTGACATGAGGAATTGTGTAGAGTAGTATCTGTATGTGTTGGTTTATGATATACCGAAAAATCAAGTTTATTGTTTATTTTTTTAATAGTTAAATCCAGAAAGTTTATGCTGTTATTTGCTTCTAGTTCAATTGTGAATTTTATATTAGGATGAAGGCTATTGATATAATCAATAAAAATATTTAATTGACGTTCAGTTCCCGTAAAACATGTTAAAACATCATCAACATATCTAAGCCAGTATATAAAATGTTTGAAAAGGGCGTGCTTGTTAATCTTGTTTTCCAAGGTATCCAAAAATATCTCTGCCAGCAAGGGGCTTGATGGGTTTCCCATAATTAAACCTTCTTTGCTGAAATAAAGTTTATTATTAAATTCGAAATAGTTTTGTTCTAAACATTCGGTAAGTAGGTGCAATATATCTTGTTTTTTAACAACATTAACTGAATTTTTGTTTAAAAGACCTTCAACAAGTTTAATGGTATCTTTAGAAGGAACACTAGGGAATAGATTGGTGACGTCAAACGAAATTAGTTTAGCATTATTTGGTAACTGTATATCTTTGATTTTATTAACTAAATCTAGAGAGTTTTTAATTTGATATTTTGCTGAGAACTTCGTATATGTTTGAATGATGTCTATAAGTTTCTTAGATAGTTTGTAAGATGGAACTGAAAAGGAAGAAACTACTGGTCTAATAGGGAATCCCCAATTTATCTCAAGTTTTGCACAAAAATCAAACATTATGTAGGAATCAACTGATAAAATTTTGACGCGAATCCAAGATGGCGGCTTAATAAAATATTTAAAAATTTAGCATGAAAAACTACTTAATGTACTAATTACAAATTGTGTGCCATAACTAAATGTAGTATAGAGATGAACTAGTAAAGGTGTGGTACTAATTCAAGATGGCGGAATAAAATGGCGGCCAAATAAAATTTTTGTAATTGTGAAAAATCACCCTCTCAGATTTTTACATATCTTCAGATTTTAGCGTCCCTAGAGTCCGAAAAACGACCCTAGCAGATTTTACATATATTCACGTTTAGCGTCCCCTAATTCCGTCGGTCTACCTGTCGGTTTGTATGTCTGTCTGTCAATTCGCAGCATAGCTTAAAAACTACTCATCAGATGACAGGCCTCATGTGGAGATGACCTGGTAAGATTTTGGTAAAAATCCAATATGCCGGAACAAAATGGCGGCCTAGTGAAACGTTACAAAATTATTACTAAAAAAACTAAGTATCCAATCTACCAGTACATCAAATCTTGCAACATATTCAAGTGTTACATAAGAATGAACTGGTAACATTTTGATATGAATATAAAATTGCAAAACAAAATGGCGGCTTAATAAAATATTAAAAAAATTAGTCTCAGAAAATACTTATTAGAATTAATTTCGAATTCAAAATTGTGGAACAAAATGGCGGCCAAATAACATTTTTAAAAAAATTAACGTAAAAAAATCTTCTTATTCAATTGACTGAAAAAGAGAAAAATTAAATATGATATAAGGATAAACTGATGCGAATTCAACATGACGTAACAAAATCGCGGTGTTTGTCAATGTAAAAACTACTTATTGAATTAATTATAAATTATGGCCAAATTCGTGTGTGGCATAGGTAGAAAAATATTGGTAGGGACCCAATATATTGGAACAAAACAGCGTCCAATAAAAATGTTTGAGATAACAATATACATTATTTGTTCCTAAATATTCATAATGAGGGAAGTTCCGGGTAAAAAAATATTGATTTTTCTAATTAATTTAAGATAAAGATAAAGAAAACGTGGATAACTTACTAATTTAACATGGAAGAAGCTTTTATTTAAAAAATAATAGCGATACAGGAATGACATTTCTGAACAACTTTTAGAGGTAATTTATATTTAATATATTTAATAATATTTATAAATCGCCAAACAGTAATTAGAAGCGTAAATAAATAACCAAAACTAGATAAAGTTTAAAACTACTTAGACTTTTAGATGAGGCTCCAATATGGAAAACAGAAAGAAGTTTTTGAACATTAATTTATTATAAAGGACTTGAACTTTACCCTTACTTTTCTTGATCTACTTTTGTGAGTTGTTTAAAGAGTTTATAAGAATGCAAAAAGTAAATAGATTAACAAACCCTAATTACACCTTTTAAATTAGCAATAAGCTTGGTACATGCATTATTTCACAATTCAAATACATTTATTGATTTCACATTTGGGTCAAAATTTACACTGCCAGTTAATCAAGTGTTTGGATATTATATAATATAAGAAGCAGTCTGTAAGTCGCATTATTCAAAATTTGGGTTTTATTGGCGATATTGGAAATTTTATCTAAACCAACTACACAATACTCAAGGTATTATTAAAATTTTAATATTGGTTGATGTTGATGGATTGAAATTGGCCTTGATTGCAGCTCGTAACCCCTTATATTCTGCTAATTTTAAACTTTCCTGTATTTGTTAACCCTTCTGCTACCAGACGATATCTATATTGAAAACTATTGATTTTGTGATGTATACTATAAGGAGAACCATCTCTGTTTAAATAAAATTTACTCTCGACGCATGGGCTCTACTCCATTTTTCAGTTATTCGTAAAATTCTCTGCATTCTGTTGCAGAAAACTCCCTGGAAGTTACAGCAAAAGAATATGGGCAATATCATCTTATTTTCAGGAGAATTATATGCCACATTTTTAATATTTGTTTGTAGGGAATGCTTTAGTCATAATAATAATGAAAAGCCTCATATTTTTATTGCGTGATATATTGTTTATTTTCATTCTAAACACATTCTAGATAAGACCCAAACATATTTGTGGTTGGAGTGGTAAGGGTTAGGTATATAAAGAGAGAATTTTATAACAAATATTTAGAATTTTGAAAGTAAGTTGCTATTTTACTGTTAAGTAGAATTTTGTGATAACTTCTTATTCTAGAGATAGCTGTACTATTTATAACCGATATACTAAGAAAGCATGGTTCTTGAATTTAAAATGTGTCGAATTGGAATTACTGTCCGTCATTTGGCCTGCGATTGTACAAGACATTTTCGTCACCTTCTGACTTAATTTTCATAGTGAATTGTATATTAGAATGTTTTTGATTTAGATTATCTGAAAATATAGTTAAGTTCTTCTTCCTCTGGTCGTATTACAAAAGTTTTATCGATATATCTAAACCAACATTTAGGTTATAAAGGAACAGAGCTTTGAGCAGTTTCCTCGAATACTTTTATGGCAGCTTTCGAGAAAACTGCTTAATTGCAATCTAAATGTTGGTTTAGATATGTCGATGATACATTTATAATACGACAAGAAGAAAAATATATTTTTAAATCAGCAACGTTCTTCCTTGAGACGTTAGGTCAATACTATAAAAAGCATTGCTTTCGAATTATTGGTACCATTAACATTTTTAGTAAATCTATGTTTTGCCAGATGTGTTTTTCCTGACTGTTTAAAAATTGGAGTGATACAGCCATTATATAAAAGTGGAGAAACGGAAAAAATTTTGAATTATCCCTCTATTTCATTGCTCTCAGTTTTCTCAAAAATATTAAAAAGCTGCTTAAACAGAGAATTGTAAAATTTCTTGACAAGTATAAGATTATTTCTGAATCTCAATTTGGCTTCAGAGAGATGCAATACAAATGTTAACATCGAATATTACGCAAGTTGCAATACAAATATTAACATCGAATATTTACGAAGCTTCGGATTCTACTTACAAGAGCTTATGCATCTTCGTGGACCTATCTAAAGCGTTTGTAAACTAACCTAACCTAAAGTTGGAGGTGAGATTTTGAATTTGTTAAAGTGCTATTTAACAAACAGGGTACAGTGTGTCACAATTGAAGGCGAAATTAGTAGTGATCAAACAGTGGATTATGGGGTGCCTAAAGGTAGTGTATTGGGACTTTTACTTTTTATTATTTATATTAATGATTTATTAAAAATGAACTTTAGGGGAAAATTTGCTGATAATACAGTTATATTTTATCGTTCTAGTAAGTGGGGGAATTTAAAGAGGGTTTTGGCACTATAAATAAATGGTTTATGTTGAATAAATTGCCATTAAATTATGATCAAACTAAATATCTCGTTTGCAGCTTACAAAAATCATTTACCTAATTTTAATAAATTAAAGATAAATAATCAGTGAAATACCTGAGCAAAATCCGCAAATTACCTGGGTATCATTATTGATCAATATCTTAAATGGGATCTGCAAATAAAAAACATAAACAACAAACTAAGGGGTCTTTGACCAAAATTTAGTTACCTCAAGAATATTTTAAACACTGATTAGCTAAGAGTTCTCTATTTCTCACTTGTACAATCCCATACTTATTTCATCCACGCTTTTCCAAGAGAGTCGGTTGTTCAATGTCCGCCAAATTTTTTGCTTGAATGTTTTGAAGTACACTTTTCAACTAAAAATAGGATTAGAATATCCAAGTCATAACCACGAGACAAAAAACAGGCCTGCATATCCAAATATTTGTGTTAAAACATCTGGACAACGAACTGTCACAATCACCTTTTTTAAGTATTGGTGTAATTTTTGAAATTTTAAATGCACTGGAAAAAATTCACTCAGAAAAACACTTATTTATAAGCCTGGTAACTAACTAAAATATCCAATGTTTCAAGCAGCATACGTCTATTTAAATTATAAAAATCAGTAGCGTTGGATTGCTTTAAATTTCTGACAACATCAAACACTTCAGTTTCAGTAGCTGGATATAGAAAAAAAACTAGAAGTAGGTGCATTATATTTGTTCAGGAGACCTGATGCCTTCTGTGTAATATAGGGTAATGTTTTGATTGTGTTTTCTGCAATTGAGCTAAAATACTCGTTAAAACCCTCTATAGAAATACTGTTTCCTGAAATAGGTGTTTTATGTTTATTTCTCTCAAAATTAGCAACTTTCCAACAGTCCCTCGATTTGTTATTGCAGTTCAACAAAAAAGTTTCATAGGTATTCTTTTTAGCCAATTTAATGGAATTAAGGTAATCATGTTTTAAGGCCTTATAAGTCGAGCAAAGGAGTCATCCTTGAAATTACAAACATCCTTAACTGTAGCCAAAATATCCCTCTTTCTTCTTAACTCGGCATTGATCCGGGCTACTGGTGGCCTTGTATTGCAACAATTTACCATTGGAAAACATTGCTCAACCAATGAATTTTACTTTTGTACCAAAAATGAGGCCAAGTATTCAACATTAAAAAAGTGCTCCAATCCGCATGGCTTAAGAGAACTTTTATTTTATTTAAACCTAGTTAAGTAATTGGTCGGCTCAAAACAGCAATCCTACTATTTTGATTGTGTTTCAATAAAATATATTGACCTAAATAGTCTGCCAGGCAGGCGTCATAGACACCCGTAACTAAGCTATCAGATTCAATATTTGTAAGGATATTGTCTATACATTTGTAAACCAAAAGAATCTATCAAACTTTTACGATCTGAGAGTGTTGATGATCTAGATCTAAAATTTATATTAAAATCTTCTTAAATAATTATCCTAAATTTACTAGCATTGGTCAAGCTTAAAAGTAGTCTTTCAAAGATATTTAAAAACACTGAAGGATTGCCAGCACAAGATCGGTATAAAGCTACAACAATACAATTACAATTAGGAATACTGATTGCACAGAATTCTGAATCCAATTCAGTGATGAAAGGATCTAAATTAATTAACTTTGATAAAATATTTTCTTTAACAAAAATACATACTAGCTATATCTATTCAAGTGTCTAGAAAATGAGCTTTCAAGATAAAAACCCCTCAAATTAATTTGCTTCCGTGAGCCAGTGCTCTAAAACACAAAATATATTAAATTTATAAGTTTCAAAAAACAAGTTTAAAATATCCACCTTGTTGCTAAGACATTGTATGTTAACATGAAACAGCTTAATATAATGTTTTTCATTTAAAAGTTTACCAAGACATGGTTCGGTGTTCAGAGTGCTCCAGTCTTCCGTAACAGAAAAACCAGAATCTTCTACAATAGACAACGCAGATTCAGAATCCGATCATGATACTCCTTTATACAGATTGGTGAAGGGCTCAGCGAATGCCACACAACTAAATAACGATGCCATAACTTTTACTTACGATAGTTTACAACCATCTACTTCTGCTTGCTATAGACAATCAATCGATTCTACAATAACGAAAAAGATAAATTGTAAAAGAGCAACTGATTTAGAACGTCCAGTGTTTTCTTCCAGTTCATCGAATGTTTTCATATCACCAGAAGTCATTAAACCTTTGCCTAAGGCAAATAGACCTTCGGCAACTAGAAAAAGGAAAACATTTGAAATTCTAGCAAGCTCACCATATAACTTTGACTTAGAGGAGCAAATGACAACTAAAGCAAAGACTGTTAATGACAGCTAGTTACAAATAAAACAAAGAAGGTAAAAAAGTCATTAAACTACCAGTGTTCTAAATGCAAAAAATGTATAAAGATCCACCAGATGTGCATTGAATACAATGCAATGAATGTGCAAATTGGTATCATGAAGACTGTACTACATATGCCGGACTGGGAACATTTCTTTGAGACATTTGTGATGAAGATAGTGAATATCGTTACCATTTAGATTAATAAGGTGTTGCGTACTTTTATACGTCTTGGCGCAAACTCTTTCCTTGCCAGTCGAATAAGAGTAGGCATGTGTTGCTTTCAAGTTTTCAAGTTTCTAATATTTCTCAATTATTTTTAACAAATAATACCTTAAATATTTATACTATAAATATTTACCCTATGACATATGTAAGAATATTAAGGAGAATTTGGAAATTAAGAAAGAATTAAAAATTTGACTTAAATTAAACGTTGGCGCCAGTCTTGGTTTTTGAGGTCAGGTTTGTTGAAACATATTTCCATAAAAACATTAGTTTTATCGACACATCAATCATCATCATCAATTATTATTACCATGTCTGATTGCTGATAATTTATAATCGGCCACTCAACATGAATAACTCACTCTGTATATAACTAGAAATTATTTTAGGTTCTCGAGGATATAAACTCAACTCAAAATGAACCCTGGTTATTCTCTACGGCAAATGGAAATTAAGGACTTGGCCGACCTGTATGGAGAAGAATTAAATATTAAATCTGTGGCAAAAATTAGAGGTAGCCCCAGAGCGAGAGATATTGCGCAACGTTTTACTCTAGATGAAAAGGATGGCAGAATCATAGATGAACATGACCAGTTTTATAGAGACCACAAACTATTGTTAACGTTGTTTAGGGTATAAATTCGATTATAGTGGTAGAATATTTAACACAATTTTTTTTTGTGATTTTGAAATTTTTGAATCAATTTTTTTTTGTTTTGTTTATACATTTTATTGTCGGTAGCTTTGTAATTACACGATCCGCACACAAGTTCGATTGGAGTGTACAATAAACATAAAGTACATCCCAGAATATAAGATCCTACTTTTTTGAATTTTCAATAGGGGAATAAATACTCTATAAAGATTTTATACATAATTTCCTGATGTTACGGTAAAAATATGTTTATTTTTTATTTGTTAACGCCCAGACAAAGCCCTCAGTTATATATACGTAGTACAATCATGTTGGATCGACTTTTACCTATACATTTACTACCTGATGGGCACATTAAATGTTTTATAACATATCGTCCCCTATCTCACGTAAAGACGTAACTGACAAAAATCAAAAAAATGTGTTACACCTTTGAGACTTCCCTACACAACTTTTATCTCGCAAAGTGCCGTAACTGTACCTCTCACGGTATCACAGCAGTGATGGTGTTTGGATTCGACGTATCCGACAATCAACAGCAAATTTTTCTTACATACAAGCGCAAGTGCAGTTACGTTCCTTCGTGTGACAGACTAAATTCTAACCTCAAAATTGTGGTTGGAAATCTGCATTCACAAAGAGAGTTTGTAGCTCGTCACCTGAATGTTGCTGATACACTAAGAAAGACCACAAAGAAAGGCACATCTCGCAAACTCAAGACCTTAACTTACACTCTAACCATAAACAAAAAACCTGTTGTTGTCTGTAAGAAACTATTTGTATCGACTTTTGGTATCACTGAAAGAATATGTCAAACTACGCTGGTTACAATAAACGAAGTAGGTGTAATGGAAAAGGACAAGAGGGTGGCCGACAAAGAAGCAAAGAAACTACGGAGATGGAAGCAAATATAAGATTCAAAATTAAGTAGCATATTAATAGATTTCCGAAAGTTGAATCACACTTTTAAAGAGGCGAAACATCTAAGATGTACCTCCATCCAGATCTCTCCTTTTCTAAAATGTTTTTATGTTTCTTGAAGATCTTCAATCGCAAGGAAGTAGACTTAAATGTAGTTATGATACATACAGGAGTTTTTAAAGAGCAAACTTTATCCTTTTTGTCTCCCAAAAAAAGACCAATGTTTTCTTTGCCTTCCCTATTTGGAAGGAGATGCGCAAGCTAAAGAAAACCTGAAAATCCGAAACGATTCACACATTGTTGAAAAAACGGCAGCTCGGCAAAAGAAAGCAGCATGCAAACCACAGTTTGAAACGAATCTGTTAGCAAACGTGAACCTGCCGAGATTGCCTCATGCCTGTTTAAAGTTTTAGAGGAGTATAACCAAAAGTCAAGTCTCTGAGTCTCTGTTTATTTACTGATGGCTGCTATGGATAGAACAAAAACAGCATTATTGCTGCAACGTTACTTTATTCTTTATCAAAACATCTCAGCTATACCCCGTTATTAAATTAGCTCACATTCCTATAAGGTCATAGAAATGAAATATATCGATTGTAAATTGTTGAGCAGCTTTGCATTTTAAGTGTTAGAGAAACCGATACTGACAAAAACATTAAATGGCCAAACATTATGGAAATAATGGTCAACAAGAATGAACAAATGAAATTTTTTTGAAAAATAGTCATGTCAACATATAAATGTACCTCAGAATTCTCCATCAGTTCGATCATAGTAATAAAAACTACAACAAGTTTAATACAGGTATTTTTTTTATTTTATTCTCTCCTGAAAAATTTACATCAGTGCGTGAGATAGGGGACAATATGTCTGCTGGCCATAGTCCAAGTTAGTCTCAAAAGAAGATACTTCTTCTACGACTATTAACAGTCCGATATCGTTTTTAATTACGGAATCACCTCCATTCCATCACTTGTTACGGTATAAATCATATCATAACAAATGTTGAAATATGTATGTACTAATAGCGACATCACTAATTTTTAGAGTCGTAGGAAAAAATAATCTAAAACACGTTTGGAATAGCGTATTCCGTACTCGAGAACCACCAACCAAGACAAATTTCACTGACTCGTACGGAATACGCTATATTCCAAACTTGTTATAGAATATATTATTTTACTAACAAAAACCTACGATTAAAGGTTTTGTAGGAAAACTTTTGTTCAGCAACAGGGAAAAACGGAAATATTTTCAGACAACATCAGGAGAAAAATATATTCCACGTCTAAAAAACAGTTTGAGCCGACATTAGACAAAATTAAGACTGGTGTAGAATGGAACCAATATACATTTGCGTACAATCCATCGTTCACAGAATTCTCTTGAAAATAGGATTCACGTCCCGAAAAATTAAGTTTCGAATGCTGCCAACACCAAACTTGAAAGGCAGGAAAACGACAAGGAAAATTTTGAATTTAGCTATAAAAAAAATGTGATCTGTTGAAAGATTATAAACTGAAAAAGAAATATGTTTGCAATCGAAGGCAGAGAAAATAGGACATACTGTTTTGCGGCTTCCTCCATATTATTATATTATTGTATGTTTAACCCACTTGAACATATTTAGTGTCAAGTCAAATCAGAAGTAACTGCACAAAATGGCTTTTTCATATTTTAGGTGTATGAGTTGTTAAATTAGTTAAAAGAATTTTAATGATATATCTTTTGTGGAAGCTAGAAGTATTCCATTCCAATTCAGCATGTTGTAAAAGTTGAGGATTTGTACAGCGTGGTCATTTTATCGTGTCCCCATTTTAAACCTATATAACTTTGTTACTATTTAATTAATCGAAATTAGTCCAAAAACAAATTATAGTGTTGCTTGCCAAGTTTTTGTTTGGCATCGCATGACCTATAAAATACACTCGTTTAAAAAATATTGACTTAACGTGCATTTTTTTTTTAATGGAAGGCCCTATATTTTATGTGAAATAGAAAGACTAAGCATTTTTCATATAACATACCATATGTCTAAATTCAGTTGTTTTTGACTGATTTATGTTTTAATTTTGAGCATTTTAGACTTTCAAATGCTGTAAAATCTATACCGTTCAACTTAGAGCAAAACGTATTACACATTCCTATTTTAGTTTTTATGGTCTTTCTTATGGCATATATTTTGGGCGCTAGCAAAAATTGCTTGGTCATTTCATCTTGTCCCTATTTTAAAGTTGTATAACTTTTTTATATTTAAACTTATCGAAATGAGCCAAAAGCAAATTATAGGGTTATTTGCCAAGTTTCTTTATAACATCACGTAAAGTATAATATATACTCGTTAAAAAAATTATGGGCCTAACTAGCATTTTTTAAAATGGAACACCAGGTATATTTTTAGTCGGTCGGAAAACCCATCTTATTCTAATTCTAGGTATATTTTTTATACTTACTTACTTTCTGAATTATTTATTCCGTATAAATATTCCGTATTATATCATACAAAAAAACCCAAACGGACGTGGAACAATGTCAAAAAAAATAATATATGATACAATGATACAGTTCTTTTAAACTAAATATATAACGTTAAACTAAATACATGTACACACCTCAGGGCGGAAAACATGCACACACTTGAATATCTCCATATAAGATTTTAATGTTTTAGTTATTTCTTCCGGATCATCATCATATTCTTTCATTGAGTAAAAAGTTTCACTAAAAAAATATTTTAAAAATAACCTTAAGTTTAAGTTTGTGCAGCGTACGGACTTCATCAGGAAGACTATTATAAATTTTAATTAGACATTGTACATTTGTACATTTTTCTGAATGCATAAAAAATTACATTGGTCACAGACTAAATTACACTTATCCTCATGTTATAAACTATATCATAATCATCCCCGTTTCGTGCCTGTTCATATTAAAAATACTCCTCAAACATCGTTTTTGCAGAGTTATAATTATGTGTAAATCAGGCTAGCTGCCCCAAAAGATCAGGCGTTACTTTAGTCTGGAGTGCACATCTGCAATGCATAGTATGATGATAGTGCTGCCTCAAGACCAACATTTTCAGAAATTATTCTTAGGGCATAGCAATAACGTGAAATATTTGTCGCAACACTCTCCACGTGAATTTTCCAGTCTAAACGTGCATCAACATTCATTCCCAAAAATTTTAACCTCTTTGATGTTTAAAGCAAATGATTCAAGAGCAGCTGGGTTTTGGAAATATTTAGACAAAGATCGTTCACCAAAAAGTATTTCTCAAGAGCATCCGCAGCAGCACCAACCTTTGTAATAAGTAATTCATGATTACTCTTGCTAAATATAAGCGTTGTGTCATTCGCATAAAGCACCGTGTACTCACCGGATACATCACTCTATCACTCGTATATAAAATATATAGCGAGGAGTCCAAGATTGAGGCTTGAGGCATACCTCTAATTATACTTATTTTTGGAAATTTAAATATTTCATAATTTAAACTTCTCTCCACCACTCTTTGCATGTGATTTGTTAAGTAAAATTTAACCAAATCCAAAGCTGTACCACGTATTCCATACATCTCAGGTCTGTTACACAATATTTTATGATTGACAGCATCAAAAGCTTTAGAGAGGTCCGTCAACAGAGCCGTAGTTTGTTTTTTAATATTAAGGAATTTTAAAATTTTATTTAAGGGTAGATAGACAGCTCTGACTGATATGATATTAAAAAAACCCACAACTCTTTCATATATCGCCCTTTCAAATATTTTGCTTATATTAGATAACGAAGATATTGGCCTGTGATTACATTCATCCTCTTTTGAATATTTTGTATGTATTGCCTTAATATGTGCCAATTTTAATGAGCCTGCATATGAACCATTTATAAAACATAAACAGATTATAATGAGAGCGGATATAATATTACCCCAGATACACGGTTTAAGACAGAAACAGGAACTTGGTCTTCGCCCACTGATTTATTATTTTTGAAATTCAAAATATACTTTTCAATCCAAGTTGAATTACAGTTGTGTGGGAAGAGTGATTCCCTTGTTTTTGAAATAAAAGAACAGCCCGACATTCCACCCCCTGAACAATTGGACAAGGCGCACACTGGGGCCGCGAACCTTTAAACCTGGCATCAAATCGATATTATAATTTATTGAAAGAAATTTAGTAGCATTTTTTCTTAGATATTTAAAAAAGTAAATAAACTTTAAAATATTTAATTTTACAAACATATTGAGTATACAGTCAAATTATCGATTAAAAATATACAAATTCATTTCAGTTATATAGATGTTTGGAATTAGTAAAATTATTTAACCTTCCTAAAATTAATCTAGAAAACATAAATTAAAAAAAAATTATAAACATGTATACAGGGTAATTTAAAAGAATTAGATTATCATGATAAGCAAAGTAAAAACTAAGGTGTTTTTATCTTAAATTTTAGTACTTTTAACCTTTCTAAACTTAATTCAAAATACATAAATTAAAAAAATAAGATAAACAAATATGCAGGGTAAATTTTAAAAGAATTAGATTGTTATGATAAGCAAAGTAAAAATTGTAGTGTTTTTTATCATAAATATGGATAAAGAAAATACAAATTTTAGGAAGTTGGTTTTTTCTGATATTAATTACAGGAAAAATAATATTTAATGTCACAGAGTTAAAATTTAATTAAAACTTACCCTAATTTTGGAGATAATTTTCAAAAAGTTGTAATAATTTCTAGTCTGATTCAGAAGAGGATGAGGAATAAAAAGATAAATCAGTATTTATATGAAACTCTTCTAACCCTAAATTAGGAGGCGATAAAAACTCTAAAACTTCTTTTGGAAAGGAATTCAGTTTTTTTGTAGGGAGTTTTCTGAAACTAGTTATAAGAGGATCAGATGATATTAAAAATTGATTTAAAATATCTTCGATGCAATTTTCACGAGAAAATTTTCTTAAATGGTCTCGGTACCTCTTAAAATCTTTATTTCGGGCCTCCTGAGCCTCCTCGGAAAGTTTATCAATCGGTAGCAACGCTTCTGTAATTACTTGAGGTCCGTGAAGTAAAATTTTATGGACAGTTGGAGGCATAAAATACCAAGGATAGTTTTGAACATAAAATCGTGCTGTTTCTAGTGTGTATGCTCTAAATGTCTTGAAGTTTATGTCGAACCCGCTTGATTTAGTAATTAAAACTATGTGCATTTTTTTAATTAAATTTAAATTTAGCCCTGTGGTTTCTGCTGAAAGTTCACTATAATCGAAAAATTGTCTTGTGGTATTACCATCATTTGAGCTACTACTGAATCCGGGCTTAGGTTTGTCCACAATAAGTCCCATCCGCTCTTTAAAAAGTTTTTGGATATGAGCTTTATTTTGTTTACTATTTCTTTTTCCTCCTCTCCTCGAGCCTGTTATTTTTAGATTGGAATTTTATATGCAATATGCAAAAGACATTCGAAAAATCTAATCCATTTGTGCAATATTGAAAGTCCAAATTGTAACCTAGCCAAAGATATTTCTCTTTGAATTAAACTATCTATCGAATTAAAGTCTTTGAAAGTCGCGCCGCATATATAACACTTTTGAGTAGATTTTGTGTCGGTGAGAGCATTGCATAATTTTCCATCCACCATTGCAAAAATAAAAATATGATTCACTAGAATTTCTTTTCCTGGTAACAAAATATTGCTAGGATTAAGAGTGTTTATTTGACTATCAATATATTCTTTTTCAGCGATCGAATGCTCGGTAGTTTCTTTAGTAAACTCTATTTTAATAGGTCTGCAGTATCTTGTAGAAGAGGGCCTCGGATTTTGTCAAATTACACTTGTGGTTTCTTTAAACTTCGGATTTCCAACAGATAACTGAAGAGGAACAAATGACGATATAAAAACTCTAGCATCACTTGCATCTATTTCTATACTCTTCTACTTATAAGAACTATGACCCGGACTGCCGTCGAAACCCCATTTTGATATTAAATTTGATTTAGCTGGTCGTTACGTAAAGAAAATATAACTTCTTCTTGTACCCGCAGTAAGCGTTCCGCAGAAAATGGACTTATTTTTATACTTTTTTTATTTGGATAGCAGGTTTTTTTTGTTTTCTGCAAAACTTTGTAGAAGGGAAATTTTTCTGGGTCGTCTTAGAGCGAACGACATCTTCTTTGAAGCTTTTAAAAGCCCTTCGGTACTTGGAGGCTCGCAAAGGTGAAGATGTAACTTCCTTCAAAATCTTCGAAGAATCCTTCTGGCCAGAAGCTCTTAACCTGATTTGAGTTGCGTACGTTAGTTCTGCAATCGAGACTTGTCTCCTAAGTTCTTCTGTTTTTTTTTCTTTTACTTCTCTCCGAACTTTCTTCAAATGATACTTTCGAGCGTCCTTTTTGTTGTTCTGATGTTGCTGAATAATTAGTAAAACTTATTGATAACCAAGATTTGTTTTTTGATAGAAATGTAACGTGTGTTCGGTTTGCGTGTTGCCATTTTTCTTTAAACTGAGCCCAGAACTGTGATAATTTGTGATTAATTTGCTTTAATGCATCTGGTGGGCAGTTTGTTTGAGTTTGTAAATACTGCCTTAAATAATCAAATTTATCGTCAATTTTTTTAAAACCAGACTGCCATATAATTCACTCCTTTTTACAAAAAGCTCCTTTGAGCCAGAACCTGTAATAGGAAAAAAGCGCCTATAATATACAAAGGGAAGCACTTCATACTCACCGGCCTCTAGCTGTGAAGTGTCAAATTCTTTTTAACTTAACGCATCCTCTGTGTTTTAAGTATCGATTAAATGAAAGTTTTTCTGTGTGTGAATACTGGGGTCTCATTTAAATCAAAAAGTGATTGAATTTAGGAAAAGAACGCCACTGATTTTTGTACACCCCGTATAATATTGATTGAGAGGAGACCTTAATACTGATAGACAAAGCATTTTAAGTTTGCATTGTATCGTCTAGTTGATTATTTTATTTTTTTCGGCGCTCTTTACTCTTGGGGAAAAAATCGATAATATACTTAGGTGCTTTAAAAAATTTTTAAAAATATTTGGTGGACTTTTTAAGTTATATAAAGGTAAAACTTAATAAATTTGATCTAACTTTTAGTAAAGAATTAAAAAATGTAATATAAAGCAAGAAGCCTTGTACAAAAAATATATGTTTATATGTCACTTATTTTTGGCGCACCCTGTATATCCCCAAATTATTTTTATAACATATTGTAGCTCTATCTGATACAAACTAACGCTTACACTTATATTTTTAAAAGAAAGTACCCCTCAGAAGCTAGACACCGGGATATATGGTGTGCCCCATCACAAACGTGCAAAACAGGTTTTTTGTAGTACTAAAAATAATGCACAAATTAAAACAAAATGGGCAAAATTCGGCAACTTTTTTAAATAGATTACGGCTTTATAAACAGTCTAGGTTATTATCTTTAGAAAACTTTGATTTGGAAACGCTTGGAAGGATACTAAATATCTAATGTTTTTTTAAGTTTTGATAAATGATCATTTTATAACAAAGACTTTTTTAAGGACGCGTTATACAAACTCGTGTAAACACTTTTGACAGTTCAATATACAAAAATGCTAAAACTTACCTAAAGATGCAGAATCCATAATATAAATAAAATTTAACTATTTCTGTAATAAACTGTACACAGTAAAAATACTAACTAAATAGAACGATTAAATTCGGACCTATTTTAATAATGACAAACAATAATTGCCTGAGGTATGGTGACGTAAAATCATGGCCAACTGCGATTTTTTGTTAAATATTATAATGCACTCATATGTTAACTCTGTTAATAGTAATACCATTATATGATGTAAGCAACTTTGATTTTCCATTTAATGCCAGGTTTGGATGTCTTTGGCCCCACTGTGAGGCGTTTTAAAACAATTATTTAATTTATCGGGTATGTTCTTTGGCTCATCGTATTTATTGGCAAAATTATCGAGTACCGTACTTTTTTTAGTATTCTGACTAGTAACTTTTTTTGCAATATCATATTTAGATCTTATTTTATTTTCAGATTTGTCAATATATGCTTGATTATAAATAAGTTCAGCATTTTTTATTACACTTTTCAAAATTTTACAGTATTTTGAAAAATAATGGCCTGTAACTGTACCCTTTGACTTTTTCAAGTATAAAACTCTTTTTTTGTCTAAAAGATATTCTAATGCCCTTTGCAATCCAAAAATTTGGCTTTTTGGATTTTTTGTATTACAAATATTCTATTAAAAATGGAATTAAAAATATTAAAGAATTTATTATAAGCCTAATTTACCTCAGTACAACCATATACAGCAGCCCAATCTACCTGATGAATTTTTTTCACTGATAAAAGAATCCCTTTTGTTTTTTGAATAATTAAACCATTATGTATTTCGGGCAATGTGCCATCAATACACAGAACTTGCGCATTAGAATGTAAATTACAAAATATATTATCAATCAAAGAAGACGAGTCTCTGGTGATTTTAGTAGAATCATATATATATATATATATATATATATATATATATATATATATATATATATATATTGATTCATATTAAAGGTAATAAATAAATCTAATAGTGGTTTAACTTGATCACATTGATTAAAGAAATTTATATTAAAATATCCACTGACAACCATCTACTAACTATCTTATAGTTTGGGAACTCATTATGCATGAAATTTAAAACATCCTCTAATCTATCTATAAAAATATCCGAGGATCCCAAGTTACATATATAAAGACACATAATTACTAGTTTTAATTGTTTTTCACAGTACATGATATTTCCAAAAGACCCTCGACACTATTTTCTACTATGTCTTTTTCTTCTGTAAAGTATAGGTATTCCTAGATAAATATCTATTGCCATTAATTTTTGTTTTATAAAAACAGGTCCTAAAATGGTTCATTCTATTATACCACACCACTTGTTAACTGACTAGTACCCTTGCGAATTATTGATTGGCCAATACTGGGGGTTTTGGCCATTATTTCCTCTTCTTGTTGTAAAGGAACTTTCATTCATCCAAAGTTTGCTTTTTAAAAACTCATTATTTACCCTGTATCTATTTAAAAATTACCTACAAAACTGTAGTCTTCTTCGGGAATGCTCTGTACTAAGCTTCTAAGTGTTTCTAAACTTATGGACTAAAAATATACCCGGTGTTCCATTTTAAAGAATAGTTAGGCCCATAAGTATATATTATACTTTATGAAATGCAATAAAAAACTTGGCAAATAACCTTATAATTTGTTTTTGGCTCATTTCGCTAAATTTAAAACTAAAATTTTTTTTTTATTTGAAATGAATTTAGGGATATAGTATGTTATATAAAAATTGTTTATTTTTTCTAATGAAATCGAAATACACATGAAATATAGGGTATTCCACTTAAAAAAAAAGCAAGTATTTTATACGTTATATCATGCGATGCCACACAAAAACTTAGCAAGAAAGTTTTTTTGGCTAATTTCGATAAATTAAATAGTAACAAACAAAGTTATGTAGGTTTAAAATAGGGACACTATAAACTGACCGGTTTTCCGTTTAAAACACGCAACATCCGTGGCGTAAGTCCTTTGTTTCTCATTCAATTGTTTTTTTGTTACGATTTTCGAATTCATGAGAAAGTATGGGAAAAACGTTATGTGTAGTTACTCCTGATTTAACTTGATACTAAATATGTTCAATCGGATTAAACATACAATAGTATAATAATATGGAGGAAACCGCAAATCAGTATGTCCCATTTTCTCTGCCTTACTGTCACAAACATATTTCTTCTTTTATTTATAGTCTTTCAAAAGATCACATTTTTTTATAGCTAAATTCAAAATAAATATCTGTCTTTCAGATCTGATATTGGCACTGTTGGCAGCATTCGAAACTTAATTTTTCGGGACGTGAATCCTATTTTCAAGAGAATTCTGTGAACGATGGATCTTCCGCAATGTATATTGGTTCCGTCCTAAGCAATCTTAATTTTATTTTTTCTAATGTACATTTATGCAAATACTTTAAGTCTACTAATAATTACTTTAACTGATGATAGTGGTAGCGAACTGAATTAGTTGAAATTAAAATATATTTTTATTTATACAATATGTCTCCATTCGTGCTCTTATAAACTCCATCCGAGGACATACTGTACATTTATTTTTAAATTTATGTTATCTTGTGCCTTCTATTACTCACTTTTTTTTCTATTTCTTTTTACACGCATCTACTAAAAATAACTATGTCCTAAAACAGTTATAAATTGTATTTATCTTATGTGCATTAGTGGATAAAATACTCATCTCTATATCTGCAACATTTCATAAACAGGTGATCACAATGACTTTATTGCCCACATACAATCGCAAAAAAGAATTTTATAGTTTGGGATATTCTTTACCTCCATCTATCTAACATATAACATAACAGCATTGTCGAAACAGCACTATAAATAGATGCTAAATGTTTAAATTTTCATATTAATTGTTAAAAAATGTGTCGCTCGTGTAAAAAAAATAATTTTTTTCAAAATTATTACATTTACAAATTGGTCACATTTTTACATGTACCTGTCATAATAAATTATAGCAATAATCATACAATTCTATTCGTAAAATATAACAAGTGTGCCCAAATTTATATATGAAACAAGTGAGTCAATATTAAACAACAATGAATATTGTATGCATAATTCTTCACTGGAGGTAAGTCTATTCGGAATTCAATAATTATCAATTAAAACTAAATCATCACAGTTTTTTGAGTGATGATGGGTTTAATAATTGAATTATAATAACATAAGAAACGTTGTAGTAAGCTTCTGGAACCAGCAGCATACCATGAAGATTATCATGAGGGTGATTTAATACACGGAAACTCCTCCAGCGATACACCTCTGAATAGTCGAACAAAAATTGTTGTTGCCACATATAAAATGGTTACTATCTATATTGCGCTATAGTAGTCTATGAACGATCTTACTACATTATTATACAAAGGTTAAATATACAATAGACAGTTTATCAAAAGAGAAGATGATTGAAAAAATTAAGAAACTGGAAGGCACCTATATTCTACACGTAAATATTCGATTGAGGAGGCTGTTACTTGATGGAAATCCATAATATAAAGTAAAATTTGATTGACTGGATCGGTACTTCCATTATCAACAATGTAAATAAAACATTTTTTAGATTTTCACTTTTATTCACAACTTGTGACATATGTTTCGTAAACACTGTAGCTTCGTCAGACAAACGGTATTTAAACTAATAATTTTCTAAATGAGCTTGATTTTTATAAAAACATATTTCTAGGTAAAGACTTTTATGGCCTAAATAATATAGTTGGAGATTTCTAACAAAATAGATTTAAAAAGGGTGAATTATTCATATCTAAATGTCGTTTAACAGATACTGGGTGTTTTTAAGTTTATTAATTTCCACAGAATCTAAAAGTGACAGTTTTTTACTTTTGTTTATTGTATGTAATATTTCAAAATTTCATCGAAAGCATGGTTTTAATAAAACATCTTATATGCTCTGCTAGTCTCTGTTTACAAGTTCTTCCAGTCTGGCCTATATACAATTTTGGGCATGATCCACCATTTAATTTATAAACTACGGATTTATTATTTTTATTTGTTTTTTTTTTGTTATTTTTTATAAATTTACTTTGATTATTATTTGTTTTAAATTCAATTTTAATGCTTTTTTTACGCAGAATAGAAGCCACCTTTTCTGTAGGTTTACCGATATAAGTAAGTGTCTTATATTTATTTTCTTCTTTGGGTGGTACAGGGTAAAGTTCTGAAGGTGTTTTTTTAATAATTTTTTTATTTCAAATGTTTTCAATTATTTTGGCATCATATCCATTGTTAACTGCTATTTGTTTCATTAGATTTAATTAGTTTTGAATTATTTCCAAGAGTAGATAAAGGAAAAACTATAATCGCAATAGATAAAGAAGAATATTCCCAAAAAACTGTAGATTGACCACTGACAAATTTCAGAAACAAGTTTTAGGAATAAACAAAAATTGTAAGAGTATTTTCTCAGAAAAAGATAAGTTTTTTTCTTAAAATCTTGAATCCACAGCCGCCTAAACTTTATTCTTTTATTAAACTCCAAAAGGAAAATTTGCCTATAAGACCGGTAGTCTCATTTGTAACTACTCCTACCTTTAAACTTTCTAAAAAAATGATAGATATTGTTATAGAAAAGACCAATTTTGTATCCATCTATTGTGTTAAAAAGTCTATTGATTTAACTGACAAAATTAAAAATATTAAATTGCCAAATAATTCAATTTGTATATCGTTTGATGTAAAAAACCTTAGAGACAGTTGAAATTATAAAAAATTATCTTATTCTAAACAGACTGCAAACAGAAATTTTAGATGCCTTAAAAGTATGCATGAACCAAGATTACTTCCAGTTTAATGAGGAGTTATTTTCAGCCCAGTAAGGGCTTATTATGGGGAACCGTTTAAGTCCACTCTTGGCTGAAATTAGGCACAATTTGGAAGGAAAAATTAAAATATTACCCTTTTTTTTCAAAAATGTCTCTATTGGTATAGATACGTTGACGATATATTGGTCTGTTTTACTGGGACCATGAGGCAGCTTAACATATTTTTAAAAGATTTAAATACCATACACAAAAATATACAATTTACCGTCGGAATAGAAACTAATAACTCTATAAACTTTTTAGATTAAAAATTAAAATAAAGGTAGCAAATAAACACGAATTTTCAATCTTTCGCAAACCTACACATACCGACACAACCATCAAGAATAAAAACAAAAACTAGCAACATTTCATAGCCTTGATACACAATATTTTTATTAATAAATATTTAAACAAATATAATTTTCAAAAAGAATTAAACTTAATTAAACAAATAATAGTTAACAATGAATATGATGCCAAAATAATTGACAATATTTTATATCAAAAAACTTAAAAAACACTTTCAGAAATTTACCCTCTACCACCCAAAGAAGAAAATAATCATAAGATACTGACTTATATCTGTAAACCTACAGAAAAAGTGGTTTCTATACTGCGTAAAATGATCATTAAAATTGCATTTAAAACAAATAATAATCTAAGTAAATGTATAAAAAATAACAAATAAAAATAATAAACCCGGAGTTTATAAATTAAACTGTGGATCATGCCCAAAAGTGTATATACGCCAGACTGGGAGAACTTTTAAACAGAAAGTAGCAGAGCATAAAAGAAGCTTTATTCAAAATAAAACAGATTCAACATACGCCGAATATTTGTTAGATAATAACCATACTTTCGAAGAAAATTTTTGAAATATTATATACAATAAACAAAAGTAAAAAATTGTCCCTTTTAGAGTCTATGGAAATTAATAAACTTAAAAACACCCATTAGGACTTTCGAAGGCCATAAAAGTATTTACCTAGAAATATGTTTTATAAAAATCAAGCTCATCATTTAGCAAATTGTTAGTTTAAATACTGTTTGTCTGACGAAGCTACAGTGTTAGCGAAACATATATCAGAAGTTCTGAATAAAAGTGAAAATCTAAAACAGTTTAAAGTGTTTTATTTACGTTGTTGAAAAAGTAAAATATGAAAAATTGGAACTTTTGATTTCCACTATTTATTTTTAAAATAAACCATAAAAATTGTTTCGGTGCACAGTACCTTCTTCAGATAGTAAAAATAAATAGTGGAAACCAAAAGTTCGTGTTTTTAGTATTTTACTTTGTACAGGTAATCTAATCGGGACTTTTTGAAATCAAAATTTGGATATAATAGGTTTAATTATATACCCTTTTTCCTAGATTTTATTCTTTAAATCGTATCCCTAGGCTTATTGCTACTAATTTTTGAGTTTACTGTGTACACATCTCTGTAACATTTGAGCTTTTAGGGAGGTTTTCAGGATTTACCACCAACGGACATACACAGAAATGCGGTTGGCCTGATTAAAACCTCGATGGTAGTGTGTTAAAAAACGAGGAGTTCAGCTGTTACTTTTCATGTACAGGGTGTCCAATTTTGGTTGTAAATGCAAGGTATCTCCGTTATTTGTAAATATTTAGGGTTGAGGTTTTCGCGACACCGTGCCACTTTTTTGTCAAACTCAATCTGCCGTAATCAGATTTTCCATAGCCCGCCTCGTTTCGGAGATACAGGGCCAAATTGAAAAAATTGCATTTTGGGACACCCCTCGTATCTCGGTTATCTTTTAACGTATCGAAAAGGTAAAAACTGGCTCTTATAGAGTTTTTTACGTAGAATCCAGTGGCGTGGACAGATTTTTACTCGGGGCCGTCGTTTTTGATACATGATCCAAAATTACGTTTTTTTGAATGGAACACCCTATATATTTTTACGTAGTCCTATTCGTCTTATTATGAGCTTATAGTTATCTATACTTATTTTAAAAATAAGGCTACAGTTTAAGTTATTAAGAATATATTAAGTATATCTATTTTTCGTAATTAGCCATGTTCAAAAGAACTGCTCAAACTGATTTCCATTTTCTCTTAGACATCTCTCACACACTCTTGCAATTTTACCCAGTGCATTTGAAATGACTACATTGCGTGCTTGTATTTGCGAAAATGCCTGCTCAGTGGTGTTACGCAGGTCTTCAACTGTGTCATGTCGGGCACGAAAAATTAAATTTTTTAGGTGACCCCATAAAAAGAAGTCCAATATGGACAGGTCAGGCGACCTAGGAGGCCATCGGACAGGTCCTTGCGTTCCAATCCAGCGTTCGGGGAAGCTCTCTACTAAATACCGCCTCACAATTTGGGAGTTATGTGCTGGAGCTCCCTCTTATTGGAAATATATTTGATTCACATGTGCTAAAGGGACATCTTCTATGATTTCTGGCAATATATTTTGCAATATTTTAAGGTAGCGATTAGCAGTGAGACCTCCTTCAAAAATATGAAATTTTATTTTGGTTCCTAGTACGAAACAAGCGACATTAAAGCCAAATCTTCCTTGTTGCTCGCGTGAAAATATCAAATGTTGATTTTCAGGTGACCAGTGTCTCGTATTGTGCCTATTAAATATTCCAGCACTACTTATATACGATTCGTCGGAACATATAACCGCCCTTCCAAAATTTTGGTTAGTATTAATTTTTTGTAAATACCACTGGCAAAAATCAATACGTCGTTCTGCATCTCCAGGATATAGATTTTGCACAACTCTGACTTTATAAGGTTTATACTAATGTTTCTTTAAAATGGTTTGAACCCGAGACTTGATTACACCCACTTCATTCTATTATAGTTCTTTGATCTGGGCTTTTTGAAAGAGCCAAAATTTATTAAATTCGATTTCAGCCTATAGAATATTAATTTATTTGGCTGCCTCCTTTCCGGATATCTATATAATAAAAGTTTAAGTTTTAAAAAAGATTGCAATAATCATTATGAAAATAAAACATTACCTATTGAAATAAAGCTCAGAAGCAGCGTTTATATTTTCATGACTCTCTATGAAACAGGTCAGCATATCATATTGCTCAAAGTTTTCAAATAATTGATTTGAAGCCATTTGTTAAAAAGTAATAATCAGAGCGACTAATTTAACACGTCTATTAGTATTAACATCAAAACATTTATTTTATGACAAAGCAGTGACAAAGACATTTTTGACAATCGGTCCATGGCTTACTATGAAAAATATAAATAGATATTATTACAAACCTAAATTGCAGCCTTATTTTTTAAAATAAGTATAGATAACCATATATTTTTGAAAAGCTCATAATAAGACGAATAGGACTCCGTAAAATTATACAGGGTGTCCCATTTAAAAAAAACGTGACTTTGGGTCATGTATCAAAACGACGGCTCCGAGTAAAAATCTGTCTACGCCACTGGATTCTACGTAAAAAACTCTATAAGAGCCAGTTTTTACCTTTTCGATACGTTAAAAGATAACCAAGATACGAGGGGTGTGCCAAAATGCAACTTTTTCAATTTGGCCCTGTATCTCCGAAACGAGGCGGGCTATGGGAAATCTGATTACGACAGCTTGAGTTTGACAAAAAAGTGGCACGGTGTCGCGAAAACCTCAACCCTAAATATTCGCAAATAGCGGAGATACCTTGCATTTACAACCAAAATTGGACACCCTGTACACTCTCAATTTATTTAATTATTGATAATTTTATTGAACCGCATGTTTACAGTGGAAAAAGTGTATATGTATAGGTATTAGAAAAAAAACTCTACATTGTTTACCCTAAACAGAGCTTTTTCTTCTAATAGCATGTAGCATTGCTAAATGTTTGGCGATTCTAACCCACCAGGATAAAAGACGGGCAATAAAAGGAAGGTCTCAAAACTGCCTTTTTTCACACATCGAGCAGTAAGGATTCGTTTTGTGTTAAAAAACCTTTTTACCGCAAAAAAAAACAGTATTTGGTCCTTTAACCCCGGATAGTTATTTGAGTTCAGGCCGTTTAAATTTAAAACATCTGAGAATGCCATCGCCAGATGTTAGGAACGCTCATTAGTATATCGTCGATAATAAGGTTTCCTGTCGTGTTTATTATTGGCTTACCTTTAGTTAATAATTATGTATTTAATAGATTTTTAATTAAACGGCACTTTTTCCGTTATGAATATTTCCCTTTATTAGGAATAGTGAAGTGTGATGCCATTTAGTTTCGCACATAGTCATTTAGTAAAACATATTTTTACTTCCCTCGTAAAGGGGAAGTATTGTAATCGCAATAAATTTCCGAGATTTTTTCAGATCTTCATGTTTCAGGGTCACTAGATGACGAAAAACATGTTTTCTCAATTCCGTCGGTCTGTCTGTCTGTTCGCGGAGTAGATAAAATACGACTTACCCGATTGACTTGAAATTTTGGTAAAAATTAAGGGTCAAAATGGGGATGACCTGGTAACATTTTGGTAAAAATCCAATATGGCGAAACAAAATGGCGGCTTAGTGAAATGTTAAAATTATTATTAAAAAAATACTTGTCCAATTTATCTCCAATTTTTTTGCAAAAACGCCAAGTATTATGTTGGAATCAACTGGTAACATTTTGGTACGAATCCAAAATATGGAACAAAATGGCCGCTTGAATAGAATATTTAAAAATTCAGCCTGAAAAAAACTTCTTAATGGTTTGATTTCAAATTGTGTGCCATAGCAAATTATGGTATAGGGATCAACTAGTAAAATAGTGATACATACTAATTTAAGATGTCCGAACAAAATGGCGGCAAAATAAAACGTTGTTGTGAAAAAGTCACCCTCTCATATTTTAAACATCTTTACGTTTTAACGTTGCTAGATACCAAAAAATATGTTTTATCAACTCCGTCTGTGCGTCTGGCGGTCTTTCTGTCCGTTTGTCTGTCTGTTAGTTCGTGGTATAGATTAAATACTACTTACCCTATTGACTTCAAATTTTGGTCAATAATTAAGGGTCATATGAGGATGGCTTGATAAACATCCAATATAGCGAAACAAAATGGCAACTTAGTGAAATGTTAAAAAAAATATTATTACTAAACTACCAATCTAATTTATCTCAAATTTTGCAAAAACATCAAGTATTATGTTAAAATCAACTGGTAACATTTTGGTACGAATCGAAGTTGACGGAGCAAAATGGCGGCTTAATAAAATATTTAAAAATTCAGCCTGAAAAACTACGTAATGAAGTGATTTCAAATTGTGTGCCATAGTTAATTGTGGCGTAGGGGTCAACTAGTAAAACTGCGGTACTAATTCAAGATGGCAGAACAAAATAACGGCCAAATAAAATGTTTGTAATCGTGAAAAAAAATCCCTCTCTCAAGTCTTACATATCTTCACATTTTAGCGTTCCTAGTTGCCAAAAGATATGTTTCATTAATTCCATCGGCCCGTCTGTCAGTCTTGCAGCCAAACAAAATTTTTGTATCGTGACAAAATTACCCTCTCAGGTTTCACATATTTTCACGTTTTAGCGTCCCTAGATGCCAAAAAACATGTTTTATCAATTTCGTCGTCCCGTCTGTTGGTCTGTCTGTCAGTTCGCGCCATAGCTTAAATACTTCTTACCCGATTGACTTTAATTAAGGGTCATATGGGGATAACCTGGAAATATTTTGGTAAAAATCCAATCCAATAAACCATTTAAAAAAAAAATGTTAGGGTGGTGTATTATTTGGGTTTAAGATGGAGTAAAAAAACAAGTCTTTTTTTTAAAATTGTCGACGTTTCGGAACTTAATTTGTGCATCCTCAAGACACATATATAGATCCTATATCCTGAATGAAACCCATATTATCAGTCTTTACATACTCCATTGGTCGTCAGATATTTCCTGGATATTGGTTGGAGTTAACACCTCTTGTTGTCATGGTCAGTGGTGTATTATTAGGAGTTAGGAACCAGTAAAAAAACAAAAGTCTATTTTTAAATAGTCGACATTTCACAACTATATTGTTGCATCCTCAGAACATATATAGAGTTTCTATATGCTCCATGAACCCCATATTATCAGTCTTTACCTACTTCGTTGGTCCGCATATATTTCCCAGATTATATATTTCTATAGGTTTCGTTAACGATCCTCTTGTAGTTACGTTAGAGTGGTGTATTATTTGGGGTTAGGGTCCAGTAAACAAACAAAAGGTCTTTTTACATTGTCGACGTTTCGCAACTTTATTGTTGTATTCCCAGGACACATATATAGATTCTATATCCTGCATCGAACCCATTATCAGTTATCAAATTATCAGTTTTTGGCTATTACGTTGGTCCGCAGATATTTTCCAGATATTAAATTTCTAAATGGTTTTCGTTAACGATCCTCTTGTTTTTATGTTAGAGTGGTGTATTATTTGGGGATAGGATCCAGTAAAAAAAAACAAAAGTTTATTTTAAAATTGTCGACGTTTCGCAACTTTATTGTTGCATGTAATACATATAAACTGTGACTATGTACTGAACTAAATTGGGTCACGCTTCACTATTCCTAACAAATGGAAAATAATCATAACGAAGGAAGTTCCGGGTAAGCAGATCACGAAGGCCAAAGACCTAAGTACTAGGTATCACGATTTCTTTACATGAAAAGTTTAATTTAAAGACTTGATTAGGAGAATAAGGAATGGCGTTTGCTGGTAACCCATTCCATAATCCCAATCCACTCTGGGAATAAAGAAGTGTACAAAGTAGGGGGTCTTTGAACATTACAGTTGGACGGTAAAGAGATACATGTGGGTCGCTGGTCGTGTCTTCCTGGCAGGAATGACTAAGAAGTGCATAACGGATGATAATTCATCAGAACAGAATCAATAGATAAAAACAGAAACAGATCTCCCATAATTCGATGTTGCTTCTTGTGATTTTTTATAATGTTTGGATGATCAATCAAGAAATGGCTCTTCTCTGGACAGAGTCAAGAATATTAAGGATTGAAGGAAAGGCTGTTCGCCATATATGAGAGCAATACTCAAGGCTGGGACTGATTTGCGAAGTGTAAAGGGTATACAAGGTGGTAGAAGAAAAGATTTTTCGAGCTCGGAAAAGAAAACCGATGATACGATCATGACAGCGAAGATCTTTCTGAAAATTGATACCAACTAGGCTAAAGTAATCTTTGGCTTCAAGCGTTTGATTATTAATTTAAATGCTGTGGCTTCTGGAAGATAATTTGTCAAATAGTAAGCATGATTGTGTTTTAGTGGCGTTAAACTGGACACGGTTCTTTGTTTCCCATTCTATAATTTTAATATCCTCGATTAAGAACAAAGCCATTACTCTACGTCTATCATCAATTTCAGTCTTGGAGATAGATTTGGACAATCGTATATTACTGTAAATAGGATTTCTGGTAGAAGAAAGCAGATCATTGAATCAGTGAAGACTGAACCCTGTGGAACGCCTGCGTTGATTTGGTGAAAATTTGATGATTGGCCGTCAGTTACTAAAGAAATTTAGATTTATGGTACTAAGTAAAAACAAAACATGTTTTACTTAAAACTTCACTATATTAAAAAGAAAATACCTTTCATGACATGTTTCGCCAACACTGTGGCTTCTTCAGATAATACAATTAGAATGAAGTAAAATATTTTATACCTACTGTACAAAGGGATTTTTCAATGTTTACCTAAATCTATTTTAACAAAATATATTTAATAGAGGCGAATTGTTCGGGTCAGTTTGATCGTTAAGTAATAAACCTGTGTGTTTAAGTTTTCGTCATCACCGTTGACCCGAAAGACAAAGCACTTATAATGCTTATTTATCCTCTTCAAAACGTCTACCTGCCTAACCTATATACGTTTTGGGCAAACTTTACAAGTTAATTTATAGACGCCTGATTTTTGCTTAAATGTGTTTCTGATTTGTTATTTTTTATAAATTTGTCTATGCAATTATTGGTCTTATATGCAACATTTATATTTAGTTTTTTTAAAAAGTTACCTATTTAATATTGGGATTTTCCATCCATAGTATGTAATACATTTATAGATAGCAGAAGGGTCTTTGAACTGGGGTAAACCTAACAAATAGCTTTTTTATAGCTTTTTCCTTAAATTATTATCAACCATATTTGAACTATAACCGTTATTTATTGCAATTTGTTTAATTAAGTTAGGTTCAATCTATTGATCATACTGTGAAAGGCTGCTAACTTATTTTGCATTGGATGACATGAAGTGTAATGTATTGTTGTATCTGTGGGTTGGTTTATGAAAAAGAGAAAAAATATGTTTATTATTTTCCCATTTAATAGTTAAATCAAGAAAGTTAATGGAATCATTTGTTTCATTTTCTATAGTGAATTTTATATTGGCTTGTAAATTATTTATGAATACAAGAAACATATTTAGTTGCCTTTCTGTTCCAGTGAAACAAGCTAAAATGTCATCTACATACCTATGCCAATAAAGACATTTATTAAAAATTACCCTTAAATAAACAAGATTTTCAAAATGAACTTAACTTAATTAAACAAATTGCAATAAATAATGGTTATAGTCCAAATATGGTTGATAATATTTTAAGGAAAAAAGACCCTTCCGCTAACTATAAATGTATTACATACTATGGAAAATCCAGTATTAAAAAAGGCAACTTTTTAACAGGTAGAAGTTTTGGCCTCTATTAGACTCAGAACGACTATAACATTACTACAGATACCATTAAACACTGTCTTACTACTACTAAAAGGCAGAGTGCCAAAAGGCTGGAATAATGCTGGAAGCAGTATTCTTTACAAAAAGGAGAGCCAAATAATATGTACAAAACACTGGTGAACCTTTCTGTCATGCCCTTATAAACTGTTCGTAAATATATTTACCAACCATTTAACAGGGTAATTGGATTTATACCAACCTTCTTCAGAAAAGGCTGTTATAATGTGCTCTTATACTTCACCTTTGTTGATTTTCATATCGGGTTCGACTCCATTTAAACGTGGGACATTTTAAAATCCCGAACTATAAAAACATGTACCAAAACGCGACAATACCCAAGCATTGGAAGATGTTTTCAACAGGCTTATTTGTTGATGTCATATTAATAATCTCCAACGACTTGCGTGTAGATGTAGATTTTATGCGCATATGCAGTCATGCAAGTGCAAACACATATCCAACAAAACGGCGAAACGAACACCAAAAACTGCTTCTCCATATTGCGTTCCGTAATTGAAATATCCACCTTGTTGTTTGTTTTTATTATTTTAACGTCTCCTTTCTGTCAGTGACCAATCTGAACGGGACCTACAGCTTTCCGAACCACGGTCCTCGGTCTCACCCCACCATCGAGCTGTCAACTCTTGGATTACGATATAGCCTTTGATCTTTAACAAGTGACCTATGGACTGACAAGTATATCTGCATCAACAACCCCTATCCACCCTACATTTTACACTTGTCTGTGTTGGATTTTATTACCACCATTATGGCTGCAAACTTGAAAGTCAGCACCCACCTTAGATTCGAAACCGAGGCCCTGCCAGACCAACTCCGGTGTAATCTTAAAGCTTTACGCTCTCCGCCACCGACTGGCTAAATATCCATCTTTAAATTTTGACAAAAGAATTCTTGATGCACTATTTATGGCTTATATATTATCATATACACCATATCTAAAAATCATAAATGTCCATTTACTCCTTAATCCACAGTGTACAGGGTGTTTTTTTTTCGTTAATATTGTGTCCCGTTCTATTCTTTAGTGTTTAGTTTAATGTCGCAGTCAGATCTACGCTAACTGGATCGGTTTAAAAAATAAATACAGGGTGATTCTCCAAATCTCCCGTTTATTATTATTATTGTCTTTTATAGTCAGTTATTTATGGAGATAAAAAAAATTTTAAATACAAAAGTTTTATGACTTTTTTTACGTAGAATCCAGCGGCGTACTTAAAAAAAATATAGATGTTTTAATTTTTGAGATATTATCAAAAAGTAGCATTTTCTTAAAAGGGACACCCTATATGTAAGTATCTAGAAAAATTGCATTTTTTTCTTGCGATTAAAATAATATATAATACCTAATATTTTTCTTTGTCCTAAATAGCCAAAATACCAAAAAAAAAAAACATTTTTTTTTTTGTTGGCCATGGATTGAATCATTATTCTTTAATTTTATATAGGTATCTTGAGAACCCAGTTACGAAGAATATTAAAGCATTGATAAACCAAAACATCTACAAAAAACAACACAAAATTATAATAACAACTCAACAATTATCTTGAATACTTAACGATTAGCATAGTTGTTTAATCACAAAAAGTGCTAAAATTGTCTTCCATTCTATTCGACGTATTTTTGGACTCAGCTTGCAACTGAACCATTGGCGTTATAAATATGAATATTTGGCACTCTTCCAATGCAATTAATAAAAGTTGCTCTAAGTTCTTCTAAAGTATTACTTCGGGTTTTATATACTTCATTCTTGATAAATCTCCAAAAATAAAAGTCTAGTGGCGTCAGGTCGGGGGAAAACGGGAAAAAAAGGCCATTTGTTTGGTCTATATGTACCGAGCCAATTTTCGCCGAAATTGAGTGCCTTAGCATATGGCTGTTATGGGCTGGAGCACCGTCTTGTTGTAGTTATAAGTTATTTCTTGCAGCTAATGGCATGTTATTCAACCCGTTTATTACACATTCTTCCAAAATTTGGATGTATCGTTCTGCATTCAATTTTTTATAATAAATCATGTAGTTCAGAACTCTATTTTGATACAGTGCCACCCACACATGGAACCCAAAGCGTCCTTGTTGTACCCTAGCGGCGCGGTCTGATGAGAATTTATGTTTGACCAATATCGATTGTTATGTCGATTAAAAATTCCTTCGCCAGATATAAAAGCTTTATTAGTCCATATTACATTTTGAAAAAAAAATGGGATTCCGATTAATGTGTTGCAAATACCAATGACAAAATTCTAAACGCCGTTCTTCATCTCCAGAATGTAAGTTATAAACTTTCCTTATTTTATACCGTTTATACTTATGCTTTTTTAACGTTTTCAGAACTTTAGATTTACTTATGCTAATGTCTTTGTCAATATTACTACTAGATACTGTCATAAGCAGCACAAGCTAATATATTTATTTCACCTCTTTCTCTATTTTTCTTATTGTATTTCTTACCTCTTGGTTTTGCGACTGATCCATACGCACTTAAATTGTCATACAGGGGCGTGCAGTCCATGGAAGCAAGGGAAGCAGTGCTTCCCCAAAAAAAATTACAAAACATCTTCTAAAATGTAATTTTTGAAATAGAAAATCATTAATTCAGTTTATATTAAAAATGCTAAAATATTATCTTAATTATCAAGCCCATATTAAATGCGGCCTTGACTCCGACCCAACCACAATAGAATATCGAATAGAACCTATGCCAGCCGCTAGCTTCTCTGCAGCAGAGTCCTGTATGCTTGATTTCCTGTGAATCGAGCCAGAGGTTATTGAACTTTCCACCGGCTGTTTGCAATTTTTGCATTTCAGTCGCGTGCTTTAAGTAGTGGCGGAAGCTATCGTTGGAGTAGGTTCTTTGTTTGGACGGCTATCCGTGTGTTATGTGATACGTACGTCGCGTCGTGCATGGTGCGATATGGAAGACAATAATACGGACGTGGATATGCAAATACCGGCAAGTTCAGCTGTCGGTAATAACGTTGAAAAGGTTGAAGAATTTAGTAAGAAGAGTGTGGTGCGTGTCTTAATAATAAAGGGATTTTCAACATTAAACTGATAAGCTTCAAATAATTTCCAAAAGAAGGGCAAAACCGCCTATGAAAAATTTAGCCACAAAAATAAAAAACTGTATTAGACATTTTTATCCAGCAAGACAAACGTACACAAACTTTGGAATCCATTGTTCACAAACGATTGCCCAAAGTAGCTCCTACTAGGTGGGACTATAATGGAAGACTTGTGTTAACAGTATCTGAAAATCGCGAATCACTGATTGAACTATTTGAGAATATAACAGAAAATAATGAAAAGTGGGACTCAGAAACAATAAATAGTTCGAGGGGTTATTTGTTGAACATATTTTCAGAAATATTTGCATTCTCGGGCAATGTTTTAATATATTACAAACTAAAACAGTCGATATTGCTTTTTGCCTAAAAAGTGGATGATTTTAAGTTCATGTTAAGCCAAAAAAGGTAACTTTGACCTATTTTGGGAGAAAACGATGACGTTAAATCAGTGGCGGCTCGTGAGTATATTGAAGGGTGAGGCTACATGAGGTTAATTTTGTTTAAATGTGAATAAATTTCCACGTCACCTATGAGGTATTATACTATAGTATAGTAACTAAAAAAATAAACTCTAAAAAAAGTAAATAAAAAGTAAACAAAACAAGTAAAATATGTACACCTATCACTAAAATATAGCGGTGATTGCGATAATAAAAACATAATTTAGTTTATTAAAACTTAAAATAAATAGTTGTATGAAATAAGATAAAAAAAACTACTTTTTGTACATTAAATCTATACGTCTGTCTTTTAAGGTTGCAAATTTATCTATAATTTGGTCGTAAAAGTTTTGGTCTTCACTAAGTTCTGACAGTAATTCCTGCTCTATTGGCATCATTGCTAAACCCGAAAGCCGTTCTTGTGTCATTGTGTTTCTTAGGTAGGTTTTGATCCGTTTAAGACATGAAAAATTTCATTCAGCC